>PVKP010000539.1:0-42500 GCA_004027715.1 Plecturocebus donacophilus
CATATATATAGGTATACAGATGATATATTATATAGATATATAATATAATTATACATATATAGATATATATTTATAATTATCTATAGATATATATTATATAATATATATACAATATAGGTATTATATTTTTATATATATATATATACTATATATAGGTATATATATATATTATATAATATATATGGGTATATAGAGGTAGATAGATAGAGAGAGAGAGATATATAGAATCCTTTTTAAAAACATACTCATCTTTATCCACTTGAGAATTGACTGTCCTATAAAGGTAGTGTAACAGACTAGCTTAGCTTAAAAATGCATTTTAAACGTTTTTTATTTTCTTTTCCTTTCTTTTGAGACAGAGGCTTGCTCTGCCTCCCAGGCTGGAGTGCAATGGCATGGTCTCAGGTCACTAAAACCTCTGCCTCCTGGGTTCAAGTGATTCTCCTGCCTCAGCCTCCTGAGTAGCTGGGATTACAGGCACTGACCACTATGTTTTTTTAATTTTCTCTAGTCTTAGTCTTGAAATGCACTTCAAAACTTTTGGTTTCCCTCCGTTTCCACCAGACACTACTTGCAGTGTGCCAGCTTATCTAATTAACTGCTTGCTTAGACATTCCAGGGACTAATCTTGAAATGAACCAGGCCCAGAGACCCAGCTAAGGAATCCTGCCCATCTAGAGATTACCTCAAAGCAGTTAATCTACAACCTGGCCACTGCTGAGATGGAGCCAGCCTGCACTCTAGGTGGACAATAACTCATTGGAACAAGATATGCAGATCCTATATCCTATACTACTCCTGTATGTTTCTCATAACAGGTTTCCCTTCTTAAATCCCCTATCTGCTCACAATATGAAAGGGTATTTCAGAGTCACAAGTCTGGCCATTTCCCAGCTGCTAGCACTTGAATAAAGTTGCTTTCCTTTCAGTATACTTCACTTCTCACGTTCTTACCTCTGAGCAGTGAGTAGCCGAACTTCACTTGGTTACAATAGGACATTTTAAGTACGTGCCTTAAAAGTTATGATCCCTAAATAAACCATACTTTTATGGGAAATGAAACAAACCTTGGTACTTTTCACATAGTAGTATTTTGTATATAGTAAAAGCTATAAACAAACTGCATTTACGTATATTGCAACATTGGATCCTCACAGACATTTGCACCATTAGTTCATCCCTTTAATAAATAATTACAAGATGAATGGACTTATTGATTCCCACAGAGTTAAGTAGCAAGTCAGCGTAGACTCACTTCCAATGATAAAATCAAGCTTGTAGTTCCTGAGATGGGCTGATCTAACCTTCTCTTCATAGGTTTATGCTGGGCTCATGTTTAACCAAAACTCTAAGAGGTTTTATTTGTTTACTTATTGTTTTAGTTTGCTTTATATATATTAATCATTGTATAGTATTTGTGCTAATATTTTTTGTGTAGGCTTCTTAGCCCTCAAATACAGTAAAAACTACTGAAAAGGGAAATAGGTCATGAAAGTCTTTTTGCAGGTGAAATTGGGTGGAAGCTGATCTCCTACAGGGCAGAAGACCTATCAAAAACAAAACATAACTAAAATACCATGTGCTATTTATGTAACAGTTTCTGAGAAGTTTGAAACACTTTAGAAAACCAAGTTGACTAATGCCAGTGAACAGTAAAGAACCATGCAGGATAATGGAGATAATCACTGTCCTCATAAACAGTTTCTACCACTTTGGAGAAAGACTGCCTTTTACTCAGATCTCATAAGTCTATGACACAGCCACATTTAGTGGAAAACAGTAAACAGTTGTGGAATAAGGTAGAGGAAGGCAAAGAAGGAGAACTGGAAATGTTACAGAAGGTAGTTGGTCAGACACGAGCAGGGCAAAAGAGGGCCTCTCCATGTCAGGTGACATTGTCCTCTAAAATAATTGCAATTGATGCTAGCAACAGGCAATCTTCCAATAGATTAAAAAAACCTAAAGCAAGTGATCAGCAGCTTCCCAATAAGATCTCAGGAGTTTCGTGAGTGGGTTCAAGTATGTGCACTAAGAGGCAAAATGGCGGTTTAACTGGTATGTGATCTTCCTCTAGGAACTCTCAACTGGTAAGGGAAAAACACCTAAAGTGAACATGTGTACAACTTCAGGAAATACACTGAGCATGCAGCTCCTCCCAGGCGCTAGCAGGCCACTGCACATGCGACAGCCCACCCCAAGGGAAGAATCAAGGGAGAAGGAGTGCAAGACTCTGGAAGCCAACATAAGAAAACCCCAAGTCAAAGGTCAGACAGCCCATTTGGATCACTCGAGGCTCTTGCTCTTTCATGTGCACTTTTCTTCCTTTTGTTTCTGTTCTAAAACTTTGTAATAAACTCCCACTCCTGATTAAAAACTTGCCTTGGTCTCTCACTCTGCCTTATGCCCTGGGTCAAATTCTTTCTTCTGTTAAGATATATTAACTTCACATCATATTATTAATGTATCTGTAATTTTACATCATAGTATCTAAGTTACAGGGTATAAAGAAAAGAGGGAGGGAAGAAATAGGGAAGAGAGAAGAAAACAATGATACACACACATGCACACACATACATATACAAATATATATATGTATTTATATACACACACTCATAAACATCATAATAAAATAAGGTAAAATACTCATAATAGTTGTTTCTGCAAATGGTAATGTAGTCATAACTTTTATTTATAACTATAATCTTACATTACTCTGTATATTTTTTTGACCTTAGTAAGCACCTCAGTTGGTTATGCTTCTTTATCTAGTAGGGTGACTCAACTTTCATTTCTGAAGCATCTGGACCATTAGTAGTCCTGGTTAAATTGGGTTATTTTCCATTGACGTTGTTAAGATACAACCAAAGGAATCCCTGGAATTCCAGACATACTCTTGTTTACTCAGTGTCGTAGCAGCCCAGTTTTGTCTTGGTAATGATAATCAATTACCCCAGACATTATGGTAACTTCTTTTTTTTTTACATTCTGTTGTTTCAGGGGCATGGGAAATTCAAAGTGGACTAGAGGCAGTCTTAACTGGCAATTCGATGGAATCATTGTTGCTGTCTTCTGGTGGAGCATTCTTCTTTTTGCAACTAACACCTCTAGACCGGTAGAGGATAAAGCAACAGGGTCACAAAACAAAAATTTTGCTGGTAAATCACTAAGAATAATAAGAAGTGCTACCACTTCCATTTCCACCCATTGATTTCTACACTTAACGCTTCCTGGCTATGGGAGCAACACCACCATATACTGGATGCTGCTTTAAAGCCTAAGGCCTCCTGGAGAACACTGCCTCAGCCTTGCAAGGTATTGGCACCTGGGTATCACTGTACCTGAGTCTTCAAAAGGCCCTTCCACCATTCTATCAAGCCAGCTGCTTCAGGGTAATGGGGAACATGGTAAGATCAGTGAATTCCATGAATTCCAGGCACACTGCTGCATCTTGTTTGCTGTGAAGTGAGTTCTCAGAAGCAGTGCTATTAGAAAACAATGATGTTAAATGAGGCATTTTGTCAGTCCATGAATGAGAGTTTTGGCAGAAGCACTGCATGCAGTGAAGACCAATCTATATTCAAGGCGTCTCTTCCAGTAAGAACAAAATACTGCCCTTTCTATTATAAAAGTGGTATAACAGAACTAACATGCTTCCAGGTAGCTGGCTTATGACCACAGGAAGTGGCACTATGTTAGGAATGAGTGTTGTTCTTATTGCTATCAGACTGGGAACTCAGCAGTGGCTGTAGTCTAGTCAAACTTGGTGGGTGAAAGACCACGTTTGTGAGCCCATGCTTAACTTTTAGCCCAACCACCATCACCATTTTGCTCATGAACCCTTTGGTTAATTACAGGGATGGTTGGGGCAGAGGCTTAATCATACTCACAGACAGCCTATCCTTGATCCACTTAGTTATTAATATTCTCTCAAATTTCAACTTTCAGTGAAATACAAATACACACAAATCTATATGTTTTTCCAATTCAGAGAGGCCCATTCACATACTTCTTCCTCAAATTTTTTTTCTCTAATTTTCCAATCATCTAACCAAACATTGCCACCTATACGTAGATTGAAACCACGTTTATAAAAACTACTGTGAAAAAAATCTGACATAGAAACCGTATGAGAGTGAAAGACATTTGACCTAACTGACTCCATCTTGCTTCTTACCTCTGAGCTGCCCTTGTTCATTTCTGGACATAGGCCAAGCTAACTTTGGGAGGAATTTATAGTTTGACTTTGAAGCAGAGAAGATCACAGCCCCTCCTCAAACAAACTCCCTCCTTGCTTGGGGACAAGATCACCTTTGCAAAACTAACAAATTAACCACAAGATGAGACATTATGTCTCAGTAGTCGTGTAGCCAGAGGCCAAAGATTTCTAATCTCCCCGGTTGCTCCTATAGATAACATTACCATTGTAAAACTTAAGATTGGTGTTTGAGGTATTTTTCACACCCTACATTCTGATGGAGCAGCTGGTGCCACCAAGACTGGTAAACTGGCTCATCTTGTCTTGTGGCTCTCACTTCTTGTGCAAGAAGACAAGCTCTGATACATCTTTATGATTTCATCCCCAACACAACCAATCTGCATTCACCAAACTAGCCTCCTACACACCAAACTTTTGTTTGTAAACAACCCTATCCTTTGAATTTTGGGAGAGTCTGATCTGAGCAGTAAACACTGGTCTTTTGCTTAGCCAGGTCTGCATTTAATAAACTTTCTCTATTGCAAAAATCTTCTATGCTCAGTACATTAGCTTTTCTGGACAGCCGGAAAAATGAACCCGTCAGGTAATTACAGAATCGGTATATAATTGCACATCTGGCCATTTCTCACTTCAAATAGAGTATACATATCGATGTACTCTTCAAGTTCTGCCATCTGGTAGGATTTCCCTTCCCTGTGTCTCTCGAAAGGGGTGTACTGCTACAGTTGTCCACTTTGAATAGTGCCTGTGTATTGTTTAGAACAATCTGTAAATCAGGTCCAAGTTTTTCCTACTTCAGTCAAGTGATTGTGGAAAACTCCCCACGAGGCCACAGGTGCAGACTGGGAGAGAAGATAATATACACGGGAACCTTGGACATTTGGGTTACTACTTCCTCATGTAACTTACTTGTTGTGCCTTTGGGACCTATTGAAGCCTACATTTGTATATAACACTTCCATGTGATGATGCTATGCTGCTACATATGTCCAACTTGTCGCTTGGCAGGTCAGATAACACCCAGACTGTGATGGGAGCTCAGGTCCCATGGTAACTTGGTGATCCATGGCTAAGCAATCAGTCTAAGGCCCAATAGTAAGGCAAAAAAGAAAAAAAAAAGCTGTTTCTCAAAGGAAGAAAATTTATCTGCAGAGGAAGGGAGGGCTTTCCTTCAAAATCCTAAAGATTGCTTTGTGATTCACCTACAGAAACCTGCCAAAGCTTCCAAATAGAGTAACTATTTGCCAATGGCACTTCAAGCATCATTGGATCTGCTGAATCATATAATCAAAGTTTCAGAGCAGCTTGCACAGCAGTTTGGACTTGTTACAGAGCCTTCTCTTGTACTGGATGCCATTCAAAACTAGCTGTTTGTTGGGTCACTTGGTAAATGGGCCATACTAACATAACCAAATGAAGAATATATTGCCTCTGAAATCAAAAGAGGTCAACGAGGCTTTGTGCCTTTTTTTTTGGTTGTAGGAGAGGACAGATGAAACAATTTATCCTTCACCTTAGAAGGGATAACTCATTATGCCTCTAACCAATGGAAAACTAGAAATTCTACTGATGTGGAAGACCTTAAATTTTGTCAGATATATTTCCCATTCTCAACATGCAAATATGTTACCAATAAGACTAGAGTAGTTGCTCACTAGGACCTTCTTGCTCACTAAGACCAATCAGCATAATGTCACCGATGTAATGGACCAGTGTGATATCTTATGGAAGAGAAAGATGATCAAAGTCTCTGAGAACCAAATTATGACAGAGGACTGGAGAGTTGATATATCTCTAATGTACGACAGTGAAGAAACATTGCTGGATTTGCCAGCCAAAAGCAAACTACTTCTTGTGGTCTTAACTAACAGTATGGACAGAAAAAGAAATTCACCAGATCAATAGCTATATACCAGGTGCCAGGGGGTGTGTTAATTTGCTCAAGCAAGGAAATCACATCTGGAATAGCAGCTGCAATTGGAATCACCAACTGGGTAAGTTTATAGTTATACACGCTCATCCTCCAAGATCCATCTGTTTTCTGTGCAGGCCAAATGGGAATATGGTTGGAATAACCACCCCTGCATCCTTTCAGTTTAAGATGTTGTCACTAATCTCTGGAATCATCCTCCCAGGAAGATGGGACTGCTTTTGGCTCACTATTTTTATAGGTATAGAAAGTTGTAGTGGCTTCCTCTTGGCATTTCTCACCATAACAACCATCACTTCACAGGTCAGGAAACTGATGTGGAGATTGTGCCGGTTGTTAATTGTGTTTATTTCAATTATGCATTCTGGAACTGGGGAAATCACCATAGAATAGGGGTGGGTACTCACTGTACTCACTGTGAGATGAGCCTAAGATAAAGCACCTGACTCTCACGATGTTTTGGCCAAATATCATCTGGTCACAGTGAAGTTTTGAATGTCTTATAATTGGTGTCAGATCAGATCGTGTTCAGTCATGTCTTTGAAATCTGATTCTTCCCTTGTTTTCAGTATACACTACCCTGGTAAAAGTAAGGTGGAGAAGGCTAAGAGAAAGGTTAACAGTAAACATTTTTGGCAGTATAGTGGTACCCCTCCTCAAAGGGACCCAGCCTCCCCTTCATTCATGAGGTTCTCGATCTGTTAATTGGCTCCAGTTTATGAGGCCATGGCTCTCTACACTGATGATTCAAGTTAGACTTTTGTTCTGGTACTATTCCACTTTGACTATATCACCATGCAATCTATGCATGTCACAGAATTACACATGCAGCCTATAAATTTATTTTTAAAACAACAAGTAAGATTATATACTGCCCATCTATTTGATTTCCAGGGACACCATGATCAATTAGCCAATGCCATAGATCTCCACAAGTCAGACTATTCTGATTACTGCTCTGACTCTGCTGTTATGGTAACCATGCCCATCTTGTCTTTGGCAATTAAGTGCTGTCACTTGATGCTTGCCACCTTGGAATTCATATCCTCATTACACTTAAGGATTTCAGTTCAGTTGTGGCCATTATTACTGTAATTCCTAACCTACAGAGAAGAGCAATCTCCCAGCTCTTCAAGGATGCTGGAGCTCCCCTCATAAATTTATTCCTCATAGTCCTAGTAAAAAGTGTGTACTCTGGGAGGGTTAGCAGGTTTTACATGGTAAATCCACTCTAACATTTTAGTCTCCTTAACCTTTATATGCTTTCTTCTACAGTGTATCAAAGCAGTTCTGGCATATATACTTCATTTAATACAGGACACCTTTGTTGCATGCTTCAGCCAGCTAACCAGTCAGACTATTAGAGCCTTTCTAACTCCCTGAGCTGCAACATTTAATCCATAATCTCTGCTTAACAGACCAATACCAACACATTTATCCTAATCCAACATTGTTTCTTTCACCATTTTTCCATACTCTTAATATCGATTCCTACAAATATTCTCCAAATCTCTGGCTATATACATTGAAAACATCACAGTTATTCTAGAATGCGGTGCATCTTCCTATGGGTCAGTTTGTATCTCACATTTTGGAACCTATAGAGACTTGACTTTATTTAGAAGACTAGGAGCAAAGATGGGTGGTGGCAGCAGGCACTGAGAAGACCCAGCAGTGTTTTACAGGGTAACTGCCTCCGGGTAAGCTGGCACTTCCTTGGGCAAAACAGGAGCAATTTTGTATGGGGGAAGCACTGCTTCTACTGGAAAAGAAGACTCATCAGAATTGAGGAGCTCAATGGCCCCATTTTTACAGAATTTTTGTAATGTCTTCATTCTAATTCTCAAGATTTCCTTCCATCCTAAGTAATGTCTTCACTTTAGCATTAGACACCCACACCCTCTGAGGCTGCAAATTCATTTTGTATTGTAATTCAGCCACTTGCAGGATGAGACTCTGGGTTTGGTTATCAGCAATCTCAGCTCTGCAGCTATGGGAGGATTTCTTTCAGGGCATACATAGAGACTTCCTGGCTATTTATGCAGCACTTGTGCTGGGAATTTGAAGCAATGAGATTATCTTTTTTCTTTCCCCAATTAGTCTAGTGTAATTATCAGAAACCAGCCATTGTCATTATATTCACTAATTTGACAAATGTATTCTAAGGTATTATGGTCTCTCAGAGTCTTAAAAATATTTTATTAGCAATCTGCATTGGTGATATTTTGTGTACCTCCATTGCCAGACCACATCACAGACTATAAGTGTCGTCTTTACTACTGAAAATAGAGTCATTAGTGCCTTTAAATATAACCAGATTAGAAAACCAATTTCAGAAACTTTGAATCAATTCCAAAAACGAATCATTAAGATTTGATTTTTCTAGAACCATGCTCTCCAAGAATCTGTAATAGTCAAGGTTCTCTAGATAAACATAACCAAAAGGGGAGAGAGTGAGATTTTAAGGAATGAACTCATGTATTTATAGGATGTGTGTCTAAAATCCACAGTACAGGCCAACTGCTAGAAACAGGTAAAATTTGAAGTTGTAGAGTGGAATATTAAATCTGTTAAGTTTAGGCTGGAAACTGAGGCAAAGATGCTGTTACTGTCTTGTGGCGGAATTCCCTTTTCAAGAAAACTTCATATTTGCTCCTTAGGCAGGTCACCTCAGACACAGCCACATTTCTGATGGTAAACTTTTTTACTCAAAGTCAACCAATTGTACACTAATAATGTCTACAAAATATCTTTACTGCAATGTCTGGACTAGTGTTTGATCAAAAAATTCAGCACAGTATCTTAACCAATTGGACAAATAAAATCAACCATCCCAACACCTACAATTCAAAAACATGTGCTAAACAGTCACATGAAAATGTCTTCAATATCAAAAGTTCATTGAATACAACAGTTTACCTATAATTATGGAAGATAGGCTATGGATATTCTAACTACCTATTTAATGCTCTTTTTATTATATAGTGAACATGATTTTATAATTTTGGGGACAAAATACCCTTTAATATTTTTACAAAACTCTGTTTGTGTAGACAACTACAAAATTATATTTCCATGTAATTTTGGTCCCCTCAAAATTTGTTTCCCCAAGATTTGTTGAAATTTATGAATTTTGGATTACATTTTGTTCAGTTATTTTATAAATAAATGTTCCTTTGCAATCAGTGGGAAATATATTGGATCAGCTTAATACTTTAGTAATGAAGTTTGATACTGCTCCAATTACAGTAGATAACCTACTTAATATATTATAATGCTTATTTTCATTCCCTGAAAAAAGTGTTAATATCTTATTAAAACTGAGAGAAAAATATTAGAAGCTGTCAATAGTCAGAAAGACATTTGCTACCATAATTGATTTCTATGATAATTACAAAAATGTGGACCTTAAAATATTATGTAAATTTTATCAAGTGATAAAGTCACACAGGTTTTGAAAAATTATACCACAGTTGTTCATTAGCAGATCTACATTAATGTAAACCTCTTTGAGGATTTATTTTCTCATTTTTTTTTTTGAAGAACAGTAACTTTACTGATGTATTAATGACCTAATTGTGACTAGCCAATCCCATTTTTGTTTGAAGGATCGTTCCCTTGATCCGTTCAGTAAATATGGTATGTGAGAAAAAGAAACACAGATTGATGAGCAAGAATTGTAATCACCACATATAGATATATGCATTGAAGCAATAGTGTGATTCTGCAAAGAAAAATGAAATGATACTTATGGGCCCTTTATGAACAACACAGGGTATTTGTATTAAATAAGTCATGAATGTGGAAAGTAGCAGGAAGAATATTTTATGAAATGTTCATTGTCTTGTAAGCACATAAGAGTCAGAGTGCTAAAACTCTGTATATTGTATCCTTCAGGGTAATATTTTCTATTGTCAGTGACAGAATAAGATGCAATATTGAAGCAGTAAAATATTTCTTTAGATATTCTCCATATTCTTAATTCTCAGTTTTATTCCCCAGCAATATGATATATATAGAATAATACTGTTCTATAAATCATTGTCCAAGGATTCAATGTCAAAACTTATTTGTGTCTTGTAATTTCTGAGACTTAAATCAATATAATTTGAGTTTAAAAATATCCTGATAATGACAACAAACAAATTATCTAAAACTTAATAGACAAGTTTAGAATTTAAATTATCTTAATAAAATGAGGTTTGATATCCATATAAGAAAAACAAGTTGAGCATAAAGCAATAAAAATGAGTTAATTAGAATGTATGTATGTGTGTACATATACATATATGTATAGATATGTATGTGTGTACATATGTATGTGTATATACATATAATATATACAATAAAATTGTTGCCTGTGTGTGTGTGTGTATAAATATAGTCTGTGCAATTTTGCAGTAGGCCTTTTCTGCTCTTTCAGTTGGATGTTATGTTCCTAAAACACCCAACATAGAGAAGTGCCTTGTAGATCTGAAGAATGGGTTTTGCTTTACACCAACACTCCTTACAATTGTAATTAGGGAAGCCTCAACTTCAAAATCCCTAGAATTTAGATTCCGTATGAGTACACTGACAGAAAGTTGTGAGTTGCCTCTTCAAGGTTTATTGGACTTTATCAAATTTGCTGATACAGCCAAGTTGACCTGACTTATCTTTTAAAATTGGCAACCTGTGAACAATTCATCTCTAAGTGCAGATTTGTGTTTGACCTCAAAAACTGGGAATGATATATTGAAGTGTCAAACTTTATCTTTGCTGCTATTTCTAAGCAAGATTTACAAACTTTTTTGTGTACACAGTCACATAGGTCTAAATTTTATTTTTAAACTTGGAATATTTTACCTAATAGTTACAAAAGGTGTGCATCACTTTTTAATAACTAGCTGACATAATTTTTCCATAGGGAATTTCTTGGGTCTTTGTTATAGATGCAATCTGATGTTTTCAGAATCTCTGTAAAATAATGCCTCAGTTTGCTGCTAGTTTATTTTATTTTTGTAATGGACAGAACAATATGCACACATCATGCCCTTTTAGTTGAGTAATTTCTAATTGCTAGCTCATGCTATTGACTTCATGAGACAATGGTGATATGGAAATGTAAATTTTCCTAGTATCTAACATAATCTAATTTTAAAACCACTAGATTTCATGTAGATGGTATGTGCAAGTAAAAGTATAAATATATAAGCATAAAGGATATGTTAGTTAATTGTTTACTTTGAGACAGACATTAAAATAGCCATAAAATTACTTATTATTAAATTTCAGTTTCCCCAATAATAATGAGATGTGATAGCACTAATATTGTTTAAAATTAGGAATTTAATGTGAGCTTAAGCTCCCCTACATAAGAAAGGAAATTCCTATCAGTGAACTAGCAATCTCCGTAGTTATAAGCAGATGAAGAGAAATTTTCATATTACCCATCTTATATAACTCTGTATAACCTTATTTTCATATTAGATGATATGGTTTGGCTGTCTGTCCCCACTCACATCTCATGTTGAATTGTAATTCTCACTGTTGAAGGATGTCCCTGGTGGGAGGTGATTGAATCATGGGGATGGACTTTTCCCTTACTGTTCTCATGACGAAGTTCTCATTCAACCTGGTTGTTTGAAAGAGTGTGCCACCTCCCCCTTACTCCTGCCAGACATGTGAAGATGTGCCTTCTTCCCCTTACCTTCCAACATAATTATAAGTTTTTTGAGGCCTCCCAAGGAGCAGAGGCCTGTACAGACCATAGAACTATAAGTTAATTAATCTTCTTTTCTTTATAAATTACCTAATCTCAGATATGCCTTTATATGACCGTGGAATGAACTAATTCAGAAAACTCGTACGAGAGAAGTGAGGCATTGATATTAAGATACTTGAAAATGTAGAAATGACTTTGGAACTTGGTAGTGGGCAGAGTTTGGAACAGTTTGGAAGGTTCAGAAGAAAATAGAAAGTATGAGAGAAAGTTTGGAAGTTACTAGAGACTTGTTGAATGGTTGTTGCCAAAATGCTGATAGTGATATGAACAATGAAATACAGGCTGATATGATCTCAGATGGATATCAGGCTGATAGTGATATGAACAATGAAATACAGGCTGATATGATCTCAGATGGATATCAGGAATTTATTGAGAATTGGAGTAAAGATGACTCTTGCTATGCTTTAGCAAAGAGACTGGTGGTGTTGTGCCCTTGTCCTAGAGATCTGAGGAAATTTGAACAGGACAAAGATGATTTAGAGTATCTGGCAGAAGAAATTTTTAAGCAGCAAGCTTTCAAAATGTTGCCTGACTGCTTCTAACAGCATATGTGTGAGCAAAGAGATTATTTGAAACTAGAACTTATATTTAAAAGGAAAAAATAGCATAAAAGTTTGAAAAATTTGCAACTTTACTATGAGTTTTTTTCAGAAAAGAAAAACTCATTTTTTTTCCCCTGGGGAGAAATTTATGTCTGCTGCAGAAATTTGCATAAGTAAAGAGAAGCCAAATGTTAATAGCCAACACAATGGGGAAAATGCCTCCACGCCATTTCAGAATGGCTTTGCAACAGCTCCTCTCATTACAGGCCTGGAGGTCTAGGAAGTAAAAATGATTTTCTTGAGTCAAGTCTAGGGATCCGCTGCTCTGTGCCATCTTGGGACATTATGACTTGTGTCCTAGCTGTTCCAGCTCTAGACATAGCTAAAATGGGCCAAATTACGGCCTGGTCCATTGCTTCAGAAAGTGCAAGCCCCAAGCCTTGGTGGCTTCCATATGAGTTAAGCCTCCACATGTGCAGAAAAAAATAATTTAGGCTTGGGAACCTCTGCGTAAATTTTGACGGATGTGTGGAAATGCCAGGATGTACAGGTAGAAGTCTGCTTCAAGGTTGGAGCCCTCATGCAGAACCTCTACTAGGGTAGTATGGAAAGGAAAAGTGGGGTTAGCACCCCCACACAGAGTCCCTACTGGAGCACTGCCTAGTGAAGTTGTGAGGAGAGGGCCACCATCTTAAAATCCCCAGAATGATAGATCCACAGATAGCTTGCACCATGTGCCTGAAAAAGCCTTAGGTACTCAAGGAAAGTTTGTGAAGGCATCTGCTGTGGCTGTAACCTGCAGAGACACAGGGGAAGAGCTGTCCAAGACATTGGGAGCCTATATCTTGCATTGATATGGCCTAGATGTGAGACATGAAGTTAAAGGAAATTATTTTGGAATTTTAAGAGTGAAGTACTGCCCTGTTGTGTTTTAGACTTGCAAGGGGCGTGTAGCCTCTTTGTTTTGATCAATTTCTCCCTTTTGGAAGAGCAGTATTTACCCAATGCCTATACCTCCATTGTATATTGGAAGTAACTTAGTTTTGATTTTACAGGCTTATTGGTGGAAGGGACTTGGCTTGTCTCAGACTTTTATGTTGGACTGAGACTTTTGAATTAATGATGAAATGAGTTAAGACTTTGGGGAACTGTTGGGAAGGCATTAATGTATTTTAATAGTTAACACAATGAGAAAGATGTGCCATAATAGGGAAGAAATGTGAAAAGAACTTGAGATTTGGGAGGGGACAGGGTAGAATATGGTTTGGCTCTGTTTACCTACCCAAATGTTGTGTTGAATTGCAATTCCCAGTGTTGGAGGAAGGGCCAGTTGGGGGGTGATTGATTCACAGTGGTATACTTTCCACTTGCTGTTTTTGTGGTGATAGAGTTCTAATGAGGAGAGCTGGTTGTTTCAAAGTACATAGCACCTTCTATCTGCCCTCTCTCCTGCCAGCCATGTTACAATGTGCCTGCTTCCCTTTTGCTATGATCGTTGTTTCCTGAGGCCTCCCTAGAAGCAGAAGCCTATATAGCCCACAGAATCATGAATCAGCAAAACCTCCTTTCTTTATAAATTTTCCATTCTCAGGTATGTCTTTATATCAGTGTGAGAATGGATTAATACAGCATATTATAATGCTTCATATGCCTTTTGGTTGCTGAGATAATAATATAAAATAATTATCACTTACAAGGCATTTTATAACTTTTAAAACTTTCTTGTGGTCACAAATGATGGTTCATGTCTGTAATCCCACCAATTTTAGAGGCCAACATGGGAAGATTGCTTCAGTCCATGTGCAACCAGACTGAGCAACATTGTGAGACCCTGTCTCTAAAAACAAAAAACAGATAAACCTTTTTGTGTATGTTTTTCTTCTAACCAGCTTGACTCTAGTCATGATTAGTTACAAACTGACTGGCTATCATGTCCTGCACTTGCCCACTTTTCACACCCTTGTTGCCTCAGCCACTTTCTCTTTTAATTTATTTTTATTCCCCAGTTAAAAGACTGCCTATTTGTCAAAGCAATGATCATATGTCATTCTTATCTACAAATTCTCACCTGACTTTGCCACCCTCATCTTCTGACTTTCAGTGAAATGTGTTGCAACTTTTATAAACTACTGTTGTTATACTTTTCATATGTTGACTTGGATTATATGATTTGTGAATGTGTGTTTTTAACAAATATGCAGAAGACAAAAAATAAACCATAAATAATGTAACTGAATACTATTGACTATCTATAGCTATCTGTTTCTATCAATTTATATCTATCATCTGTCAACTATCTATTTATCTATCTACCTATCCATTGATTTATACCACCTATATCTGATTTTCTATAAGTCTCTGTTGCTCATTTTTCCCCACAAACTGGTCTTCTACAGATTTCTCCCACCATAGGTCCTCTGCACTGTTTGTTTCCTCTGTCTAAATCTGTTTTCTTCTTCCTTTATTTTTTTGAGACAAAGTCTGACTCTGTTGTCCAGACTGGAGTGCAGTGGCATAATCTTGGCTCACTGCAACCTCTGCCTCTTGGGTTCAAGCAATTCTCCTGCCTCAGCCTCCTGAGTAGCTGGGATTACAGGTACCTCCCATCACACTAAGCTAATTTTTGTATTTTTAGTAAAGACAGGGTTTCACTATGTTGGCCAGGCTGGTCTCAAACTCCTGACCTCAAATGATCTTCCTGTCTAGGCTCCAAATATGCTGGGATTACAGGCATTAGCCACCACATCTGTCCTGAACCTCATTTTGTTTAGATACTTAACAGACAAAATCCTTCACCTCAAATTTTAAGTCATTGTGTTAATGTTCCCTTCTCTATGGGTTCTTCCCTAATTACCTTATTGTAAATTGTCACCTATGAACTGCACTGTTGATCCTTTATATTTATTACACATTTTTTTCCTTAGCACTAACCACCTTCCAATTTATTATAATACATGTTTATTGTGTTTATCATTTATTTGTATCTAATTACATTGTAATGTAGACCTTAGAACACAAATGCCTTTGCTACTTTTGCTTACTGAAGGTTTTTTAGTGCGTAGATAAATTGAAATATAGAGGCACTCAAATTTGTAAGAATTTGCATAAATTTTGCATATTGTTCTGCATGGCAGTAGTTTCTTTACTTTTATTGCTGATCAGTTTTCCACTGAATAAATAAAATACACTTAAATTATCTATCCTATTTTATTGTTGAAGAATATTTGAGTTATTTCTAATGTTTTATTTTTATAATACAAAAAGTTGATTATTTGAAAAATATCAAGAAATTGACAAAAACACAAACTAATTGTAAGAGAGAGAAGAACACCAACTGCCAATATCTGAAGTAAAAGAGGGGTTATTGAATCCTAAAGACCTTGAAAGGAAAATGTAGATAATTGTATACCAACAAATTTGCCTACTAAGAAGAAACATATATAAATACATAAATATCAAATATATATATATATATATATATATATATATATATATATATACACACACACACACACATATATTTAAGACAGGGTCTTGCTCTGTCATGGTGTGATCATTGCTCACTGCAGCTTCAACCTCCAAGGCTCAAGCAGTTCTCAGCCTTTTAGGTAATGGACTATAGGTGAATGCCACCATGCTCAGCTAATTTTTTTATTTTCTGTAGAGACTAGGTTTTTCCATATTGCCTAGGCTGGTCTCAGATGCCTGAGATTGAGCAATCTGTCGGCCTTGGCCTCCTAAAGTGGTGGAATTATAGCTGTGAGCCACTATGCCCAATCTGAAAATATATTTGCAATAATAATCTCATCAATATTTTGTAGATATTATAAAACAAAAACAAAAAATGAAGTTTGCCTTTATCAAATTAAAACTATTTTCAAAAGACAAAGTGAAATAATGAGTAGGCAATTGACAGAATGAAGAAAATTATTAATGATGCTAGTATCTGGCAAAGTATTTGCGACCATAAAATTCATCTAATTTTTATGCCTCAATAATAAAAAGACAAAACTAAAGAAGTAAGTAGCAAAAATTTGAACAAACACATAAAAAATTAAGATAAAATAATATTATTAGCACATGAATAGATGTTTAACATTCATCACCAGGGAAATGTAAACTAAAACTACAATGAAATTCAATTACATATCTATTATAATAGCTAAAATTATAAAGGTTGATAATATCAAGCTGTTGGTGAGAATTGCTAGGAACTGGAACTCCCATATACTGCTTAAGAGAATATAAAATTATACAGTCTCTTTAAGAAAGCACACCAGCATGAATGAATCTCAAAATTATGATAAATGAAGAGATCAAGGCACAAATGATTAAAGACATATTTAATGCAAGAAAATACACAAGTAACATCTAGCAACAGAAAGCAGATTGGTTGTCAACTGGGACTAGATGCAGGTAAATTACAAACTGAAAGTGGCATGAAAAATATTTTGTGGTTTTGGAAGTGTTCTGCATCGTCATTGCAGTGGTAGTTGTATTTATGTATGCATCTGTCAAACTCTTTAAACTGTACAATTTAAACGAATGTAGTATATATTTTACGTGTCATGCTTCTCAATAAAATTAATACAAGAAAATAAGTGTTTCTCTCATGTGTGCCATCCTCAAAAAAAAAAAAAAGCCAAAAGGAAGGAAAGGAGGAAGGAAAGGCTATGGGAGGAAGGGAAATAAGGAGGGAGGAAGGGATAAAGAAGGGACAAAGGAGAACAAATAAAGAAAAAAGGAAAAGGAAAGGAAAAGAAACAAAGGAAACTCAAATACTAATATACAATGGGAGGATCTTTTTTTTTTTCTTTTTGAGATGGGGTCTTGTTCTGTTGGAACAAGGCTGGAGTGCAGTGGTACATCCATGGTTCACTGCAGCCTCAACCTCCTGAGCTCAAGTGAGCCTCCCACCTCAGCCTCCTGAGTAGCTGGGACTATGTGTGTATACCAAAATGCCTGGTTAATTTTTGTACTTTCTGAACAGGTGGTGTATCACCATGTTGCAAACATGGTTACAAACTCCTAGGCTCAAGCAATTCACCTGCTTTGGCCTCCCGAAGTGCTGTGATTACAGGTATGAAGCACTGTGCTTGGCCTGGTGATTTTAATTCTAATCTAATGCACAATCTATCTCTTCTGACATATCATGAATTTTGTATTAAAATAAATATTTACTAAGGAGTTGGTTCTGTAAATGTCTTTCAGCAAAAGACCACCAGAAACACACCTGTACTTGTTCTATTTACTGTTAATGGTTGAATCAAGGGAAGTGCTAATGATGCGGCATCTCAGTCATGGATGTTGTAAGAGGCTTATATAATGATTTAGACTTGCCATAGATGATCTTCTGTGGAGAAAAGGAATTTAAAGTAGACCTTTCCTCTACATTGAGTGTTATCAGAAAGTTGAAGTGATTCTTTAATTGTTCATTTTGACAACTTTTATCTGTTGAAAGAACAGACAAGGCAAAGCTAAACTTGTAATTGGTCAAGAAGTAGCAGTCATACTCATATTCATAAAGATAAAGGTATATTTAATCATTTTTAGTCTTAAACAATGTTCATGTTTTTCTGTGTTCAGACATGATTAAGGAATTGCCTTGTTTTTGTCTTCATCTACGAGGATTACGGAGTAACATTGTCTAATGTTGATTTTTGAGAAATCAGGTATGTCCAACAGAAGGACACCAAGATCAGTTTACGGTCCCATGAGTGTCATACCAGCTTATGTCAATACCGAGGACTAGCTGTTAAAACGTGGCCAGCTCCTGTAGGTCAGAGGCTGCATTTCTCTTTCTCAGTCCAAAAAAACTCTTGACAAGGTATCTTCAATAAAGAAGAGATAAAAAGAATAATTTTCAATTATATTTGAAACAATGTAAGAATATGCAGCTATCAAAATAGTTTTAGAAAAAGCTGATTAGTAATGTGTACATTCTAAGAAGTTGATTAAATATATGATTTTAATGCAAATGAATTGTAAACATTGACTAAAATTTTAATCTCAATTGATTTCATTAAAAGTGGAGTAGGCTTACCAGAGTCTCTTCTTTGGAAATTTGAGACTTATCTGAGTAAAATTTAAGTCCTTCCATATGCTTGGATCTAAAAAATTAAGTTGCTTTTTAATGTTCATATTCTGCCATGGGAAGCAGGGCATAGAGTAAACTAACAGCCAATGAAATGAAATAAACATATGCTCATAATGACACTAAGAAGGAATAACATCCCTGATTGAGTCCCTGATGTTTTTGTAGTTCATATTTCCATTCATTTTCATGATCCAGCTGCATTATTATCCTGCAGCTCCATGAGTCAGCCAGAATTATTATTGCATTCCCATTTTATTTCCATAAAATTAAGTAGCTTTCTGTTCCTTGCAACCAAACAGTGCTGATTCAAGATTAAAATACCACTTTACTATAACTATGGATATTTAATAAAGGAATGGAAGGATGTTACGTATTGAGAAAGTATCATAATATATCAAACCAAGAGATGAATTGTTAATTTCTACTTTGATAATGTTAATTTATATTTTTTATTATTGAAGCTTGCACAAGGGTCACCATGGTAGTCCATGGTGCAACCAGTTCAAAGAACATTGCACTTTTTACTCTTTATGCGATAATTGATCTAATCCAGAGATCCATTTAAGAAATTTCTAACAAAGATTTAAAATTTTACATGCTTGTATTTACTACAAGACCTAGTAGGTTTGAGAACCCAATATTGTTTTCTAGAAAAGAAAGAAATAAAGGGAAGGAGGAAAAAAAAAGGATTTCTGTCACTAATATTAGTTAAACATGATTTCAGCAGCAAAAGTGTTAAATGATATAAAGAGAATATTCATCAAATTTATTATGTGTAAGAGATACAGCTCTTATCAACCATATACATGTAATAGAAAAGTATTAAAATACTAAGAAAAACCTGCAGAAAATATAATAAAATTATTATAGACACAAATTCAGTATATTGGGATACTTTAACGTATTACTATCTATCTGAGAACATCAAGTTTGTTAAAGTACACAAACCTATTTCTTTAGTAACACAACACAGTCTATAGCATTGATAATATATGTGTTAGATCTGTTTGGCTGATAGATTCTATACTAGGTCTGTTTAGCGCCATGAGACTCCTCCTGGTGTTTATATCTTTGTGTGGTACCCGCCTCTTAAGTGTGGGTGGGTCCTGTGCCTTGTTTCTACCCAATAGAATATGACAAAGGTGATAGAATTTCACTCCATTAGGTCCTGTATGACTCCGTCTTACTAGAAGGGTCTCCTCTTCCTTCTCCTTCTGTCCTTGAAGAAGCAAGCAGCCGAGTTTTGAATTCTAGATGATTATGTTGGAGAGAATTGTGATGACCATTAAACGCTGAGGTCAACAGCCAGTCAAAAAACCAAAGCTCTCAGTCCTCGAACTTAAAAAAGTAACTTTGGTGAACAACCTGAGTGAGCTTGGAAGTTAACTCTTCTTTGCTCAATCCTTCAGTTAAGAGTGCATTCCAGCTGTCACTTTTATTGCAGCCTGGTGAAACCCTGAAGCCAATAGCTTAATTAATTATGCCTTTCACTGCTCACTTACAGAAACTGTAAGAAAGTAGATCTGTGTTTGTCTAAGGTGCTAAGTTTGTGGTAAATGTTACACTGCAATAAAAAACTATGGCTTTCAAATATTGGTACTCTAATGTACGATACTTCTGTAAAAAACGTCTCTAAATGTGGGAGTGGTGTTAGAACCAGAAAGCGGGTGAAGACTGAAAGAATTTTGAGAGAACTAATAGAGAAAGCCTAAATTGCCTTAAACAGATTATTAGTAGAAATGCAGATGCTAGGATGCTGTTGGTAATGGTTAAGAAGGAAGTGAGGAACCTATTGAAAACTAGAGCTAGAGATTAAAAAAATATTTTTCTTTTGAACAGGGTTTCACTCTGTCACCCAGGCTGGAGTGTAGTGGTATGATCATAATTCACTGCAGCCTCAACCTCCTAATCTCAAGTAATCCTTCAGCCTCAGCCTCCCAAAGCACTGGTATTACAGGTGGGAACCACCACGGTGACTGGCTGAGTTACACAGATCTTTGTCATGGAGTGGTGGAATACTTACTGAATTTGTCTCCTGAAGGAGTATGGAAAGCAGAACATGTAAGTGGTAAACTTGGTAGTATAGGTAAGGAAAAATTGGTAGTATAGCTATAGAAAATATTGTAGATGCTTACTGTTTTTCTTGCTGCTTTTAGAAAAAATGTGAAAGGAGAGAGATAAACTGAAGTAAGAAATGTTAAATAAAAAGAAATGAGGACTGGGTGCTTTTGAAAATCCTCTGCTTTTTTATATGCAAGAAATAAACAAATAAGATTCACTGTAAGGAAAGTGTGCTCTAAAGAAAATGTGGAGACTGTGTTTCTACCACATTCTACTCCAGCCTCATAAAAAGCAAAAGATTAGTATTCAGTCATGCAAAGGACACACATAAGAAATTAATATTGTACCTCACAGATCCTATGAAACAAACCACAGAAACTCTATGAAGCTTGAAGGCATTGTCCCTCACCCATCTCAGCGGGAGCCAAAAATAGAGAAAGGATGATTTATAAAGATCTGTGAGTATGGCTTTGGTCTAATGAAATGGACTGTATTGAAATACATGAGAAACTATAAAGTTCTTTTAAAAAATTATTAAGAGAAAAAACACCAACTTGGACTGAAATGGATAGCAAGAATATAAAATAAAAGGGGGCTACTGGACTCCCTAAAATTTTGCAGGAAGAAAACTGATAACTGATAAAATGACTCTACTTCATGCTATCTTTCATTAAAAAGGAAAGGTGACTCAGAGAGCAGAACCAAGAACCTAGCAGTCAGAATTCAGAGCCATAGAAAATTATTCTTAGTTCTTGATACCTTATATAACTAAGACTAAGTATTTGAAATCAAGGAACTACCAACATTTTCCAAGCTGGATTTCAGTACATTTGTGGGTGAGTAATTTCTCTAAACCTCTCTCATTTTCCCACATATTAAAAAGAAATGTGTAGAAATGTTGTGTATTAATCATATCACAAGAACCCCATCCACAACTAGACTTTATATAGTTTGGCTCCCTACTTTTGTACGTTGATGTAGTTTGAAGCAGATAGCTTTATTGCTCTTTAGCTTTATAGTTCCTCAGATGGAGGAAAATTTTACCTGGCAACTGTACTGAATTAATCATATCACAAGAACCCCATCCACAACTAGACTTTATATAAATGATGAAATTTTGGCCCTTGAGCTGATGATGCAATGAGAGGAGACTTTTAGTTTTATTAGTATTATACTTTAAATTTTGGTTTGCATGTGTGGAACGTCCAGGTTTGTTACATAGGTATACACGTGCCATGGTGGTTTGCTGCACCCATCAACCTATCATCTACATTAGGTATTTCTCCTAATGCTATCTTTTCCCTAACCCCCAACCCGCTGACAGGCCCCAGTCTGTGATGTTCCCCTCCCTGTGTACATGTTCTCACTGTTCAACTCTCAGTTATAAGTAAGAACATGCAGTATTTGGTTTTCTGTTCCTGTGTTAGTTTGCTGAGAATGATGGTTTCCATCTTCGTCAACTTCCCTGCAAAGGATATGAACTCATCCTTTTTTGTGGGTGCATAGTATTCCATGGTGTATATGTGCCACATTTTCTTTATCCAGTCTCATTGGTGGTCATTTGGATGAGTTCCAAGTTCTTGCTATTATGAAAAGTGCTGTGGTAAACATATGTGTGCATATGTCTTTACAGTGGAATGATTTATAATCCCTTGAGTATAAATCCAGTAATGGGATTGCTGGGTCAAATGCTATTTCTGGTTCTAGATCCTTGAGGAATTGTCACACTGTCTTCCACAATGGTTGAACTAATTTACACTCTCACCAACAGTGTAAAAGTGTTCCTATTTCTCCACAGCCTTGCCAGCATCTGTTGTTTCCTGACTTTTCAATGATTGCCATTCTAACTGGCATAAAATGGTGTCTCATTATGGTTTTCATTTGCATTTCTCTAATGATCAGCGATGATGAGCTGGGTTGATTTTATTGATATTTGTCAATAGTTACTTCTTGAGTTATCTTAGAGATTAAAGTTATTAAGGTTTTCCCAAGTTCTCAAATGAACTTCTCCAATTTTAATTCTCTGAAATAGTTTAAGATATGAATTATTTCTTCTATAAAGTGTTTGCTAAAACTCAACTATAAATCTACTTAGCATTAATGAGTTTTGCAGTGAGAATTTTTTTTAACCTTCCCTGCAATTTGTTTTAGTGTTTTGGGGCTATATAGGCATTCTACTACTTTTCTAGTTAGCTTATCCAGCTTATTTTATTATTCTAGAAATATGCTCATTACATTCTAACCTTCAAAGTTTAGACATATATGTATATATGCTTAATTGTATATACATATATGTATTATTTTAAATAAATTATGTTCTAAATTCTAATTATGCCATTATAAACATAATAGTTTCTATTTTGTTACCTTAAAAAATATATTTTGCAAGATGCTTTCAGTTCTGATTTGTGTCTTTTCTCCAAAATAGTTATTTTATGTTTTTATATTCAATTGCTTTTTATTTATTTTAAAATTAAGAGTAGTTTGAATATTTGTTCTCTCTATTCTATTTAATTCTGGTTTTGTTTCTTGATTTCTTTCTGGCTCCTTGAGAATACGGTAAATGTAAAATTTCTGTTTTAGAAATAAATGTGATTAAGATCATAAATCTCTCTCTCATATTGGCACCATGCTTATCTCTAAACTGTAGATTATTTTGACAAATTTATAAGGTTTCTAAAGAAACTTTGTTTTGTCTGATTTATGGCCTATAATTCTGTTAATGGTGGGAAAGTTGTATATAAAATATTTTGAATTTTTGAAATAGGCATGTATCAGTTATGTATTATTAATTGTGTTAAATCTTCTACATCAAAGAATATGTTTTCTTTGCATAAAAATAGATTTCCTTAAATTGGTTATCAGTTTAATTTAAAGTTATTTATGCAGGTGTATTCCTATCACTATAAATGCAAATGTTTTCTAATATTTCTACATAATCTGTCACTTTTTGACCTCAATTACTTAGACACTTTTTGATTTTCTAATTAAGGTGAGAAGAGGAAGAAATAATATTTTTTTCTGGTCACTTTAATTTAAATTTTATGTTATTCTTGTGATACTTTTAAATGACCTTTCTTATGAGGGGAAAATTGTTGTATGAAATGTTAGAACTGATTGATCCAGAATAGAATCCTATTTGAAGAGATGCCCTAAGGATAGAACATGAAGGATATAGTCTTAGCATTTTATGTGATCATCCTCATCAACCTATCCCCAACTTCCCATTAAGTACCCATCATGTATCTATTAGTCATAAATTTGTATACATTTAAGAAATCTATGTTTTAATCCACTACTTTATCAGCATGTATCCTTTATGCAGAAAAGCACATATTGATACTACCTTTAAGTTATTCTTCCATTTAAAATGCTTTCTTTAAAGGTCAAGGGATGAAACATTCTGGACTGTACATGAACTAAAATGTATGGCCTTATTTTCAGTTTAAAATGTGCAAGCTTGGTTTCAATAATAATTATCATTAATATGAAAAAAGTTTTAAAATGCATCAGAGATTTCCCAGAAAAAGATACATTAAACCTTTGGCTACTAAATAATCTGATATTATTCTTTCTTACATGCATATAGTTGCATGATACTGTGGCTATTCTATTTACATTACACAGGAGAGTGCCATTTAAGCCATAAGTACAACTCTGCATAATTCGACTTAGTTTAAACATCTTGCTAGAGGAATAGTAATCAAATTTAGCTTCAGGACATACTGTAGACTAATACAAAAGCTCTACATGCACAGTTAAGATTATACCACAAATGAAGTTCCTATTTTATCATTTGATGAATGGTATGTCAAATAGTGTTATGTGATTCCATAATAAAAAATATCCTTACAATGCCCCTGCCCAGAAGGACAAAGTTAAGTCTGCCAAGAGGACATGAATTCTTAAATTCTAGAGTTGAATAAGTTGCCTCATGGCTCATTCTTTGAGTTCTTGGAGAGGAAGAAAATATATGTGGGCATCCAAATCAGGTCTTCCAACTGCAGTGGGCTTCCAAAAATGTCTTCTAGATGTTAGATCGTTTATGTCAAATTTTACTTTAAAGTACATATATAGGTAGGCATATTTATACCAATAGATTAATTATTCCTATCAAACTCAGCAAAATATTTTCCACTAATGAACAAATAAGTCTAGCTGTTGAGATTTAAGTAGCAGTGGTGGTGTGCATAACCAAGCCACAAATTACTTTTAAACACTAAACTTTTTCTTTGACCCATTCCTTTTCAATTCAAGCTTTCCAAAACAGTATTTCCACAAGGGCACAGTTCAGAAGCAACATTCTGGGAGTTACAAATAGCTTAAATGAATTGATTATAATATATCAGGTAAATTGCACTTGAAGAGATGA
Organism: Plecturocebus donacophilus; assembly: GCA_004027715.1. Lineage (NCBI taxonomy): Eukaryota > Metazoa > Chordata > Mammalia > Primates > Pitheciidae > Plecturocebus > Plecturocebus donacophilus. The sequence goes on from PVKP010000539.1 coordinate 24,986, forward strand.
GCTACCATAGAGGTATGCTTTATTTGCAGAGAAAAATCTATTAGCAATCTCTGTGTTCCAGGGAAGAATGAGAGTGATAGGTGATAAAGGAATATGGTGCAATTGGGATAACAGTGATTAAATGTTGCTAATGAGTAAAAAATTGGTTCTGAAAAGTGGTCCATGCCTTGAATATAACCTGAAGTTTTTATTTTATCTTAAATCAAATAAAATATTGATTTCATTGATTTGCAAAGAAGAGAGCCTAAAAAACAGATTTGAGAGGATTAATTTAGGTTCTTGTTTTAAAGAGAAGATCATTTTTGTCATCTCCTAATTTTGTGTACTAGAAGAGTCATAATGGTGTGGTTAGTAATATCTTTCTGACTTATAGGAATAAAATGAAGTCTCCTGGTTTTTTAAAATAGATTTTATATATTGTGTACTTTTTATGTATAACACATAATATGAGCAGCAAAACTTTCAGATCACTAAAAATGTAGGGCCTAAGATCAAGTAACATAATCATCTGGAAGAATTGTTGGAGTGAGAAACCTAATATAAAAAATTGTGATTGACTAAAAAAATGACATTTAGAAATACAGTATTTAACAATGGCATCACAATTGTGTTGCTATTAATAACAGGCAAATGGGACAGAGTTCATAATGACTTAATCCCTAGTCCATTAACTTTTATGAATTTAACAAAAATCTATTAAAATGAAAATATGCTACATTGAAATTACAATTTCAGATATGCTTACTTTTGATGAGTTTTTAGAATTCATTCTGCTATGAGTTTCTACCATCTAAGTGAACTGTGAAACAAATTGCTTTATTTACCATTATCCTAGGTTTTTTTTTTTTAGCTTGTCTCTTTTAGTTATTGGAAGAAGCCAACATACAGTATAACAAAACAAAGTACCACAGTAACTTCAAATTATGTTATCTGAATTGGTAGAAAACCAACTATTATTTAATGAATCCTGGTGCTACAGTTGCTGTTGTTTAAAACAATAAGTTAGAAATAAATAACTATGTTTCTCTTCCTCATTTGAAAGTAGTTGACATTTTGCTACTGTGAAAACTGTAATACCTAACATCTATTTTCAAATGATTTGGTATTAATAATACATTGAGAAAGCTATTCAGATATATTAGAATGTTAGTTGTTCAGAAAAAAAAAATATGAGCAAAACTACTGCCTTCTAAACCACACAGTAGGCTGGATTAGTAGCAGCTACATTTGGGTGGAGTGAGGTGAGAGGAAGAGAACATCCCTAATACATTTCTTTTTCAGTTACATTAAGTAGTTGTTCTCAGTTAGCATTTATGCTTTTATACAGAAATGGTAGATGGTTTTATCTAAGGGTTAAAACATTTTATCTGATGATAGTTATGTAAATCACCACCACTGCCTTTTCATGTCTGTAGATTTAAAATTTTTACTACTCTAAATCTGAAAATTTTCACTTGCCTCAACATATTTACAGTACCGTTTTGCAATTTGTGCTTCCAAAAGTTTATTTCACTACCTTAGTATAATTTCCTCTGAAGTACATATATTTTCTGTGAATTATTTTTCACTTGGATATCCAGCATTTATTACTTCAGGATACAACATTATAAAAAATGGCATCTTAAACTCAGCACGATTTGAAGGAGATAAAACATATTTATCATAAATTGTTTCTTCAATGGAATGATCTGTATCTGCCTTCATAATCACCTTAGCATACGTAAAAGTTTAAATATATATTTTTCAAGAAATATAAATGCTCACACAATTAAATCAGAAAGGAACATGAACAGTCAAGAAAGAGAGTGTGGCTTATTTTGGTTAGGAAAAACTAGAAAATATTTTCCCATGTAGCTTAAAGGGTGGTTTTAAATTAAGGGACTTTACTTCTAAAGAACTGGTACAGAGGATGACTTGAGAAATCTATCTTCTCTTTCCCCAGCTCTGTGTATGTTGTTTTAGAGTGTTCCAAATTGTAAGTATTTAAATGAGAATTTACACCATGACAGTCTGTTTTAACTATCACAGTAAAGGCTGTTGATATATTTATCAAGTAAAGATAAGTTTACTTGATAATAAGATGAGCAATAAGATGAGTACAAGGCTGAACATAGTAATCCCAATAATCATGATAGCAATAATGAAGAAACAGCCATACAGGAGTGTTGTAGTGACTAACATGGATTTAAGACCTATTATCTGGCAGGCATTAAAAAAGGTACTTTCTCCATAATGTCATTAAATTATTATTTCAAAAAGCTATTAAATAAATGTGATCAAATTCCCAAGAGACACCATACCTAGTTTAAAAAGGCAAATTACCTGAGTGACTGGGTTTCTTATTTCTCACAGAGATTGAAAAGGGATAGGAAAGAGTGGGAAAAATGGCAAATTTAGAATTAAGAGTAGAGAACAGATGACCCTGGGGCTTCATTGCTGATTTAGAAGACAAAAATAACTGCAATCATGGATTATGAATACAAGATAAGTTTCAGATTCCACAACATTTATGACGAGAACTCAGAGAGGTTCATGACGTTATATGCAAAATTGTGTGTTTGTGTGTGTGTGTATGTGTGTGTGTGCATTTTCCAAAACAGATTTCAACAAACCACCAATGCATTTCTATGCCTTTTTTTCCTTTTCCATTTTCAACACTGAAAAGGCAAAAAATAAAAAGAAAAAGAAAGAAAGAAAAGGAAGGATCAGTATTTTAAACGAGTATGTTTTCATTTTTTACAATCATCTTTGTCTCCAATGGAGTTTTCACTTTTTTTCTACAATCCTATATGGTCAATAAAGTGAGAAAGCTGGGGAGCTAGCAAAGTTGCATTCACATTCAGTCTAAATTTAGTGAATTCCTAAGGCTAAAATATAATGAAGTACCTACTCAACAAAGAGAAGCCTTTTGGAGAGAACATGATGTTTGACAAGGCTGCTTTAGTAATACAAGAAATTTTATTAGGTTGTCCTCTCGTAGGTATTAATATTCACATTTCTTCATTAAAAATTAAATAACTTAGACTGAAACAAAAAGCTTATAAGCACACACACATATGTATATATAAAACATACACATATGTATATATAAAACATATATACATATATATATAAGCACACACACATATGTATATATAAAACATACACATATGTATATATAAAACATATATACATATATATATGAGCACACACACATATGTATATATAAAACATATATATATGTACATATATATAAACTCTACATGATTACAGAGGTGGAGACATTGCATGATCTGTTGTCTGCAAGTTGAGACCTATGAAAGCTGATGGGATTTTGTGGTCCTGAGAGCCAGAGAGCCAGTGGGATAGATTCCAGTCTGAGCCTGAAAGCCCAAGAACTAGAAATGGAGAGGGCAGGAGAAGATCAATGATCCACCTCAATCAGTCAGGCAGAAAGCGAGGAAATCCATCCTTCCTCCACCTTCTTCTATTCAGACCTTCAGTGGGTTGGATGGCGCCCACTCAAATCAGGAACTTTACTCAATCTAGTTCAGATGACAATCTCTTTAGGAAATACCTCACAGACTCACCCAGAAACATGTTTCATTAGATATCTGGGTACTCCATGGCCGAATCAAGTGAACATACAAAATTAATCATCAAAGGACAAAACTGGGATTTTGCTCCCAGATTAACTTTTTCTGTGATATGCTGCAAGCATAAGAGAACATAACTAGTTGAGATATCTCCATCAGACCTACTAATATGACCACTCAAAGAGTCAACAGTGGAAAAAGGAAGTAATATAGGAAACATCTAGCTAAAAATGTTGATCATTTTGTTTGGTTCAATTCATGTTACATAATAGCATGCTGTGATTTTAAACTGCAAAATTAAAATAATTGCAGAAATGCAAATACATAATATAGTACAATGATAAATCTATATACATAGCTTCATCATCACTAGAACTTATCAAATTTGGAAATCCGTTTTTAAGTGAATTTTATAAAATATCCAGAGTATAATTATCTTAATGTGAGAATTAATTTCTATACTTTTAGTACATAGTGATACTTAGTGATAGATTTTTGCTTAGAAGATGAGAGTTCTGATTTGATGTTGAATGTCCTCCTTTGTTTGTATACTAACAAGTCATTTTTTTTCACTCACAAAGAAAAATTTCTTTGGAAATTAGTTCTGTTGCTGTATAAAAGTACCTTAGAAAATAACAGCATTACAAATCAAAGGACCATGATTACGTTAGTTGTAATATTAATCCCCAACATCACTTAAGCACCTTTTATAATATAAATTTTTATACACTATACCTCATTTAATAGCCATTAACACATTTTCTATCTCAAATCAAGTGTACTGACTAATAATGACTTAATTTTGTTATTTATCAGATGCAGTTTTACATTATCAGCAATCTTATATTATGCCTGCACATTTTAATATGTAAAACTCCTGCAAAATATAACTTAATATATCTATATTTTAAAGTTTTGCATAGACACACACACACTCAAAATGCTATTGCCAAATATACTAAATAGAATAATTAAATGTAGACAAATTCCTCAGAGATTTCAACTTAGTAATCTTAGGCTGGTACCGATTTATTTATTAAAAGGAAGTTCTATATTGAGCCATAACACAATATGACACATGCCATAGGTTGCTTATGATTTATTTTATTTAAATTGCTAGAATTCTAAATTTTAAAGTTAAGACATAGTAAGATTATTCTGGACATTGCATTTAATCAATAATTTATTCTTAATTTTACTTCTGCTTGCTTCATGGGTCTGTGGGAAATTGAGCAAATACACTCCCTAATCATAAGTCTGTGAGAAACTGAGCAAATACAGTCCCTAATGTGTTGGAAAATTGTATGATCCTTTCCTATTTTATAACTCAGGTTTCTTCTCAGTATTGCAGTGATAAACATTATGTAGGTGTTGCAGAGATGAAATTTTATCATTAAAACTTTCCAATGTTAATGTTATTTTGATACAATGTTAACAATTTAATTACCAATTTTCAGTTGATAGTATTTAGAAATGTAATGAAATATTTTTTTTTAATATTTACTTATTCATTTATTTATTTTGAGGTGGAGTCTCGTTCTGTTGCCCAGGCTGAAGTGCTATGGCACAATCTCAGCTGACTGCAACCTCCATCTCCTGGGTTCAAGTGATTCTTGTGCCTCAGCCTCCTGAGTAGCTGGAATTACAGGTGCGCACCACCACACCTGGCTAATTTTTTTTTTAATTTTTAGTAGACAGAGGGTTTCACCATGTTGGCCAGGCTGTTCTTGAACTCCTGATCCCAGATGATCCATCCACCTTGGCCTCCAAAATTCCAGATCACAGACATGAGCTCACATGCCTGACCCATTTTTTGAACTCTTATCCTGTTTCTTTAAAAATATCACTTACTAGCTCCAGTAGCTGTTGTGTTCATTTGTTAGTAAAGTTTTGTAGACTTCTTACAATTTTCTATGTACTTGCTCATGTAGCCTGAAAACTAAGAATATTTTTTTTTATTTTCCAAAGTACAAGCTATGCATCTATTTTTCTTGCCAATCTGAAATGATTAGGACCTACACTAAATTGTATAGTAGAAGTGCTAAGAGTGGATATCTGCCTTACTGCATGTCTTAAGAAAGTGTTCAATGATGTCAGCTCAAGTTTTTCTCATTTTTCTTTCTTTTTAAAAACTTTGTAGATGCCTTTTATTAAACTGGGGAACTTTTCTGCATTTCTAGTTTGCTTAAGGTTTTGTCATAAAAAATATGGAATATTTAAAATTTGTTTCTGCATTAAATAATCATATTATTTGTATCTTCATTTTGTTTATTTGATGAATCACCTTTATATTTAAATATTAATATATTCTTGTATTTCTAGGTACATTGTATTTACGCATGTTATGTTGTTTCATATATATGTAGAACCATATATGAATGGATTTTATTAGCAAATTTAGAGAATTTTAGCAAAATACAACTTTTAATATTTTTCATTTTTGTTTATGATGAATATTGGTCTTTCTGTATGTTTTCTTGTAATGTATTGATTTATTAGTTATAATTTTATTTATGTTTGTAGTGAGTTCTCCAGTGTTTAAAATATGTCTTTAACTTATCACAATATGCCACCTCATGCATATATTAAAACCCTTACAAGAGTATTTGGTCATTTTCCTTTCCATATCTTGTGATGTTATTGTCATGTATTTTTATTCTACATCTGTTATATTTATACAGTACAATTATTATTATTATTTTGGTGTATTACTCAGGGTTCTCTGGAGGAATAGAACTAATACGATATATGTATATAAAAAAGAGAGTTTATTAAGGAGAGCTGACTCACAGAATCACAAGGTAAAGTCTCACAATGGGCCATCTGCAAGTTGAGGAGCAGGGAAACAGTGGTGGATCAGCCACAGTCCCAAAACCTAAAAAGCACTTTTGAAAAACTACATTTTGAAAAAATGAACTTTACTCACTGATATTTTTTTCCAGTAGTCTTTATTCCTTTCTATTGCTCCAAGTTTCTGTCTAGTATTATTTTCCTCACATCGGAAGAATATTCTTTAGTATGTCACAGAGAGTAGGCATTCTCACAATAAATTATAACGTTTGTCTATAAAATTTTTACTTTAATCTTCACATTTGTAGAGAATTTCTAGATATCAAACTCTAGATTTAAAATTCTTTCTTAATATAATTTTTTTCAGCATTTTAAAGATGCTGTTCCATTGTCTTTTGGCTTCCATTATTTCTGATAGCAGTCTTTTGCATATCTTATGTTTCTCTTTCTTTACATAACCCACTGCTGCTTTAAATACTTTATTATTAATTTTCAACAGTTTGATTGTGATGTGTCTCAATGTATTTTTGTTGTGTTATTCTGTTCATTTGTTGACTTGTTTGAATTAATAAATTTATAATTTTCATCAAATTTTAAAACTCTGCTATTTTCTATTTAAATACTTTTTTTTTTCTGATATTTCACCCTTCTGGAATTTCTGTTCTGCACGTGTTAGTTTATTATTAGACAGATTCCTGAGGTTCTGTTTCTTTTATCAGTGTGTGTGTGTGTGTTTGTGTGTGTGCGTGTGTGTTTTCTATTATTATTAGATACAACTGCTATGTCTTTCTTGTCAGGGATTTGATCTTCTATGGTATATAATCTGATGCAATTTTAAGATTTTGTCCAGTGAATCTTTATTTCAAACATTTACTTTTCACATGTGGAAACTCCTTACAGTTCCTATTTTATATACTTTCCTTCTCTCATTTTCATGTTTTTCTTTAAATATATGTAAATGTAGTTAATCTTTTCTACTATTTACACTATATTTGTCATCTTACTGTCTTTTTCTATTGATTGACTTTGTCCCCCAGTCACATTTTTCTACTTCTTAGTAAGTCTATTAATTTTCTTTCTTTCTTTTTTTTTTTTTTTTGATGCTGGGCATTGTTTGCATTATGTAATTGAGTTTCGGAATTTTAACTTCCTTTAAACAAAATGATGCGTTTTGTTTTTTCAGGAAATGAAGTTTGCTGATTATCAGTTTGATCCCTTTGAAACCATTTATATGCTATGCCTCAGGCGAATCTAGACTAGCATTTGCTATAGATATAGTTTAGCAACACTACTAAGCTGTAGCTTCTCCGCAGTCTCCACTAAAAACCACAAGGAATCAGCAAGGTCTCTGTACCCTGGGGGTTTGGAGCTCAAATTTCTCCTTCCTTTTGTAAGCTCTGAGAATTGTTCAACTTCTCAGAGAAAGCTAGTGGAGTTTCATTTGCTGAATGTGTGGTCTAGTATTCAGCAGGGACTCAAGTATTTAAAACTCATGACTCTACTTATATTTATGATTTTTTTCTGTATTTTTTTCTTTCTAGAAATTTTCCCTTTGAGTAATAGCCACTTAGTATCCCCAAACTCTGACATCTGTCTCTTTAATTCAGCTAAGCTGCTGAGCTATGCTTGATCCTTACCATTTCACCATACATTTCATTTGGGAAATTGCCTTAAATCAAATAGAAGTGCTGATAGTTAGGCTACCTCATTTTTCTCCTTCTCTCAAGAACCCACAGTTCTGCCCTGCCTATTGTCTGATATCTGCAATTAGACTAGGATATATGCCCCAGTACACACAAACACACACTTCAGCATTAAGGGAGCTTAAGTACAGTTGTTTTTATCCATCATTGCCAGAAAATAAATTAAAAGCTGGGTTTTTCATATATAAAAACAAAATTTTAATGGATTGATGACTCACTAAATGAAGAATGAATAAGAAAAGTTCTTGTCCCAAAGAAGAAGAAAAATCCCCATGGAGCTTAAAAGAAACTTAGAGAATCTGGAAAGACATAAGAGTATAATGAGTATAGACACAGAGATCAAAACTTTCTGACACTATGGTCCAAATATTTGTGTATATGAGAGTCAATATAGACAAGACGGCATAAACCTTTGATAGAATGAGGGTCAGAGAAAAAAATAGCAGTGAAGCTTTAATACTGATTTCCATTCTGAACACAGACAAGGGCTATGAAACACGTTGTCCGACTCTTGACTTAAAATCTACAGTGTACCAATAGCTGGTAGGCTCCCTGGAAGGTAAATACATCTGAGAGCTTCACAGAGTTTGCATCCATTGGCATAGTGAATAAATGCCTATCATAAGTTTTCTGTCCTATATTTGTAGTGGCAATTTTAAGAAGTAGAGTTAACAGGGGAAGATGCAGGCTTGGATTGTCAACCTAAATAACAAGCAGAAAGAGTCTCTCTAAAAATATTGAGTTTAATTGGAAATAAGCAGAGATTTTGAAAATCCAGGATATGCAAGCTATGAATGTTTTTATGTATTTACAAGATCTCCTTCAAATGAAAGTGGAAAAAAGCATGTTAGTTTATTACTGCATACCACAAATGAAAAATCTATTCACTCTTAATAAATACATTTAAATAGATAAATACATTAATTAATAAGTCATACCATTTATTTATCCATTCACTCACTCTTCCATTAATTAATTTAACAATATCTTTTGTTATAGACATCACAAGACAGATACTGTAATAGCTGTTTTGAATACAGAGGCAAAGAAGACATAACCTCTCTATCCTCAGTCCTTGCCTTCCATTAAGAAAGAAATACAGAAAAGCAAATGTGCATTTATAGTACATGGTTAAAGAGTTGTGGAAGATCCAGGATCCCCTGGGATGGAGACTTCCAGAGATGACTTCCTGTAAAAAGAAATACATCAGCTAAATTGCCTCCAGAGTCTAAATGTATAACTATGTACCTGTGTAGTTCAGATCATCATAAAATGACTGATAAGTAGTCACATCTCTTTGATACTATGGTATTTAGCTTCCAATTGTAACAATGTGAAGAATTAGAAGTTACTCCTTGTGTCTTTACTAATAAGGTTAAACTCCAGAACATTCACAATATTCTCAAGATTTATTAAAAGACTCATGTTAAATTTAGGTTGTTCTAATGTGTTAAGATTGCACATGAAATGGTATAAATGTTCTAATCCCCTTTACTTTCAAGATATAAAATCCTTCACAGAAGCCTGAAGCATGACAACAAAACAAACTCAAGAGATGATTAGAGGAGGCCAGGTTTTAAATACTAACAGTTATGCCAGCCACAGTGAGATCAAAACTTCCTGCTTAATTGAGGTTGTCAGCAATGAACTCTAATCGAATTCTACTAAAATTATGGCAAAAGGGAGGATATGATCCCTATTCTTGGTCTCCTCGGTCTGCTTTCAAGCAACAGGTTTTACTTTGTTCATTCATGCACAATATCCTGACCTTTGCCAAACCATGCATAATGACCCTCCCAGCTTTTAGCAGCATGGATCATCACAGGCCTAAAGAACCTCTGATGCCACATCAACGTGTTTCGTAATGCTCCCTCACAAAACTCTAAAATTTCACACATGCATCTCCTTAAAAACTACCTTCCTAATAGGAACAGTTATATAAGGATATGGAAATATATTGTATCAATTCACAGATGTATTTTAAGAATAATTTTCAGGATGTGTGTGTGTTCTAATAAACTTGTGAATTCCTCAGGATCTCTGATATCTTGTGTGCTGCCTATTCTCTATTCTCTGGGCCACCTTGGAAGTAAAAAACGCCTTGAGGTAAACTGTGGTGGAGAATGATGTACTCACCTCAGTGCAAAAAATAAGAAAATAAAAAATATTTTCACTTATTTTACGAGTTATTGCATGATTGCTCCACCTCCATGATCATGAAAATCCTACTTACTTCAATTTATTTCAGAAATAAACCTACTTTCTCAATTTCTCCCCATAAGCTTCTTTTCACACAATGAAAATCTTCACTAATTTTTTTTTATCTTTTACAGAATTTAGTATAGATTATTTGGTCTCTATTTTATTTTATGTTTCCTTATTGTGTACTACCTTGAAGTAAGACATTCTAATTAACAGCAGAACTAAAACATTGCTGTTACAAAGTGAAGCTGTTACATCTTTGTTTTCATCAGACTATCCTGTTTCAACCTATAAAACTATTATCACGAATCTATAGTCATATTTACGACATCATCCACTGTATTTTTCTTTTCTAAATGTACATCAGGTATCTTTAATGAAATACTTATTTTAAGTAAAACTTAATCGAGATCCAGGGTTTAATGTTCTTTAAAAATAGGGCTATGTGTTCTTTCAAGAAAATGGAGGACTGTTTCTGTTTTGTTTTGTTTTTTAAGATGGAATCTCACTCTTGTCACCCAGGCTAGAGTGCAATCTCGGCAGCTCACTGCAGCCTCCACCGCCCAGGTTCAAGCAATTCTCCTCCTTCAGCCTCCCAAGTAGCTGGGATTGTAGGTGCCTGCTACCACACCCAACTAATTTTTGTATTTTTAGTAGAGACAGGGTTTCACCATGTTGACCAGGCTGGTGTCAAACTCCTCACCTCAGGTTATCTGCCTGCCTCAGCCTCCCCAAAGGCTGGGATTACAGGCATGAGCCACCATGCCTGACCGGTGGACTGTTTGTGATCAAGATGATTAAATGCATCAAAAATGTTTATCTTTTCTTTGTTCATCAATTGTAAAAAAAAAAAAACAGAGAATATAAAGAAGAATTACTTCCATCAAATTAGAACAAAGTCAAGTCCAGTGGCTTATTCTTGTAACCTCAGAGCTTTGGGAGGCCAAGATGGGAGGATCACTTGAAGCTAGGAGATTTACACCAGCTTCAAATTAAATTGAGGATATAGACAATAAAATGTAATAAAAATTATGTAGCCAAAGAAAGAATGGCTTCCTTCCACTCTTTGAGTTTCTTTGACTAGGCTACAAATTAAATTGATATAAGACAGATTCTCAAGAAAAATAAATATTTTAATCACATGGGCACACAGAAGTCTCACAAAAAACATGAGACTAAATTGTGGGCCAGATGATTGACGCTTATTTAAGGTCCAGACCTACAGAAAGGCATAGGGATTTGGAAGCTGGTAGTGGTGATTAAGTTATGGAAGGATGAGTAAAGGAAATATATGATGAATTAAGGCCTTTTCATGTAGATAAAATTCTCTCAAGTGTTAAAAGTTGTTTTAGAGCAGCTTTCTTTCTGGTACTAATAACTATACTAATAAAAGTTCTTTTTATCAATATAAATATCTTTCATAAAAAGGCAGCTTTTCCAAGTTACTCCTGTGTCTGTAATTGCTCACAATAGCTAGCTAGAATATTCTGAAGTTACTGATTCTGGTCTCCTACAGTCATATTTTGGAGTGATGTGGTCTGACCACCAACACTTATACATGACCACAGATAATAGATTTAATGTATATATATATGTATTTATAGTTATATTTAGTGTATGTATGTATGTGTTTGTGTGTGTATATTTTACACAGTGCTTTTAATCCAAAATTTGTTTTCTAAAACTCATACTTTCTTCATGACCTTGGTCTAGGCAAAAGTTCCTTGAGTAATACCCCACAAGCACAGGCAACCAAAGTAAAAATGCACAAATAAGACCACATCAGGTTAAAAAGCTTTTGCACCGCAAAGGAAACAATCAACAAATTGAACAGACAGCTCACAGAATGTGAGAAAATATCTGCAAACTACCAATCTGACAAGGGATTAATAACCAGAATATACAAGGAGCTCAAACAGCTAATAGGAAAAAAATCTAATAATCTGATGTTTAAACATTGGCAAAAGATTTGAACAGACATTTCTCAAAAGAAGACACACATATGGTATACAGGTATATGAAAAGATGCTCAACATCATAGATCAGCAAAGAAATGCAGATAAAAACTACTATGAGATCTCATCTCACCCCAATTAAAATGGCTTATATCCAAAAGATATGCAACAACAAATTCTGATGAGGATGCAAGGAAACGGAACCTAGGTATACTGATAGTGGGAATGTAATTAGTACAACCACCGTGGAAAATAGTAGGGAATTTTCTCAAAAAACTAAAAATAGAACTGCCATATAATCTAGCAATCCCACTGCTGGATATATACCCCAAAGGAAAGAAATCAGTATATCAAAGAAATACCTACACTCACTGTTTGCTGCAGCACTGTTCACAATAGTAAAGATTTGGAAGCAACCTAAGTGTACATCAACGAATGAATAAAGAAAATGTGGTACTTATACATAATAGAGTACTATTCAGTCACAAAAAAGAATGAGATCCTGTCATTTATAACAACATAGATGGAACTGGGGATCGTTATGTTTAATGAAATAAGCCAAGCAAAGAAAGACAAACATTGCATGTTCTCACTTATTTTTGAGATCTAACAATGAAAACAATTGAACTCATGGGCATAGAAAGTAGAAGGATGGTTACCAGAGGCTGGGAATGGTAGTGAGTGGCTTAGGGGAGAGGTGGGAATGATTAATGAGTGCAAAATAATGTTGAAAAAAGAGAATAGGACCTATTATTTGATAGTACAGTGGGGTAACTATAGTCAATAATAACTTAATTGTACATTTTTAAATAACTAAAAGAAAGTAAATATTGTTTGTAACACAAAGGATGAATTATTGAGGGGATAGATGCCCCGTTTTCTATGATGAGATTATTTCACATTGCATGCCTGTATCAGATCATCTCCTGTACCCCATAAATATATACAGATACCACCTACACCCAAAATTTAAAAATTAAAACATTAAATAAATAAATAAAACTCGTACTTTATTTGCAAAATTTTGCACTTTTCAAAGGATTTTATTTCTATGTCATATCCTTTGAAAAGCACACAGTACTGAATTTTTCAGTATTAAAAAATATTTCAGTAAATATTTTAGTTTTGCAGTAAAATATAAAATAAATTTCAGTTTTAGTATCAGTAAAATATAAAATAAATTTCAGTTTTTAGTTTTCCAGTAAAATATTAAATAAATTTCTGTAAAATATTTTAGTTTTATGATTTTCTTGAAATATACAGTATCCTCTGCAGGTATACTTTTGGTAGGCATTGAAAATAACATTTTCTCTAATATTTATAACTCTAAAAGGTACGTGTTATCAGCACCACTTTTTAGAATATACAGTTTTTTAGACTGCCAAATTTTAACAAAGGATGTGGCAGAATCGGATTTTCAGGCCAGTTCTTTCTGACTCCAAATTCTCTGTCACTTGAATGGTACATGGGCATCTTTTCAATGACGTGAGTGGTTATTTGGAAAGCTCAGCAAGATCCTTCCCCATGCATTTTAAAAAATACAAGCCAAATGAAAATGAAACAGGTGATGTTCTTTTTGTTGTTTGTGTAAGATATCTGATGTTTCAGGAATTCAAATGAGGCTGTTTCTTATAATACCTTTGGAGCAGTCATGCCACCTGTAGTCACTGACTTGAAAGCCTGGATTTCATAAATGTTAAGAGTAAACACATGATTTGGGAATGGGAAAAGGTGTGGTGATAGCTCACTTGATAACTTTCTACAATTATATCATGTCAATAACATTTGGTGAAATGTATCACTTGGTATGTTGAACACAATTTAAAAATATGGCATGATATTTAAGAATTCTGTTAGGTCTCAGGACTTTTTGCTGGCCAGCTTTTTCAAGGCAATGGTTATTTACAAATTAGCTGTAAAATTAATTATTATAAAGTAAAACAAAAATAAAGGAGTAATTTTTTTTTTAGAGTAAGCAGAGGGTAATTGTGTTTAAGTCACTTTAAAATTTGCACATCTAAAATTATCTTGAGGCCTGAAGTGTCTCATCTGCTTTCTAATCTTCTACAAGATGCTCTTATTATTTTCAGATTTATATGAAACCACTGGGGCCTGAAAGATTTCAGGAACTCTTGCATTGCATCAGAAATAAACAATCAATTAAATTAATAAAAGAAAATCTCAATTTAGATTGTAGTTGTTACAAATATCACTATTTCTTTAACTATAGCTTGTAGTTTCGTAATTCTAGCTCAGAAATTACACTGATGCATCCTCAATGAAGTAGCTGCCACACTCTAACTTTCTCTGTAGCTTCTAGTCATATATGAAAGTTCTAAATTTTGGTCACAATCGACTAGCTGCTTTAAATAATAGAAATTTGGTAATTTTGGTATCTACGTTTTTTTCCCTGACAATGAAATACTGAATTATTAAAATCTCAATGATTTGGATGATTTCTCTTCTACTTATGTAGGCTTTATTATTTGAAGTGTTAACGCTACAGACTAATAGAACTCTAGGGAGCTATTGAAACTAATTTAATTTTAAAACAAAACTACATTGTCAATGAAATTGTCATTAAAGCCACATTGCCACAGGAAGTGGAAACAAATAAAGATCCCAAATGTTGAATCTCGATGTGTTATTTCATTTACAACTTGTTTCAAACAAGTTTTTCTCCTTTCCAAAAAGAAAACTCTGAAAATCTATTTTCACATTATATAGGCTATTATTTATGTAATTAAAAAATATATATCATATGTTATTAAATATTAGCCTATTTTGAAGCAATGTTTTTCTACCAAATTTACTTTCTCTCTAGTGGAATCTTTATCAAGACAAAAGTTGACTTGAAACATGGTTTAAAAAGAAAAGAAAAAGATACCGCCAAGATAAACTAGAAACTCTGGAATGTTTATTTATTTTTTATACCTAAACTCTGCAGTACTCCCTAGGTGGCCAGATATCCCAGTCCACCTATATCAAATATTTTATGTGATGCAGGAGGATGAATGAAAATGAAAGAATATTCTTAGTGAAGCAAGTTGCAGAGATCTTTTCTGTGTTCTTTCTGTCAGGTGAAGTAAAATCAGCACTCATGACTTTATTTATTTATTAAAGCATCTGATGTATAACAATACAGTACACAGTCCCTACATTCCAAGAATATCAAATCTGGAATCCACCTGATGGAGACTTTTTAGAATAACATGGAAGAATATCTATCTCTCTATCTCTCTATCTATCTATCTATCTATCTCTCTATCTATCTATCTGTCTTTTCTATCTATATTGTTGAGGCTCAGGAAATAATATCTCAAAATATAGCACTTTTGAATGCTGAATACTTTGAATTAAAGGACATTGAAAGAATTCAGAAGCAGCCTCAGAACTAAGATCTCTCTGACTTTTTTTACTCCTTTCTCTGCCCTTCATATTCCTTTGAAATGAGTCATAGAAACCAGAATTTCTCTTCTCCAAAGTGCATCATAGAAACTAGAAACCCTTTCCCCAAAGCCAGTCATAAAACCTAAGAATATTACTCTTTCTCCTACCTCTCTGTGTAGGAGATGGCTATCAAGAAATGCTCTGATCCACCCTTGTCCTATAGTAGGTCACAAAATCCTCATTCCAGAGGTCCTGCCTGATACCTTGGAGAAGGAAATGCTACAAGAGAGAGGCCAAGATGAATCTCAACAAGTCTTGATGGGGTTTTCCACTAAGTCTATTTCCATTAGGTCATACCATTTTGTTTAATCACATTTCAATACCATCAGTTCTTCATCAAACCTAAGCATAAAATAGTCTCCCCTGGGTCTTTGGGTCTTCATTCTAAAGTCTCCTATGTCATGTAAACTTTGGTCAAGTAAATGTTATGCTTTTCTCTTGTTAACCTGTCTTGTTACAGGAATATGGACCATGATCCTTATGATGGATGAGGATAGGTATCATTTTTGCCCCTACGGTTCACATATATATGTATATAATCTTTAATCCATGTTTAAATAGTGTGGTAATAAGAATTCTATCTGGGAACATGGAATCTTTCTCTTATACTTCAAAATACTATTCAGATACCTTATTTCATCAGTTTTAGTGGTAAAAATAATTTGCATGTGTCTTAGTTTCATGAGTTTTAAAAGCAAGTAATGGGGGAAAGAGAAGTGGACAAAGTTTAGCTAAGAATAGCCCTAAGATTTCCTCCTCTTTATAACAAAATAAGTGACCTCTTAAACATTTTTACTGAAGTATGTTATAAATATAGAAAAGCAGTAAGGGGCTCAGAGAACAACGCTCCAGAGTATACTGCTTTGTCACGCTGAGTACTTTGATTAAAAGAGACTGAAAAGCCTCAGAAACAGGTGTTCTCTGACCTTTTCCTTCTGTCCTTCCCTCTCTCAAGGAGCAAGCCTTGGAAACCAGAATTCCTCTTCCTTAAACTAAGTCATCAAACCTAAAAAAGTAACTCTCTCTCCCTTCTCCCTTGAAGACTGTAATTCCAGGGGAGTCCTGCATACTCAGGGGAAGAAATGCTACACAGAAAGGCCAGAAACTGGACAGACAGGCCTTATTGGGTCACCCCTCCCAGTTTGTTACCATGAGGTCATATTCTTCTGTGCAATCATAGTTCTACCTGGATGTCCATGGTTCATTGAACCTAAGCTTAAAAATACAGTTTCACCTGGGTCTTTGGGTCTTCTTTAAGGTTCCCTTGTCATGTAAAACTGATAAAATATATTTATTATCCTTTTCTCTTGTTAACCAGTCTTTTGTTATGAGACTGTCAGCTTATGATATATCAGGAAATGTATCGCATTTTTTCCACCCGTGTAGTGCACTGATTTAGTATATACTCACTGAATTTTCAACACCTGGACACTGGTCATTTTTCAAAATGGGATATTAGAATTTAGAATATCCTGTAATGTCTTAAGAAGACACAAAAACTCTACAAACTTCAAAATGGTTGTCAGGTTATTTATGAGTTGAACTTACATGAATTGAAAACTCTTCCCTCTCAACCCTTTTTTTTTTTTTTTTTGGTAGAGAATGGCGTAAAATATAAGTAAACTGTTCAAATAGCCAGGAGACAACGAAAAGTAAGGTTATTCATGAAATGGAACGTTATTTCAATTTAATTACTTAAATTTTCTCATTCTGCCCATGTTGGTGAAGGACAGCAATTAAAAACTATCACATATCTTTCCATCTAGAGACAGCTGATGTTAAAAATTAATGCAAAACTAACAAATTTAAGCGTCTGGAGGGAAAAGTCACAAATAATTTC
>PVKP010000539.1:47500-190503 GCA_004027715.1 Plecturocebus donacophilus
AGACAAGATGGAAAAGTCCTTGTACTTGCTTCAGGGAGCATAAAGTATAAAAGACGTAACTATAAATAGATATTGACTGGCAACAGACTGTACATTTTGTTTTCTGATTTCCCTAGTCTGAGGATAAGTTTTTAAAAATCTCTGACAAGGTTCATGCACAGAGCCCTTCCAGGATTGTTATCACTCTGAGTCTACAATGATGGGGGTGTAAAATTCTAAGGAAGAATGCCCTATGAATGCTCTAAAAAGAGTTCTGAGTAAGGATTCCTCTTTCTCATGTGTTAGGCAAGCTCCTATCACCTTGTGTCTGGATACACCTTATAGCATGGTTACAAAAATATTATTTCTTATTATATATATAATATATAAATATGTTTATATATTATATAATATATATATTCTGATTATATATTATAATATATAATATGTTTATATATTACATTTTATATATATATATATGTATCTTTCCTTTTGTGAACAGGCTAAGAATTATTTTTTAACTAAGCATTCAGAATATATTCACAAGAGAAGGTATGCCCATATACAGTACATTCTAACACAGAATAGCAATAACTTCTATACTAGTTTGTGAGGAGTGTTCCTTTGTGCTGGCAATCCAAGAGGAAAAAAATATGTTATGACCACAGTTATTTCAGTGTTATTGGACAGTTAGAATCTATAAAGGATCTTAAAAAGACATATATCTTGACAGTAAAGTGTGCAGTTATTCTTATCTCTGTAAAGTGTCACTGTATGGGCAAATAGTGAAGAAGAACACTGCAACACATATAAATATGTGTGTGTGTGTGTGTGTGTATCTATGGGTATGTGTGTGTGTTTAAAATCAATTTTACATGAACAATGTAAAAATGGAGAATTGTAAGTTATAACAAAAAGATGTATTGTATGGTCACACAAGTCATAATGGTTTCTTCCACTAGAAAAGCAAACAATACTAAAAAATATTGGCTCCCATCAAAACCATGCAATTTTTAAAATGTAAAAATTATGCATATATGACAAATTTTAATTATGACTATAGATTTGGAAGTAATTTTATTCAAGATGGTAGGCAAGTTTAAATTAAGTGCAATAACACATGAGTGCATAAAGCAGAATTCTTAAGAAGATTGTCATCTTTTTTCTTCTTTATTTATATGATAAATAGATAACCATTATTTAATGAATAAAATACTTGATACAAAGAAAAAGTAAAGTTCTTTTGTGTTAGTGTGTGCAAATTTGCCAGGAACAGAGGGGAGGTGAGAGTATTAGACAGTAATGACATTCTCTTGGAAAATTTGTGTCCCTGAAACACAAACCTACAGGGTTTACTGACTTCTGCCCTAGGAAAGTGGCCCCGAAAATCTAGAGAAAATCATTTTGGCTTTTAGTTACACTCACTTACAAGCATAGCCCCTGTATTACCTGCACAATAGGGGAGGGGAGAGAACAAGTGAAAATGTTTCCTACTACCACAGGAGGAGAGCTATCATCTACTTTGGTTATGAGTCCTTGATGAAGCTAACCAAATATCACATACCAGATCACTACACACCACCACCGTGAAGTATAAAAGGCACTTAGCATTTTTGGATGGGGAGTCACATCCCAAGTCTCTCATAGTCTAGAATGAAAAAGGCTTCTTTTTTTTTTTTTAAAACAGACAAAAATGATGATGTCATTGGTACCAAGCAATGAATGATCAATATCATACTCTTTATTTTGAACTAATCTACCAGTTTCTAAATAATTATTTAAAGAAATAAAATGGAAAGTCCATCACAGTGGAAAAATAGAACTCATAAAAAAGAAAGAAGGAAAGAAAAAAATGAGAAGGGAAGAAAAGGAAAAAAGAGAATAAAAAGGGAGAAAAAAAGAATTCACAGGAGATGATATCTTGTTCCCAGGGATTTAAAGCCACTTACATAGAAACTATTCTTATAGTAAGTTCCATGAAGAAATGCTTTCAGGCAAATAAAGTAATATTACATAAAACTGCATTGTCTTATTATATTTGATGTTTCTAGAGGTCAAAAAATCAATACTAACAACAAAATCTAATTCTTCGTCTTAAAAATGGATTTTAACTTCTGAAAATCGGCAAAAGTAGTGATAAAATTGTTTGCAAAGCTATTGTTACAGGCTTACTAATAAATCATAAGACCTAAGATAAAATATTTAAAAGTTATTGTTTTATGTGGCCTAGATCAACTCATAGGCCGTAGGAATAGAATATAAATTACATAAACACAATGTTTTTATTGTACTAAATATTGGCCTAAAATGATGTTGAAAACTTATTGGTTAAAGTCATAACAAGAATTGTAGAATTGGCTAAAATAATATCTTTAAAAGGAAATAAACATTAAAAAGTGCATTTTTATTATAATTTCAATATGTTAAAAATTAAAATATACCTCCAAAAATATTGACAATTATTAGGGTAGTATTAAATAATCATCTTATAGTCGAATGTGATTATCCTTCTATGTAGTGATAGTGCACATGCAACACCATGGTTTCAATAATTCTTCCTTTGTGAGGCCTGGTGTATGGACAGACTGAGAGCTTTTAAAACTCACCCTAATATTTTAAGGGTAACTACTTATTTCTTAATATATTGCTTAATACAGAAAAGGCTTATACAGTAGTAAAACATGATTTCTGAAGGTCTAATTATTTATTAAAGCCGAATTTGTTTTTCTCTAAATAAATGTATATCTAATGCCATATGCTGTGTGGTAAAATCTGTTTAAAATAGATTCCATTGTGAGTATAAGGTGACCAATTGATTTTACATTTATAATAACAGTTTTTATATTGCATTAATTGTAAAATAAAAAAAAATCTCCAAAATTTTATACTGGTACTAATAATTTATGACAAAATTTTTTGTTTCAAATATATATATATTTGAAGTCATTGGTACTGCATATCTGTATCTATCTGTCTATCTGTCTGTCTATCTATGTACAATTCCACAAATCTCTTTTAATCGGTAAGCACTTAACACATGCATTGGTTTCCATAAATTTCAATTTGTTCATAAATCTTTCTGACTATTCTTAGTGGATACATAAAACTGCACCTGGAGTCAGATTGTCTGAGCGGGAAGCAAAACACAGAATGACACAGAAGAGTTTCTATCCTGCAGGAAATGCATTCTTATAAATATGAACATTTTGTTTACTCCATAAAATATTTGACTTTGAGGCTTACTGAAAACCAGAATAAATGGTGATGTCAATACACCATCTTGGAGAAGTACTACTACATCAGCTTTGATCATAGTTAAAAAAATGTAGTTCCAAACCACAAAAAATATATATTATTTTATTTTTCTATATAATTGATAAGGGCTTATTATTCAACAAAGGAATATTTGATGTGATAAAAAATAAATTTCTTTTGTGGAAGAGTACACATATTTGCCAAGAATAGAAGAAAGGTAAATGTATTAGACAATGTTCAAATTCTCTAGGAAACTGTATGTTCCTGAATAATAACCAAGACACACTAGCCAAGCTAATAGCAGCTGATGATGCCACCAAGACTTCACTGAGTGGCATTCTACAACCTTTTAACTGTGAAGGCAAGTTACTTTCCGTTGTCCACAGCCCTGGGGGAGCCAATTACACTTGTTTGCTTCTGACTCTCAGCAGCTTAAAACAGGACCCTCCACTTCTGACTATATTTCTCTGCTGGCTGATGATGACAGTGAAGCATATTGTAGTAGTGAAGAACAGTGGCATAAAGAACTACAAGATACAATTTTTAGGAATTATATAAATTATATGTTTATTCAGCCAAATTATTTTACTGATGTTGAATTATTTTTAACCTTACTGTTTTCCTATTAAATTCATTTAATTTATCTATTTGACCACATCCTTTGAGAATAACGAACATGGAAATTCAATCAACAAATGCCATTTGCAGTATTATAAAATATTTTTGTGTTGGTTATGAGGTTATTATTTTCCAGCCTCAAATCTACAGTAGTGTTAGGACTAGTATTCCAAAAACATACTTTGCAAACCTAATTGTGTATTGTTAGGTTTTCTCAATAGGAGGTGCTAAATAGTAGCTGGATACATGGACAAGAGAGAAGGGATGCTTTTTCTGGTTCTATTCTGCTTCCTAATTCTGTTATTCTGATTCAGCCAGTGTTCTTCATACTGGCAAGGAGTTTGTCCTGGATTCCAGGAAATTTTCCCCTCACATTTCCAGACCCAGCTTATTATCCATCTTTGAAAATAGTATAATATCACAAGCTGGCTGACGGTCCCTTCTCCAAAATCTGATTTCCAGCTCTACAAAGAGCATCCTGTGGGCATTTAATGAACCAGAATCAGCTACGCAGTTCCCTCTTCTCACAGCACCTTCTCCTTGGGGATCATTTTAGGGATTCTGAATCCTTAGGGTCCATCGTTAGAGCTTCTGAGGATATGGATTTAGCGGCGCACCCTTTCTTCCTTGGAGACATGAGTCTCAGGTTGGTAGGGCCACTCTTAAATTTTTAAGTTCTAACAATTCCACCATCTTCTCTGTTCCCAGTGACAGACATGGAATCTCTTTTAGGCAGTTACCATCTCCAGGTTACCTCAGTGATCCTACTTTCCCTTTCTGTACTTCAGAGTATGTGTAACCAATTCTTATATTAAAGTTTTCCATTGAAATAACTGATGCTTTTTCAGTTTTTCTTACAGGATCTTGTTGTGCAATTCTCACACCCACATTTAAATAGCTACACTTTCGCATAATGAATATAAAGTTGGCTTTTAATACAACTATGAACTGACACAAAGGAAAAGAATCTACAAAGCTAAAATAAAGTGAATGTAGGAATCCTGAATGATAAATAAATACTAAAGTGAGATTTTATCTTGAAGGCTTGTGTGAAACCCTGGAGAACTTGTGCTTTCATTTTGGTGGTTGCTCAGAGAACAGAGAATGGGATATAAAGCCTCGAGACCACCTGAGCAAAATAGTCGAACAGAATGACTGTAAAATAAACCTGTGGCCCGAAGTGTTTCACTGGGAGAAGGGTGAATGAGAAAAAAATCAAACCTTGAAGAAAAGGTCAGCAAGAAAAGTTACTGGACTAAAGATTGACACTGGGTTATAGGGGAAACACTAAGACCTCAGATTTCACAATCTTTAAAATTGTTTTTTTATAGAGACAAACTCTCTCTATCTTGCCCAGGCTGGTCTCAAACTCCTGGCCTCAACAATCCTAATGCCTCATCCTCCAAAATGCTAGAATTACAGGCCTGAGCCACTGCACCCAGCTGGAATTCATAATCTTTAACTGGACCTTATGCAGGTTTGTTTTCTGAATTTATGATTCACAGTCTGAAAATTCTCCCATAAATATTTCAATTTAAAATGCACTGTAACAGTGATATCCCCAAGGGAATAGAATTTTGAAATAGATATTGGTGAGCTCAATTTCATTCTAGGTGGCAGATATTCCACAAGATTATATTCCAAGAAAAATATGTCAATATTCATTATAAAATAATACACACACACAAACAAGGTACTGTGAATGAGAACCAGCAACAAAAACAGACAATAAAAAGTTACTTGTAAAAATTATAATTATCAGATTTAGAGTATAAAATAATTATATGTGTTTAAAAAAATAACAGAGGAGTTTAAAATTTTGCATTTTTTTTTTTTTGAGATGGAGTCTCACTCTATTGCCCTGGCTGGAATGCCATGGCCCCATCTTGGATCACTGCAACCTGCGTCTCCTCGGTTCAAGTGATTCTCCTGCCTCAGCTTCCCAAGTAGCTGAGACTATAGGCACACACCACCACGCCAAGCTAATTTTTGTATTTTTAGTAGAGATGAGGTTTCACCATGTTGGCAAGGGTGGTCTTCATCTCTTGATCTTGGGATCTGTCTGCCTCAGCCCCTCCAAATTGTTGGGATAACAGGCATGAGCCACCACTCTTGGCCTTTTGCTTTTATAAATAACTTTCTAAAAATTATTTTTGGTGTTTATATACAGGGTACAAACATAAACCTGTGACCTGAAGTGTTTCACTGTGAGAAAGGTGAATGAGAAAAAATTTGAAGCTTGAAAAAAAAGTCAGCAAGAAAAGTTTACTGTCTAAAACTTGACACTGGGTTGTGGGAGAAACACCATGCCTTCATAATTCATCATCTGTAAACAGAAACAGGGTATAAACAGGAAAAAGTGAAAAAAAGTTCTTTATAAAAATATATACAATTGTATAAATAACTCAAGGGACAGATTCGATCCAGCAAAGCAACAGATAGTGTTAAAATTATCTAATGTACCAGAGAGAGAGAGAGAGAGAGAGAGAGGGAGAGAGAAATTAGAAAGAGAAAGATTAATGGAAAGGGTTTAAGAGCTATGGAGGATAGAATGAGATGGATTTAACATTAATACAACCAGAATTCCAAAAGAAGTTATAAGAAGGGAAGAGGGAACATCTAAATAAATTATGTAATGGCTCAGAAATTAGGAAATACACAAACCCATATATTCGGAAATTCAAATAAAACCCAAGGAAGATATGTGAAACAAATTCACACATAGGTAGGAATCATCAAACAAACTGAGATCTTAAAACACTACTCCTAATAATAAAAAGATTTTAAAGAAGGCCAAAGAGAAGTTAGAGATTACTTACAACAAAATTACAATTAGCTTGATGTCTGAATTATTTTATTGTGCTGGGAGAAGAAAGAAAACTACATAAAATAAAAATAAAACTGTCCACCTCCAACTACATACCCAGAAAAAAATGGCTTTTACAAATAACTGTCTAATAAGAGTATAAAACATAAAAAAAAAATAGTTGACCAACAAGAGAATTCACTAACATGAATCCAAAAAGGGGGCCACAGGCAAAAGAAAAATGATCCCAAGTGAATTAAGAAGGAATGCATACTACTATCAGTATATGTTTAAGCAAACTTAAACTTTAGCTACTTAAAACAGTAACAAAGTAACTGATTTTAGGGTAAAAGATTCAGATAAATTTCAAACAGGAGTTACATACGTTTTTAGAGCTGGATAATCCTAGTTAGAGTATTCTAAGATATTTATACCATTTGGGTAGAGGTAAAATTAATTTTGTGTCAACTTGACTAAGCCACCAGGTGCCCAGAAATTTGTTTAAACATTTTTTATGGGTATGTCTGTAGGGGTGATTTCGGAAGATGAAATAACTGAATTTGTTAAAGATGGAGTAAAGCAGATTGCCCTCCCAGTGTGGGCTTGCCTCATAAAATTTGTTGACATCCTGAATAGAAGTAAAGGCTGTGTAAGGACAAATTGTCTCTCTCTGCCTGATTGTCTTCAAGGTAGGACATTGGTCTTCTCCCTTTAGTCTTGGATTTGAACTGGAAGTTACACCAACAGTTCTGGTTCTCAAGCCTTTTGAACTCAGATTAAAACTGTACTATTGATTTTCTTGGGTCTCCAGCTTGCCTACTACAGATTTGGGGACTTAGCTTTCATAATCATGTGACTTAATTTTTACTATGTCTATATATCTATCTAAATATACATCCACACACATATAAAGATACAGATATATAAATAAATATATATAAAAATATAAATATATATATGGCTACCTACCTTATTGTTTCTTTGGAGAACGCTAATATTGGTACACTAGTCTCCCTTTTTTGAAATTTCACTTTTCATGGTTTCAGTTATCTACCATTAACCATGGTACTAAAATATTAAAGAGAAAATTCCAGAAATAAACAATTCTTCAATGTTAAATTGTGCACCACGTGAATAGTGTGATGAAATTTTGCACAGTCTGGCTCCATCAAGCTCAGGATGTAAATCATTCCTTTTTCCAGCATATATTCTGTCTATATATTCTAGCATATATGCTGTCTATGCCACCCACCTGTTAGTCACTTAGTAGCCATCCTGGTTATCAGATTGACTTTTCTGGTATTACAGTTCCTGTGTTCAAGGTATCCTTGTTTTATTTCATAATGGCACCAAAGTGCAAGAATAGTGATGCTGGAAATTTGAGTATGCCAAAGAGAAGCATAAAGTGTTTTCTTTCAATGAAAAGTAAAAGTTATCAACCTAAGGAAAGAAATAAAGTCCTATACTAAGGTGTTAGAACCTACAGTAAGATCTGCGAACTTGTGAAAAGTATATTGTTATAATATTTCTATTTTATTATCAGTTATTTTTATTAACCTTTTACAGTGCCTAATTTAAAAATTAAACTTTATCATGAATATGTATTTATAGGAAAAAACAGGTGATATAAAGTTCGGTACTATCTGCAGTTTTAGGCATTCACTGCAGTCTTAGAATGTATCTCCTGTAAATAAGAGGAGACTACTGTGTAGATAAATAAGCCTCTCAAATAACTAAGGACTAAAAGAGACTTTGTGATTTCTAAAAAGAAAAAGAAAGCTAGATTAAGAAAAAAAAGTGAACCAGTCTGAAAGAGGGCAGAAAAAGTGGGATGAGGCAAAAAGAAGCACAAAACCAAGGCAAATAAGAAATACACAGTAATTTGATGTCGTTTAATCAAGTATATTAGTAATGAAAAGTAATGTAAATGAAATAAACATTTCAGCAAAAAAAAGGAAATCTTGACACAACTATAACTTAAGAACTTGGGATATTTGCAAATCAAAGGATTGATAAAAATAAATCAAGCAATTACTAAAAAACAATGGAGAATAGTAATGTCAGACAAAACTTACTTATTGTAAAAATTATTATTATATGTTAAGAGGGACATCACATAATAACAAATGATTCCTTGTAATAGATATAGTAATTTAATATTGTATGTACATAATGATATTACTTTTAAATATATAAAGCAAAACAATATAACTATAAGAAGGAATTTAATGCTGTGCTATTATAATAGATATTAGTATAATCTGTCCCTAATTGTTTGAGCAAACTGATTGAGTTAAGAATATGGAAGAATTGTAAAATACAATAAACTTAGAAAATGGACATTTATGAAATAGAATACCCAACCACTGAAGAATACATATTATTTTTATACATATAAAATAGTTACCAAAGGTAAACATGTTTCCCCTGCAAATTTAAAATGATTGACAACATACAGAGCACATTAGTTAGTCACAATGACATTAAAACATAAATTTTATAAGTAACAGAATAAGAAAATATGTATGTTAGGAAAAGTTAAAACAGTCCTAGAAATTCTAATTCTAATAAGAACAATCATGTACACTATAAGTTAATTGGAACTAACAATTATAATAATATCATTAAAATGTGTGGTATATAGCTAACAAAGATGTTACAATAAAATTTATTGTCTTAAAAGCCTAGATTAGAAGAGATAAAATAGAAAAACACTGAACAAGACACTCTTCTTTAGAAATTTAAAAATGAACAGCAGAATAAAGTCAAAATAAGTAGAAAAAAAAGAAATAAAAATAAATCAGAAGTTAATGAAATGAAAAGCAAAAGTAAAAAAATTATCAAATAGTAAAAAGTGATTCCTCCAAAGGAATTAGGTAAATCCAAACTTTGCAATATTAATTTAAAAAAGTAGAAAGGAAAACAGGGCAATGTTAATAACAAGGTTTTATAACTTTAGAAGATGCAGATATATATCCCAATAAATTCCTTTATTGTGTAAATTCGTTTTACACAATAAAGTTGAAACAGTAAAATTGCTACTCTACAAGAATACAATTTACTAAAATTGTGTTAAGAAATAGTACAAACCTGAGTGGTCACAAATCTAATAAATCAATTAAGTCAGTGGTTAGAAAATCTTACTATAAGAAAACACCGAAGCTTAGCTAAATTTCTACAAAATTTTCTAGCAATAGCAAAAAATAAATCAAAATATTTTTATGAGGCTAACATAATTTGATATCCAGAAAGATTAGTACAAGAAAGTGTTATAAACTAATCTCATTCATGAACATAGAAGCAACAATCTCAAAATATTAACAATACAAATCCATTTATTCATAAAGTAATGAACTATCATATCTGAATTAGTTTTACCTCAAAAATGCAGGGTTGGTTCAATAGCTTAAAGTAGAATTTAATTCCTCATATTAATAGACTAAATAATAAAAATGACATGATATTCTAATAGGTTAAAATTTTTTAATAATGTCAAATATACATTCATGATAAATTTTTAGCAAACTGTAAATACATAGAAAATTCCCTACCTTTTTAGAAGTTAAGTATTAACAGCCTGCTGCAAGCATTTACTTAATCGAAAATCCCCAGTATGAATGCTCCACTTGAGAGAAGCTTGGAGCATCTGGGTTCTATTGCAACTTCTGGACATCTATGGATAGTGGTACTGCAGAGTTTACAATCTGGCTTTCTCAGTATTTCTCTGTAGGGAATAGAGATCCAACTCGGTAGTGCTGGGGAATTGGTGATTTGCAAGATAAATTTTGAACAATGATAAATCCAATAGGAAGGAGCTGGTAGAAAAATTATTTGCTTTTTCAATCACATTCCCTGACAGATCATTATGACCTATGGTAGAGATTTTCTAGTTACCTAGAGATAATGATGTGGCTTTTCTTTTGAAGTTCTGATTTGCTCAAAATTGCTCTAACATTTTTTGCTCACATGCCTTCCTTATTTCCCTTTTCTTTTTTTGTCAGTTATTCTGTCTTGAGATTGCAGTCCCAATCCTCAACTCCCATCCTTCAATAAAGCTGTAGCGGTCATGCTCTTCTGTTTCCTAGGGAATCCAGCAAAAAAACATTCTTCCACAGTGACATGGAGTAAAGGTGATAGATTTATAATGAAATAGTATAAAGCAGATAAAATGAATGAACTTTAGTTTCAAGCATAAACACATGGATTTGAAAAACAATGTAAAATGAGTAAGTTGCCGAATGATGCAGACAGTTATCATTCTATTTACATACATTTCCAAAACAGATAAAATTAAGTGATGCAATTTTTACAGATAAAAACCTCACTGGAGAAACAATCCTTTTAAAAACCCAAGATGTGATTAAAAGAAAATTCAGCATAGTGGCTACTC
Organism: Plecturocebus donacophilus; assembly: GCA_004027715.1. Lineage (NCBI taxonomy): Eukaryota > Metazoa > Chordata > Mammalia > Primates > Pitheciidae > Plecturocebus > Plecturocebus donacophilus. The sequence goes on from PVKP010000539.1 coordinate 58,549, forward strand.
CATTGTGTATGAGAGTAGTAGGCAGTATGAATGGAGAAAAAAAAACACAAGCACTTATACTAATAAGGTTTTTTTCCTTTGGGTAAGTGTTTTTGTTTTTGTTGTTACTTTTGTAAGCTGTACAAATATGTTTACACACTTATCCCATACCCTTTTAGAATTCTATTATTTTGCCTTCTGTCATCTTGTTGTAAGTTCCTGCAGCTTTCTTTGAAAGGGATTTCTCAGTCCTAGGCTGTGTTCTCCACATATGTATCTCAGGCCTGAGGTGCCAGGAAGTTTATACATTTATTCTTACAAAAGCATCCTTTCAACAATGCCAAATAGGAGTTGGTGGATAGATATCTCAGCTTCCATCCGTCTCAATCGAGGTAAATGTGAGGTAATTCTGTACATTTCCCAGTGGGTTCCAGCAGGATCCAGATGCTTACCCCACTAAACCTCTCTATCTACAATAAATGGACTTTCTTCTTGTGTCTACTGGGCTTCAAAGACAGCCCCCAATGAGTATGTCTTCCCAGTGTTCAGTAGTCTTCTCTCACTGTGAATCTGGGTCAGCCCTGTAACTTGCTTTAAACCATGGAATGCAGTAGAAGTAACACTGTTCAATTCCAGGCTCACTACTTAACGATAACTTGGCCATTAAGATAATGGCATCATATACTACACAAAGAGGTACACTGTAGATATTTCTACTCATTTTAGCTTATCCCTATTATGACAGCTGACTCTTGATCAATGACAGGGTTAGAGGTGCTGGTTTCCCTACATACACAGTTGAAATCCACTTATAAATTTTTGCTCCCCCAAAACTTACCTATTGGCTTACTGCTGGCAGGAAGACTTACCAATAACAAAACAGTTGATTAACACATACTCTGTATGTTATATGTGTTACTGCATTCTTACAATAAAGTAAGCTAGAGAAAAATATTATTAACAAAATCATAAAGAAGAGAAAATGCATGTAACTATTCATTAAATGGAAGGTAGGCTGAGGATGAGGAGGAGTTGGTCTTACTGTCTCAGGTGCGGCGGGGGTGGAAAAGATGGAAGGGGAGACACATGAGGTGGGCAAACATGGTGAAAATTTATTGAAGAAAGATTTGTGGATTGCTCAAACCCATAATAAAGGCAGAATCAGGCTATTATAAGGATAATTTTTATTAGTTTGCAAACCTCCTTTCTTTAAAATGCATGCAAATGAAGGTTTATCATACTGAATTACCATATTTATAGATACTGAATGATCACATCTTATAGAAACATGCCCATAAAAACAAAGCAAGTTTAGAAAAAAATAAGCTTTAATATAAGTTATTGCTTTTGAAATCTGTGAATAGACTCAAAATACTGTACTTTGAAAAAAGTTTAAAATTGGACTGGCTCTCAACTTTGTGAATAGGTCACATTTAGGCCTTCCAGAAGTAGAAGAATGTAATAGATGGTATCATGTTGTCTCGTTAAGCCTGGGAAACAATATAATAGGTTATTTTCTCACCTACTAATTCACATTTGCCTTTAATTTTTCTCATTCCACATAATAAAGTATACTCAACATATATTTCACCTATTGCCTGGGGTTAATAGGGTGCAAAATCACTTTTTTCAATAGAAGTGTTAACTATTTTAGTTAACTATTTTACTGTCTGTAAAGCATTTGCCATAGTTAATTTTTAATGATGCTGTAATATATTATTTTGAAAGATAATTAAATAACTGCTGTGAATATTTCTAATTTATCAAAATATGCCTTTGCATATATCTTTGAAACTCTATGTAGCATTTAAGTCCATTTAAATTATGTTTTTCTGTAACCATGGTTTGAAACTTGGATAGCCAGCCTTTGAAATGTATAAATTATGGAAGAAGAAAATCAGCATAGTTTTCTTTTCCTAGGAAGTGGAGCAGTTAATATTCAACATGAAATGTCTAATCTTTAAATACATTATAATCTAACTGCTTAGGATAATTTTTGCTTTAATACCTTAAGAGTCTTCAAAGCCTGAAGGATGGGATTATTAAGATGGAATTTTAATGTCAAAATTATCAGAGAACTGAACATATTGCTAGTGTTCATAAAAAATTGTATTCAATTTCTGTATGATTTGTTCAAATAAGAGATGAGAATATATTTGATTATAGCCAGTAAGTAACCCAAAATTTGATCAAATGACTGGAGGTCACTGCTACATAAGTGCTGTCAACCTTAGAGATTAGACTATTTAAGAGCTGAATTTAATATATAAATGTACCTGCAGAGATATGCATAAAAATGCAGTCATGAAGTAATTAAACTGTTGGAATATTTTGTGATGAAAATAATTTAAAAAAGGAGAGTATGAAAATAGATAATAAAAATAAATGTAAATGATGAAAATTTATTTGGAAAACCCAGTGCAGAAATATAGAAAACATTTCTCAATATTCATTTTTTAAACCTTTCAGATAACTCAAAACAAACATAGGAACCACAAATATCTAAACTTAAAGCCTCTTATATTTAGCAGAACTTTATTAGTGTTCAGATTAATGTATGATATAGAATGTACTGTGTCAAGCCAACTAATATAAAAAGTAATAAGATAGTATTTAGCTGTACTATTTTAGACTATTATTTTAAAGCAAATACATACTTTGCAGTATTTTCTATGATCATGCTTGTCAGATTCTTAAGGAAGATTAGCCCTGTAGCAATACAAACTTTCCCTTCTACATTATCAAATACCTACAATGATGTACTCATACATAATCATTTATAACTATTAATAGAAACTATAATAAGCAACCGGTAGTCATTCAAACTTACAATTATAATTTTTATTCCATTGATGGGGGGATGTAGAAACTTGTCTTATGTGTTGGCCTTAAGATACAAAAGCTCAGTAGGTACCCTTCTTAGAACAATGCGCGTTTGTAATTTATGAATGTTCTTTTATATTCTTGAAGGATATAAATATACAGTTACATTTTCTCTTTTCCCCAGTGCTACATAATTATAACTTGTAATATGTAAATATTTATGAATTCACAGGATGTTCACTAGGAGAGAAGAATGTTATACTTGCAGATTTATTTAGTATTTGCAGAATTCAGATCTCATTATTAGGCTTTATGTTGTATTGCAAAATGTAAAAATGCATTGTTGTAAATTTGACTTGTCTAGAAAACATACCATCTGGTGATTCTTTTGATACTTGAGGAATATCTCAACATTATTTATTGTTAGAGATAGACATTACAACACTGGTTAAAAATTTTACTCCCTTTACTTTTATATAAGTAGAGGGAAAATGCCTTGTATCATCTAGAGGTGATAAATTATAGTTTCAACATTAATATTATGAGATATTATACTTTACAGGGCTTTGGAGATCATCTAGCGAGAAACAACATGATAATGAATTGTCAGTGACTGTAATATTTGAAGAACTCTGAGGCTCCATCTGAAGAAATCTGAGGCTACGTATCAGTTCGGTGAGGGAGGAAGTCCTTGGCTCATTGGAGATACATGATGCAGGTTCTGGATGCGACCCTGGCGGCAAGGATACTGTCTATTTGCCGCCCTTCATCAAGTGTAAACTAAAGACAACTGAAAGCTGATCATAAAAGAAGATCTCAACCTCTAAAACATCCCATTGAATTATCAAATGGATCTACTTTGTCCACATATTTGCTCTAAATCTGATTACTGTAACTTTCTACACCTAATCTTAATCTATTAGTCATTTCAAGCATGAAAACTGTAGATACTTGAGGATCAAATAAAAACTCATCAATTGTTCCAGCTTCTTCACCATTGCAAAATTTGTTTAAAATCTTCTTATAACATTACTTTCATAACCGGGTCCTTCACATGATATCTTAACTGTGTAAGATAAAACAATTATTTTCCTTTATGAGACACTAATGTTATATTGTGTTCACTATTCACCTTTTACATAGTGCTTACTTATTAATGGTGAAGACACTATTAACTTCTACTTCATGCAATGTCAAAGTCTATCATCTGTTTTGTTATATTTCCACCCTCTTGGATCAAACTAACTTGCCATTAACTACAATACTTAGACTTAAAAAAAGAAAATAATTCCTCTCTGTTCCAAATACTATGTGTTTACTAATTTCCCCATCTGATGCTAATGATAACAATATTTTCGTGATTGTTCATTATCAGCCAAGAACCACACTAAGCATTTTATCTTGATCATTTTATTTAAAATCACCATAGCCTAATTTTATCTACAGAAAAGGAGGCAAAAGCGCAAGAAATTGAGTGTCTTGCCTAAAGATACGGTAGCATTACATTTAACATTTTTGTATTTATTTTGTTAGTTTGGAGCAATTTACCTTTTGGGGTTTTTATTCAATAATTATGTTACAGTCTCTTAGGAGACAAGAAACACCTATTTCAGACTTACCTTATATATTTAAGATTTGTTTTTCAGTGCACTTGAAAAAAATGCTAAATGGAAAACTCTCTGAGAAATTACACAAGCAAGCCTCCTATAAAAGGGGAACGCTTCTGCAGATATTCAACACTGTAAAGTTTCAACTACAATATTCTTTAGCCTAATGGGAGACAGCTTTGTGCTCATCATCCTTCTTAGGGGAGAGCTTCCTTTCTGCTTTACAGAAGGAAAATATATGGTAAGTCTAATGCTTTCTGTCTCTGCTGCTACTGCCCCTGGTGCTACACATTTGACACTTCCCTATTATTTGCCTAAATTATCATGATCAATTATATTTGTGTATTCATTTTATATAGTAGTACTTGATGGCTGCCATCTTACTTGACACCTTTTATTTAGTTTCTGTTGAATTCTTCCAGCAATCTTAATGTAGTATAATTTCAACCTTTAAATAATATAAGAGAAAACTTGAGGCTTGGAGAGATAAAAAAAATACCAAATTGATCCATAATTAAATACATAGGAAATTTCTGAAACTAGATTTAGGTAGGTCATTTCTGAACTCAGATTTGACACCAAAGTCTAGGTGTACGTGCTGACTCACTACCTACCTTCTCTCTATGTGTTGCTTACCATATGCCCATTCTACTAGCAGTAATTCTCTCTCTCTCTCTTTCTCTCTTTCTCTCTCTCTCTCCACAGACACACACACACACACACACACACACACACACACACACACACACACACATTCACATTCCAGAAAAGGTTACCAAGTGAACGTAAAGTTCCTACTTTTCTGGTCATCTCTCTTTTTTAATTTGGAGAATGTTATAAACATTTCTTCACAGACTGACATTCAGCTTGTCTCTAATCACTAGTAAAAATAAATAAATCACCGGTATGTCCAGCGTGAACATACATGCTGTGTGAAAAATGAAAGACAAAGTATTGGGTCAAAGATACATACATGTTAAATTTTGATAGATTCTCCTAAATTGCCTGATAGAGTTTATTACTTAATTCTGCCTACAATAGTCCATTGATGCTGTTTTCCTTTGCCCAACATCCTAAATAGGATTTAAGTCATTACTCTTCTTCTTGTTATATATTAATTTATATCACATATGCTAAGTAACAGATCTGTGTCTATTCATATTATTTGATTCTGTAAACAACTTAAATCTTATTCTGTTTTCCTTGGTGTTTTTGTAATTGTCAGTTAATTTTATCTTTATTCTTCCTGAAGCCATCTTAGAGCCACATTATACTTTTATGTTTTAATCCCTTCCATTTTTTGATGTTTATAAAAACATTAAGACACATAATCTATTTAGAAAACTCATATATATGCACCAGAATAAACTTCTTTAGTTACAAATTCAGCTATCTCTCTTGTGGTTGTCCCTGCAGGTATTTTATTGAATTAAGAACAACTTAGGAAAAAAACAATTTTAATATATGCAAACCTAAATGTTTCTTAATGAGGTGATAATAATGTACATTTATACTTTATAAAGAACTTCTACCTAATTCATTCTTGATCCTAACCACTATTGATATCATAACTGTTATTATCTCTATAAATATGAGAAAACCAAGACTCAAAGACACAAAGTACCCAAAGTAAAAATTTAGATGATGTCAGGTATGAGATTTTAATTCTCAATGTTCTAATATTTGTACTTGAATTTGCTATTCCTCAAAAATATATTATCTATTATTAATTCTTCTCTTATCAAATTCTAGATGTGTGAAGACATTTGAATATTTCTGGAATCTTCCTCTCTATTGCATGTTGTGCCCCAATAAAATGTATTCCCCCACTAAAAACCCACTAATTAATTCTATCAAATTAAGACTTTTAACATCCAAGAGTCCTCTATTCAAAATCCAAAAACCCTTGGAGATTTAATAATCAAGCTGTTAAGTAATTAAACCTTCGTAAGAATTAGCTTATCACATTGCTTTTCATAAACCACTAAGTGAGACGCAATGGAGCACAAAGTAGAAGTAGAAGAGATGGGATAGGGGAGAGCCACCTCACAGGCAATTCTGAAGGGGACTGACAGCATAACACTGTGGGTAGCATGAAAATCTGGGGGCCTGGTATAAATGGCAAGTACAACTAACAGAACTATAGTTTACATAACAAGAAAAAATAAATTATTTCATAATTTTGGTGTATGGCTGGTCGCTAACAATCATTCTACATTAGTTGGAATTTTACCCCTAGAATTTTATTATAGTCTCCAACTGCTGTTGAAAGTATGCTCTTATTCTAATAGAAAATAATGGCAAAAATTGGTTTAACTTTTTCTGGCATCAGTTGAAAGTATGCTCTTATTCTATAGACAATAATGGCAAAAATTAGTTTGATTTTTTTCTGGCATCCTCTTCTCTTGGTCTGTCAGACACCTGCTTGAATTTCAACTCAGAAGCCACGAACAAACAAACAAACCTCCACATCTTTGGAGCTTCTCTGATCATTTTTGATCCTTCCAACCCTTGGGAAATTTGCCCATTTGCTTCCTTGCAGTTTATTTTAATGTACATAGGCTATATATACAACAAGGACTTCTGATATGGTTTAGCTTTGTCCCCACCCAAATCTTATCTTGAACTGTAGTTTCCATAATCCCCATGTGTCATGGAAGGGACCAAGTGGGAGGTAATTTAATCATGGGGATGATTATCCTCATGCTGTTCTCATGATAGGGAGTGAGTTCTCATGACATCTAATGATCTTATAAGGGGCCTTTCCCCTTTTGTCTTGCCACATCTCCTGCCTTTGCACCCACTTTCTGTTTGTGTCATACTCCTTGATGATAGATACCAAGTCATATTATCTCTGTATTCCTATCATCTGCTATAATGTCTGGACTTTGTGGTAAAGACTAATAGGCTGCAAAACGTTTAGTGAACGAATTGACTGACCAAATATGTAAATATAGATGTAAATAAACATCTTTATAAAAAGTATTTCCTTCTTTCTCAACGAAGCTAAACAGTCACCTGTGTTTTATTTATTTTCAACTTCTTTTATTCTTCATGACTCTTCAATTTTGTATCCATGTTGCAGAATGCTATACTTATCAATCCAATCAATTCAATGAAACTACCAGTCAAAATAAAAGAGGTCAGATCCAGTGGTTTAAATATTAAATAAAAATTAGTAATTTATTGACTGCATTTAAAAATATATTTTATTATTTTAAAAGATATTTAACTGATTTTCCCGGCATGGCATAAACACAGATAATGTTCCATATGGGGTATCCATAGGTTTAACCTTCTAAATGAAAGTATTTCTATATCTTTGTGAGCCTTTGTTTACCATAAATTATAATACTATCTATTCCACATATGCTAATGCATAATATGACTTTACATACTTGACTCTCCATTTTTCTATCCCCACCTCAAGTTCTATAATCTTGGCAGATCTGTATTTAACACATGCATTCGAAGACCACTTTTGCTTCTGGGGTTCTTGAAAATTTTACAAGTTTTGACCAAACAGGATGCAGAATTGTTTTTGAGTTTCTGCCATGAAATTTCTAATAACCCTGTCATTCCTCTGAAAATACTGTGTTAATAAATTCTGACAACGTGCAAAACATAGTGAGAAGAGGAATTTTGCTTCCCACGCAGCTTTTCTCCAAGTGGTAAAAGAGAGAAAAAGAAGGAGAGAGAAAGACCCCACTGAGGTCAGATAGACCATTTCGCCACAGAAAGATTACTTCTGAAACTTCCATTCCCAAACTTTATCTTGGGAGGTACACTTTAAAGGTCTGAGGCAATGAAACTTCTGTCTTGGAAACATACACACAATCATCTAAAAATATTCCTAATAAAACCTTTATATTTTAAATTTTCTGATATGTAGTATTTTAAAGCCTTTCCTTTGGCTCTTTTCCACCTAGTTTCATACCTTTTAACACTAAAGCCACTCCTTGTCTTCTTTCCTGTTTCTAATCTTAAAATGTTAGATCGTACAAGGTGATGTCTTTTTATTACAGAATCACATATAAGTGAAAAGTGAAACACACACATATAAAGTGGTTTTCTTATTTAAACACCAATTGCAATGTTAGTTACAACAGAAGTATAAGGAAAATCATGACGGTCAGCCATGTAGTTGTTCATTATCGAGGCTTTGATGCTATGTTGGCTCACTTAACGGCTATGCAAAGTTTATTACTTCTGGAAAGGTCATTGGCATATATATGTACCTTTCTCGCAAATGCTGCAAATGCAGGAGAAAATCTAATTCCCTGGAAACACATTAAAAATAAACAAATACCAATTTTCCTTAAGGCTGATCTGAAAACTCTTGGCAACTACTAATATATGCACACAAGTGGAAAACATTGTCTTTGTACTTCTCTGCATTACAACATTTATGGTGGTATTCCTCTAAAAGCCATAACATCAGAAGCACCCCAGGAGCCTAGAATCACAGTCATTATAAAAGAAAGCTTTTGGCTGCAAGGTAGTGTAGGGAAGGCCGGTGGATCAAACCTCAAAGCCTTGCTTTTGAAATTAAATTGATACAGTGGGCTTGTCCAAAGCTGAGTTAGTGTGTACTATGCACCACACGGCACCTCGCAGTACAGATTCTCCTGGAATGCTAGCAGTGTGATTCTGACTAGCTTCTCCCCAGATTTCCCAGTTCTGGATAACTCCCAAGCAGATTAAGTATATATATAAAAAATATTTAGTAGTTTTGTGAAAAGGAACAAAAAATGGAATTTGCTAAATTCTCTTTCCAAATGAGACCTAATGAGCACCTCAAGATACTGCCTGTCTGAGGAGAAGGTTTAATATTTAAAGTCATTATTCCACATAACTCTATCAATTTCATGTCACCAACACATCAAAAGGTGCAATTTTCAGAAAGCTGTTTTCTGCCTGAGTCTTTTCATTGTGGTTTCACAACACAATTGCCTACTTAGGCTGTTCCAGCAAATTGCACCCTTGCAATATATGCACTGTTTGAACACAATGCATTCCTGTTTTCAGTTAATTAATACATCACAAGGAGCTTTCTAAATTACAAAGCTCCCAAATCTTACAAACAAGCTAGCTTAGGATATTATCCCAGAGCCATGTTTTCATTACCTTTCTTTCTTTATTTTATTTGTGTAAAATATATTGTTTTACTTCAGTGTAACCTACAAGAAAATTTAATATCTTAATAATATAATAACTCAAGAAGAGTAAACAAAGTAGTAAAACTAAACACTTACAACCAACACTATTTTTAATCCTTCACATTCTTTACATCTCTTAGCACATTTCATTTAGCACATCTCTGTGAAACAAGATAATTGTTGTATTTTATTTTCCTTCCGATTGAGAGAACAGTCACAAACAGGGCACATCCATAAGACATAACAAATCTCTTTCCATGTATTGCAGGGGTCAATTCTTTTTTCAACCTCACCTATTTATTACTATTTCAAGTGATTGGGAAAATATAATAACAAAATCATAAACAATGGTGATTTGTAAATCCAAGAAAAGATTTTTTTTTGTAAAAAGCGTGCTAATATAATCTGCATGGACATAAACATATCATAATTTAGGACAATATATATTTTGTATATTAAAGTGAAGTACCCTTTAAACACATTCAGAGTTAAAACTTAAAATTCAAATATATATAAGTATATATATACCTGTATCTATATATACTCATATTTGATACTTGATAAAAAATATATAAATATATATACTCATATAGATGTAGGCTTTTTGAAAGTTGAATATAGTCTACACCTCAACTACGCTGGGTTTGAAAAAATAATGTGTACCCGTCCAAGACAGGGGATACCATAGGGCTTCTCATTCCTCAATTAAGTCTGATTTTTACATTAAATCTTATATATTTTACTTTGATAACAAAACTTCTTTGAGTATTTAAAAACAACCATTTCAAAAAGCACTATTATGCATACAAAATGAAGACTTTATATTGAATAAGTAATAAAATTCTTGATTAAAAACATGAAATTCCCATTACAAATTAAATTAAATATTATGCTTATGTAGTTGAGTAAATAGAAAGACATTAAATATGTAGTCCTTAATCTCAAATAGAACAAGTTGTTATATGTAATATTTTAAAAGAAAATAGTCTAGATATTCCATATGTCCAAAATGGAAGTAATTTTCTTATGGAAAATCACTAGAGGTTTACAACTTAGGCTTAACAATAAAATTACCCACAATAATAGTGACATTTATAGAATTGTGTGTGTGTGTGTGTGTGTGTGTGTGTGTGTGTGTGTGTGTGTTTGGAAAAAGCCCCACAAATGAATTTATCTTTCTCTATCATTTTCCCTTGAAAATTAAGAAAATTTTTCTTTAGAGATTGTATATTTAAGAGAGTACACATATATATTAAATATTTAAAATCAAACATTTCAAAGTTATTTACACAAGCAGTCATTAACATGCAAGTCATACGTGAGTGTGAAAATCCTCAAGGGAGACAGAAATGGGTTCTATGACACTAGTGGCAGAGCTATCATTGAATAGAAAGCGACTAGGTGTCAGGACAGAAGACGATGTAGGGAAAAGCCTCCTAGTAGTAACCTTCCCCATACCTCTTAGTGTCTGAACATAGCTGGTTCCATGGCATTATAGAACAAGCAGTAATGCTAGTCTGAAACTGCTGAAGGTGCATGATAACATCAGTCTATCCCTGAAAGCCAGCGGGGGTAATGGTACTAAATTATATACAAAGGGTGGAGTGTGGTGGTTGACACCTGTAATCCCAGCACTTTGGGAGGCTGTAGCAGGACTGCTTGAGTCCAGGAGCATGAGACCAGTCTGGGCAGGATGGTGAGATCCCTGTCTCTATAAAAAAATAAAAAAATAGCTGATGTGGTGGCACACGCCTGTGGTCTCAGCTATATGGGAGGCTGAAGTGGGAGAATTGCTTGGGCCCAGGAGGTCGAGGCTGGAATGAGCCATGTTTGTGCCACTGTACTCCAGCCTAGGTGACAGAGCAAGACCTTATCTCAAAGAAAACTAAAAACAAACAAACAAAAATCCTAAAACATGTACAGAGGCCAGCCTCTGAGTCCTCCTCCAAACTCTCATGTCACAGCAAGTTTCTAAATAATTACAACTAAGAGAAGATATTATTGGAAAGACCTGAAGCCAGAACAAAGCCACTGGAAAACTCATTGAGGAACCAAGTGATCTGGTGAAGCAAAAAAGTCAAGAGGTAAAATGGATCATGACACCAGTAGGCCTTTGCCTTGAGTTTCTCTAAATGCATTTACTTCCTTAACTCATGTAGAAGGGATGAGTCTAAGGCTTCAGCTCTGACCTCTTGTTCACATTCCAACATTTGATACCACAAGGCACATAGCTGAGATGGCCAGGATAAACTAAAGTAATAAAGTGCATTAACATGACATCTTAGAATCACAAAGATTATGAAAGTAGAATAACACACTGAATAACCTGTTTCAGAGAAAGCCGAATTAATGGTTCATGAAAGAAAGAAATTTAAAACAACCTCCTTAAAGAAAAGCATAAAAGCATAATACAAGCAGAGGGAAGCTCATCAGACTCACAGCAGATCTCTCAGCAGAAACCCTACAAGCCAGAAGGGAGTGGGGGCCAATATTCAACATCCTTAAAGAAAAGAACTTTCAATCCAGAATTTCATATCCAGCTAAACTAAGCTTCATAAGTGAAGGAAAAATAAAATTCTTTGCGAACAAGCAAGTACTCAGAGATTTCATCACCACCGTGCCTGCTTTACCAGAGCTCCTGAAAGAGGCACTACCCATAGAAAGGAACAACCAGTACCAGCCATTCCAAAAACATACCAAATGGTAAAGAGCGTCAACACAATGAAGAATCTGCATCAACTAATGGGCAAAACAGCCAACTAGCAACAAAATGGCAGTATCAAATTCACACATAACAATATTAACCCTAAATGTAAATGAACTAAATGCCCCAATCGAAAGACACAGACTGGCAAATTGGATAAAAAGCCAAAACCCATTGGTGTGCTGTATCCAGGAAACCCATCTCTCATGCAAGGATACACAAAAGCTCAAAATCAAGGGATGGAAGAAGATTTACCAAGCAAATGGAGAGCAAAAAAAAGCAGGATTTGCAAGTCTTGTCTCTGATAAAATAGACTTTAAACCAACAAAGATCAAAAGAGACAAAGAAGGACATTACATAATGGTAAAAGGATCAATGCAACAAGAAGAGCTAACAATCCTAAATATATACACACCCAATACAGGAGCACCCAGATACATAAGGCAAGTTCTTAATGACTTACAAAGAGACTTAGACTCCCACACAATAATAGTGGGAGACTTTAACACCCCACTGTCAATATTAGACAGATCAACCAGACAGAAAATTAACAAGGATATCCAGGACTTGAACTGAGACCTGGAACAAGCAAACCTAATAGACATTTATAGAATTCTCCACCCCAAATCCACAGAATATACATTCTTCTCAGCACCACATCACACCTACTCTAAAATTGACTACATAATTGGACGTAAATCACTCCTCAGCAAATACAAAAGAATGGAAATCATAACAAACAGTCTCTCAGACCACAGTGCAATCAAGTTAGAACTCAGAATTCAGAAACTAACTCAGAACCACACAGCTTTATGGAAATTGAACAACTGGCTCTTGAATGTTGACTGGATAAACAATAAAATGAAGGCAGAAATAAAAATGTTCTTCGAAACCAATGATAATGAAGACACAACATACCAGAATCTCTGGAACACATTTAAAGCAGTCTCTAGAGGAAAATATATAGCAATAAGCGCTCACGTGAGACGCAAGGAGAGATCTAAAATTGACACCCTATCATCAAAATTGAAAGAGCTAGAGGAGCAAGATCAAAAAAACTCAAAACCTAGCAGAAGACAAGAAATAACTAAGATCAGAGCAGAACTGAAGGAGATAGAGATACAAAAATCCCTTCAAAAAATCAATAAATCCAAGAGCTGGTTTTTCGAAAAGATCAACAAAATAGACCACTAGCCAGATTAATAAAAAAGAAAAGAGAATAACCAAATAGATGCAATAAAAAATGATTAAGGGGATATAACCACAGATTCCACAAAATTCAGACCATCATCAGAGATTATTACAAACAACTCTATGCACATATACTAGTAAACCTGGAAGAAATGGATAAATTCCTGGACGCTTGCCTCCTTCCAAGCCTAAATCAGGAAGAAGTCAAAACCCTGAATAGATCAATAACAAGGTCTGAAGTTGAGGCAACAATTAAGAGCCTACCATCCAAAAAAAAGCCCAGGTCCAGATGGGTTCACAGCTGAATTCTACCAGACATACAACAAGGAGCTGGTACCATTCCTTCTGAAATTATTCCAAATAATCTAAAAAGAGGGAATCCCCCCCAAATCATTTTATGAGACCAACATCATCCTGATACCAAAACCCGGCAGAGACTCAACAAGAAAAGAAAACTTCAGGCCAATATCCATGATGAACATAGATGCAAAAATCTTCAATAAAATACTGGCAAGGCAATGCAACAGCACATCAAAAAGCTTATCCACCATGACCAAGTAGGATTCATCCTGGGGATGCAAGGCTGGTTCAACATATGAAAGTCTATAAATGTAATTCACCACATAAACAGAACCAAAGACAAAAACCACATGATTATCTCAATTGATGAAGAGAAGGCCTTTGACAAAATTCAACAGTTGTTTATGCTAAAATCCTCAATAAACTAGGTATTGACAGAACATATCTCAAAGTAATAAAAGCTATTTACAACAGCCAATATCATACCGAATAGGAAAAACTGGAAGCATTCCCTTTGAAATCTGGCACTAGACAAGGATACCCTCTCTCACCACTCCTATTCAATATAGTACTGGAAGTTCTAGCCAGAGAAATCAGACAAGAAAAAGAAATAAAGGGTATTCAAATAGGAAAGGAGGAAGTCAAATTGTCTCTATTTGCAGACAACATGATTGTATATGTAGGAGACCCCATCGTCTCAGCCCAAAATCTCCTGAAACTGATAAGCAACTTCAGCAAAGTCTCAGGATACAAAATCAATGTGCAAAAATCAGAAGCATTCCTATAGACCAATAACAGACTTAAAGAGAGCCAAATCAAGAAAGAACTGCCACTCACAATTGCTACAAAGAGAATAAAATACCTAGAAATACAACTAACAAGGAACTTAAAGGACCTCTTCAAGAACTACAAACCACTGCTCAACAAAATAAGAGAGAACACAGATGGAGAAACATTCCATGATCATGGTTAGGAAGAATCAATATCGTGAAAATGGCCATATTGCCCAAAGTAATTTATGGATTCAATGCTATCCCCATCAAGCTACCAATGATCTTCTTCACAGAACTGGAAAAAAATACCTTAAACTTCATATGGACCCAAAAGAGATCCTGCACAGCCAAGTCAATTCTAAGCAAAAAGAACAAAGTGGGAGACATCACACTATTGGACTTCAAACTATACTACAAGGCTACAATAATCAAAACAGCATGGTACTGTTAACAAAACAGAGATATAGACCAATGGAACAGAACAGAGACCTCGGAGGCAACACAACTTATCTACAACCATCCAATCTTTGACAAATCTGACAAAAACAAGCAATAGGGAAAGGATTCCCTGTTCAATGAATGGTGTTGGAAAAACTGGCTAGCCATGTGCAGAAAGCAGAAACTGGACCCTTTCCTGACACCTTACACTAAAATTAACTCCAGATGGATTAAAGACTTAAACATAAGACCTAACACCATAAAAACCCTAGAAGAAAATCTAGGCAAAACCATTCAGGACATAGGCATAGGCAAGGACTTCATGACCAAAACACCAAAAGCATTGGCAACAAAAGCCAAAATAGACAAATGGGACCTAATCAAACTCCACAACTTCTGCATGGCAAAATAAACAGTCATTAGAGTAAACCAGCAACCAACAGAATGGGAAAAAAATTTGTGCAGTCTACCCATCTGACAAAGGGCTGATATCCAGAATTTACAAAGAACTAAAACAGATTTACAAGAAAAAAACAAACAAGCTCATTCTAAAGTGGGAGAAGGATATGAACAGACACTATACAAAAGATGACATACATGAGGCCAACAAACATATGAAAAAATGCTCATCATCACTGGTCATTAGAGAAATGCAAATCAAAACTACATTGAGATATCATCTCACACCAGTTAGAATGGTGATCATTAAAAAATCTGGAGACAACAGATCCTGGAGAGGATGTGGAGAAATAGGAACACTTTTAAACTGTTGGTGGGAGTGTAAATTAGTTCAACCATTGTGGAAGACAGTGTGCTACTTCCTCAAGGACCTGGAAATAGAAATTCCATTTGACCCAGCAATCCCATTACTGGATATATATCCAAAGGATTATATATTGTTCTACTATAAGGACACATGCACACGAATGTTCATTGCAGTACAGTTTACAATAGCAAAAACTTGGAACCAACCCAAATGCCCATCGATGATAGACTGGACAGGGAAAATGTGGCACATATACACCGTGGAATATTATGCAGCCATCAAAAATGATGAGTTCATGTCCTTTGTAGGGACATGGATGAACCTGGAAACCATCATTCTCAGCAAACTGACACAAGAACAGAAAAACAAACACTGCATGTTCTCACTCATAGGCAGGTGTTGAACAATGAGAACACGTGGACACAGGGAGGGGAGCACTACACACTGGGGTCTGTTGGGGGGAAATAGGGGAGGGACAGCTGGGGGTGGGAAGTTGGAGAGAGATAGCTTGGGGAGAAATGCCAGATATAGGTGAAGGGGAGGAAGGCAGCAAATCACACTGCCATGTGTGTACCTATGCAACAATCTTGCATGTTCTTCACATGTACCCCAAAACCTAAAATGCAATAAAAAATAAAATTAAAATTAAAAAAAATAAAATAAATAATCATTGAAATAAAGGACTAAATAGATAGTTTGAATAATCAAGAGAACACAGTCAAATGGCAAAACATGTGAGCTGAAAAATCAAGTTAAGGAACTTACCAAAAAAAGATCAGGAAGAAATTAAATTGCATTACAAAGAAAAAATTCGAAGAGGACTAGGAATAGAATTGCCAGTATTCATAACTAAAGTCTCAGAATGAAAGAGAGAAACCCAATGAAGGATAGTAAATAATAGAAATCATGACTGGAAATGTAAAAAAAAAAATGGCAGATTATGATTTCAGGTATAAAAGGCTCATAGGCTGTAAAAAACAGGATATGTAATTAAAAAAAAAAAACAGATTCTTTATGGTAAAATTGGAAAATTCTTCCCAAAGAAATAAAATACTAGCATTCCCTGAGAGAAATGGCAAATTGTCCCCAAAGAAATATCCTTACTGAAATAAGATTCCCAAGCAACAGCAACAAAAGCAAGAAGATGTTGAAATGTTTTCAAAATATTGAATCAATATCACTGGGAACTTAGAATTTTATATCCTGGAAAATGACCATTAAAAAGCAAATTTTAAGTACATTCTGAGATATCTAACTTTCGTGAAAGCTTCTGCACACACTCTCTTTGAAAACGTTTACAAAAGGTACTCCTTAAAAGAAGCATTACATACAGTGAAGAGTGTTGTGAAACTAATTTAAGAAAACTTATTGTTGTTGAAGTAAGCACTGGTTTTAAATTTATAAAAGGAACATAACCATAAAAATAAATAATTTAAACTTTAGAAAAAAATTTGGGTCGTAGGAAGAAAAGGACAATTATTATCTGTGAAGTTCTTGCTTGTTCGAGAGAAGACAAATATTAATATGATTAATAAAATGACATGGGAAATAAACATAAGCAAAGGTTTTAAAATGTGAGGTATAACCAGCTGAAGAATAAAACAGCCTGTACAACATACAAGCAAAAATACTATCTGTCCCTTGGAAAGTGACAACAGGCAAGGAAAAAGAAAACACAGCACTTTGAATAAAAGCAGTAAGATATCTCATAAAAACTTATGTACACTTTTTGGAAAATTAATTGTTCAACCAAAAAAAGTAAATTTCTTCAAATGTACTAACACTTGTATTTTTGAATATAATGAATATGTATGTGCTATATATGGTATATGTACAGAATATATACAGATATATTCATAAATATAAAAATGTGTCATCTATAGTGAACTTTAAAACATTTTTTTCTCAGCTCTCCCATCATTAATGCTATGGTTATCATACATTTTAATCTTAAGTACTGTACAAACACTATAGAATATATCACTATTTTGTATTAGACAGAAAATTGTCTACAGAAGCATTTAGAATTAAGAAAATAATGTCTTTTATAATTACTTTCATTTTCATCATTTCTGTCACTTTTTATTCCTTTGTACAGATCAAAATTTTAATCTGAAATCATACTATTTCTCCCATAAGAACATGCTTTAGTATGTTTTGTAGACCTTCTGTTAGACCTTTAATATGGAACATTGAGTTTATCTAGTTAGAAATTGATTTTTAAAATTCTCTCAATATCTTTCATTCTCTCGCTCTCATACACATGTACATAAACATTAACTACATGCCACCAGATTGATTAAAGAATAGAAATCAAAATATAAATTTGCTAGAAGAAAATATGAGTGAATATTTGTATGATATTGAGGTAAAGGCAGAAAACACAAGGAGACATAATGGTTTTGACTATCCTTTAAAATATCTTTAATATTAGAAGAGGCTTAGATTAAAAAAAAACAAAATGGAAACATACCTTCTATTTGTTTGAAAAACAAGTCTTTAATTTGGTCTTAGTTTAGAGTAATATTTTTTGCTGAGTTCAGAATCCTAGGTTGATTTTTTTTTCAGTACTTTAAAGATGTCATTCCATTGTGTTTTGACTTGCATCATTTTTGTTAAGAAGTTTGATCTTATTCTATTCATCGTTCCTGTAAATGTAACGTTTTCTATCCCCCTAACCCTCTCCAACTACCTCTCAGCAGTTTGGAAAGACTATCTTTTAATTCATTCTATTTAGGGTTCTTGGATGCATGGTTTGTTAATTTTCATTAATTTTGGAATTCTCAGCCATGATTTTTTTCAAATATTCCTTCTATCTTACCTTTCTCTCTCTTCTGCAACTACAATTTTATTCTCTACTTTTTCTACTAGGTTTTCAAAATATATTATTCATAGTTATTTTAAAATACTTATGGGATATCAGTTTCATAAGATGGGTTGCTTTATCTCTTGATGATGAGTTGAGCTTGCTTTTTGTTTTTGTTTTTGGTGCGTTCATAGTTCTTGTTTGAATGCTGAATATCACTAATAGAAAAATGGTCAAGACTAGGGTGGGTACTATTTTTTTTTTGCCAAAGACAGGCATATCTTTTCCCCTGTCAGACCATTAACATTGAGTCCATCTAGTTAGAAGTTGATTTGGACTTGGAATTTCTCTCTCAATCTCTGCCTCCCTTTCTCTCTCCATCTTTCTCTCTCTCTCTCTCTTCCTCTCTCTCTCTCTCTTTCTCTCTCTCTCTCTCCCTCTCTCAGTCTCTATGTCTCAAACACAAACACATTAACTACATGACATCAGATTGATTAAAGGTTAAAAATCAAAACATACATTTACTAGAAGAAAATATGAGTAGATATGTATCTGATATTGAGGCAAAGGCAGAAAACACAAGATGATACATTGATTTTGACTATTAATTAAAATCTTTAATATTAGAAAAGATTCATAAAATAAAACTAAAAAATAAGAATGCCAAAGATTATATGCAACCAAATGGACCAATAGTAAGTAAAGTTGAAAGAACAAACATATTTTTATAAATCATTAAAGATACACTCCAAAAGAAATATCTGAATTATCTATAAAATGCCATATATTATTCATTGACTGATTTAAATTTTCGAAAATGTTTGTGAGGTAGATTTAGATTTTGTTTTTCCTTTTGAGACAGTCTCACCCTGTTACCCATGCTGGAGTCCAGTGGTGCTATCTTGGTTCACTTCAGCCTCTGCCTCCTGGGTTCTAGTGATTCTCATGTCTTGGCCTCCTGAGTAGTTGTGATGACAGGTGCACACTACCACGTCCATCTAATTCTCTGTATTTTGATAGAGATGAGTTTTTGCTATATTGCCCAGTGATCTCAACTCCTCGTCTCAAACTCCTGGCCTCAAGTGATCTGCCCACCTCAGCCTCCCACAGTACTGGGATTACAGGTGTGAACCACTGCACCTGGCCTAAATTTAGAATTTTATAGGCAAATTAAGTGAGACTTATAGAAATACAATACCTTGAATGAAATTATACATCCATTGAGGTAGGAAATACAGGATTCAAACCTGAATATTCAATTTCCACAGAATTTCCTCTTTCTTCCACATCAGTACTCTTTAAAGTATGCTCTTTATGACCAGCAGTAGCAGCATCAGCTGAGAACTTGCTCAAAATGAAAATTCTTATACCTCTTATACCATCTCAGAAACCCAGGAAGGAAGCTCAGCAATCTGTTTCAACAAGCACCTGAATGATTCTGACGTACACTAAATTTGAAAGCCATCCCTCTGCACCACGCTGGAATTTGTCTGGTTATTCCCATATGTGTTACGATTAGGTACAAAAGATCACCTAAGTACTAAAGTGATTTACCGAGACAAACAACTGTACAGTTAAGGCCAGAGATACTGCCAAAAGGAAGGTCACTTTCGGCAGCCAAGTTTAATACAGATACAATATTGATCTCTAAGAAAGAGACTGAAATCTTAGTGTATTCCACCAGGCATAGTACTATAGTATCAGATGGTAAAGGAATTTCAAACACACATCTTTCATTACTCTGCTTAGAAAGGCGTGAGTAAATTCCCTGCCTCATTAAAATTGTCTTTCTCTACAAGGAATTAACAATATTTCCAAAAGTTAAAACGTCCTCATATTACATAGTTGTAGGTTTTCGCTAGCACAAAATTCAGTGATTAATTGTATACACAAGTAGCTTGAGATCAGCATGTGAACTCTTTCTAGGACAATTAAGCATCTTATGACCTGGAGCAAGATGCGTGACTGCCCTCTACCCTAGATTTCTTAATCTGACTATGGGATAACAGTCATAATCTCTTGCTTTATAGGAATTAATGAAGACAGAAAATAAAGAGATTCTCCTAATATGTGAACTAATTATACTTGGTTTAGGAACACCTTTGGAACTAACATAAAAATGTCTCCAGTGTCAAAATAGTGATGCATTACGTGTCAAGTAATGTGACTACAAATATATATTGTTTAAAAATGTACATCCTATTGAGTACTTATTTATTAAATCATATAATTCCATTGATTTTCATTATAATTTCAAAGCTGTGTTCACATAAAAGAATTGCCTCAGAGATAAAATAAACATTACCCTTAATAGTCATTGAAATACTTCAAAAAGCATATAGATATGGTCAAAGTATAGTTTATGTGCATTTATTCTTCTACACGGTGTTACAAAGAAAGTTTGTTAAATGAGTAATTCCACATAATCTTGGCACAATTATTAAAACAAAGTACACACTAAGTCTGTATTTTTCCTTGTGTATTTAGTTTGTATTGCATATTTAGTTTGTAAGAAAGAATGACCTTCAGAGAGTATTGAAAATAATTGACTAAGTTTTTCACTGATTACATGGAGTTAGTAAACAGCCATAGTGATTATGTCAACTAATTTGGCAGAACTCACCAGCTAGAAGAGCCACATGAAGATTTTATTTTAGACAAACCTGGTGCAATTGTAAGTAAGCTGATTTGACTTAACCTTAAGTATTACAGCATCTTTTAAAAGCAAGTTCTTTTCCTGCTGTTTTACACTTTAATTACTTCTTTAATCGACTCATTAGTTGATTAACTTATGGCTACTGGCAATAAGTACCTGTTCTAAGTAGGGGGGTGGTAATTGAAGCAGTGGTCTTTGAATGCTTCCTGGCTGCAGCCCAGCAGCTGGTTGCTTGGTTTCGGGGTGGCTGTGGCCTTCAAATCCCATACATTAAATATCTGAAAAGCAAAATTATACCACTGCCATTATTTATTAAATACTTTCTAAGTTAATTGCACTAAATCACTACTTACAATGCTTGGTTGATCCTTTCATTTCCCACCTTAAAAACTACCCTTACCACATGTGCCTCAAATTCAGAAAAACAGTGCCTTACCAGATAGCGGCAGTTACCAACCACTATATATGGCAACTTAGTATGTTGCCCGCTATGAGCAGTACACATCATCTTATGCGCAAAAGGAGATATAGGCATTTAAGAGGAAGAACGTTATGAATATGCTGGATCTTAGGAGAAATAAAAATAAAATATTTTCTTCTGTGTATTTTTGTACAGTGTAAGAGTATTGACCTCATGCAGAAATTCTGAAGCTCATATTAAATATTACACCTTAAAGAAGGCATTGGTCCTTCCTGCATTTTAATTCAACTCCATTTCAGTCATATATTTTACAGGTTGAACAAAGACAATAGTAGCGTCGGATAATTAGGAAGGAATTTATCAAGTGATGATGTTCTCATAACTCTTTTGGTAAAAGATTTAGGCTTTAGTCAATGCTTAACAGCATTTAATGGAGGTTTAAAGGTTGAGAAGACAGAAGACAAACTGACAATGCAAGCGCTGCCAACTTCTCCTGGTTAAAGCGTGAGAATTCTTCCTTCTGAATCTTAGAATCTTTCTTTGGGTAACCAAAAGAGGATTTGCTAAGGGTCCCATAGACTGGAAACAACTACCTTTCTTTCCTTCAGTTGTAATTTTGATTGAAATTTAATGAAGCAAAAACAATGTGCTAATAAACAAGTATTGAAGTAATTAATGAACAATAATCTTTATACCTTCTAATTCTATTTAATTTAAGTACTTCATGCTGCTTTATAATGAAGACACAGAAGTAACTATGAGTATTCAAATGGCTTAAACTGAGGCAGTGATGGGTAATGTTCCCAGTTTTCTAATACAGAGTAGAGATTTGGAAGGAGAACGATGCAATTCTTGATGACAATCAGCTAGAATCATGAGAAGAACCATATCAATTACCTCATCAGGTAACATGATAACTGCAAAACACCATACAGAGTAATGCATGTGCCACATAATGATTTTTTGGTTAATGACGAGCCACATATATGACAGTGGTCCCATATGATAATGATAAAAATAGTTTTACTGAACCTTTTCTATGTTTAGATATGTTTAGATACACAAATATTTACCATTGTGTTAAAATTGCTTACAGTGTTCAGTACAGTAGCATGCTGTACAGGTTTGTAACCTAGGAGCAACAGGCTGTACCACATAGCCTAGGTGTGTAGCTGATTTTGCCCTCTAGGTTCGTATTAAGTACACTCTATGATATTTGCATAATGCCAAAATCGCCTGACAATGCATTTCTGAGAACCTTTCCCTATCATCATGTAACACATGACTATTGAGAGTCTATTGATTATCAAGGACTCTACTAAACACTTTGAATACACTTTTTTATTTCAGTTTCAAAGCAATGCTAAGATTTTCATTTACATCATCTGAATCTCAGCATAGTTAAATATCTTGAGATCACACTGTTAATAAGAGGTTCAGGAGAAAATTGAAAATCACTTCTTTTGAATCTAATACCCTGCTTTTATTACAATATAACTTCCCTTTTTTTAAAATTGGTAGAAATATTCATTTAGCATTTTAACTAGATTTTAGCATGTTCTATAAAAGCAATAAGACTGGCAGAGAGCAAAGCTCTAGTTTCATATTTGATGTTAGCAGGTGTGATTATAAGGAAAATATAATGTACTATCTGGTCTTTTGTTTCCGTGACTATTATATAAATAAAGTAGAATAGAAGATATAAAATGCCATTTATTGGCTCTGGTTATATTCACATTTCTCTGTAAGAAAAATATACAAGAAAACTAGGATATATGTATTATAATTAAGTAAGCAAAAAGAGAATGTTTAAGTTCACTTATTTACTGTCATAATCTATTTATATGTAAAACACTATTCAGTGAATCAACAACACTTACTGAGCTCCTGGTATGTTCCAAGCACTCAAACTAGAGTGACGATTAAACGGCAGAATCCTTGCTTTCCCTATGTTTATTGTAGTAGTTGAATTGGGGAAGAAGTGTAAAAAAGGGAGGAAAGACATACAATAAACAGATAAAGAAATAAATAATCTCAGACAATGACAAGTGACAAATGGTAATAGAAGCCTTCTCCCAGAAAGTGGCATTTTAGGGGAGATGTGCTTATTTTGGGGGGCTGTCCTGTGAAATGATTGACTAATTTGAATATAGGGCATACAAAGAGCATTACAGGCAGTGAGAAAAGGAAATGCAAAAGGCCCCAAACTGTAAAGAGTTGGCATGCTTAAGAAACTTTCAGAGATTTGGCATGGCAGGCAAGTAGAGAACAATAGCAGAGTCGGCTAAATCAATGTGCAGAGGTGGTGAGTTCCTCCGCCTTATTTTCTTGGTTAATGTCCTTGTCAGTTGCACCATTGTAATTCTAGTAGATCAGCTATTGGTTCATGTATCCAAGTGTCACTTTTAAAACTGATTTATGGATCCTACACAGAAAGAATTATAACATATAAAGTTTAAATTCATTTGTTACTATATCTTTGTTTATGTGAAAAGTTAAAAATCTTTGAAAATAACTGTTAAATTATGTTTATATGTGTTCTTGAAGAATCTTCAGAGAAAGAAAATGCAAAGAAAAATATGATAATTCTAACAGTGATCTACAAATCATAGGGTTATTAGATACATTTTGTATTACAAAAGTTAGGATATTTGCTGGATCCAAAAGAATGCATTGGAAAGAATTTTTAAGATACAAAGAAAATAACCTTAAAATGGTTTTCCAAAATGTTAAGTTTGATAGGCAGTAGTTCAAGAAAACATCTTTAAAGGCAATTCTAAAGGAAACTAGAGCTGATTTAGCAAATAGTTTCATTAGCTCAGTAGATTTCCCTAGGGACCCAGTTGGCCAACCTATACCTCTACTCTTTCCCTCATTTTTCTTCCCACTCAGGATGAGGTTAACTTTTAGTAGACACAAGAAAATGTACAAATTAATTAATCCAAGGTCATTCTAAGTCAGATATTGTGACTAGTCTCTAAATGTCTTTAGGTTTATTTCAATTATTAAGTAATACTTTCTTTTTCAGTATAAAAGTACTCAATGAGATTAGAACTTGAATGAAATTACTAATCAAACCAAGTTTTTTTTTTTTTAAATCAAGAGTTATCCTCTTGAATCAGATAGTAAATTAGAAAATTAAATTAGCCATCCCCAAATTGGTTGGAACTGCCACTATTACAGATATATAAGATATATGTGTATAAACTAACACTACACACACACACACATACACACAAACACACACATACGAAGCTGAGCATCTAATTAAAGAAATAATTTGGGCACCTGTTTCTGCATAGCATGAATATACCAAAAAAGATGTAGATGATTATTTTTAATTAAGTAATGTAAAATAAATTAGTTTTAATTTGGTAAAATTATTCTTTGTTAAAACACAAAATTAACAAAATAATCAGAATTTGCAAATAATCTTAGTTGTTTTTTCCACTAAGTAATAATTCAGATATACCTTTCCAGTAGTAAAGGTTAGTTTCGCAATTGCACAATGATTTTCAAAATGAAAATATCCAGTTATCTATCTGCTTCGTCACCCAGATTCTATAGAAAGCAGACTCTGCACCTTCTAATATAGTTAGTAATTTACTATTTTAATATTTAAACTAATGATAATTCTATAAGCTAATTTACCTCTCTTTAATAGCTTTGGTTTCATGTATTCTCCAATTCTAAATGGATTTAGAGCGATATAAACTTTATTC
This sequence comes from Plecturocebus donacophilus, assembly GCA_004027715.1. Lineage (NCBI taxonomy): Eukaryota > Metazoa > Chordata > Mammalia > Primates > Pitheciidae > Plecturocebus > Plecturocebus donacophilus. The sequence goes on from PVKP010000539.1 coordinate 83,894, forward strand.
TCTAGTTCTGTGTGGAAATGACATTTGATCGAAATTGGCTGAGATTATTTGAGATGATAGTTATGGCTATATGTTCTATACCTCCCAGGTCCAAAATTAGCAATATCTCTTCACTTTCTTGTTTAGCTCAGTATTCTCTTCATTTTTTCCACAAAGTATAATTTTTGATTGCTAAATGGCCCCATGTTCATAGATGAAGCTCTGCAGGTGAGTGCTCACACACCTATTGTAGAAGCAAGGAGAGAAGTAAGACTTACCACACTGATTTTTCTGAGTGCTATGCTACATGTTGCTATGAGACAGTGAGGGCCCTAAGATCAGTGGTGCTGGTGGCTTGGCTTGTCCTCAGTCAACTTCTGCTCAAAGTAAGACTGCATGACACAGAAGGAGAAAGAAGACAGAACAAAAATCTTACAAAAATTAGTGATTTATTTATTTTGATTTTCTACTTTTTTACAAAATTTTCTAATATTTTACATTATACAATTTTTTAACATTGCAAACATTTTTTTTTAATTTTTTACAAAAATTAGTCTCTTATCCATGTTGCTTCATGTGGATTTAGTTATTTTAACAGTCATAGAATAGTTCACTGTGTGAAAAGGCACAATATTAAATGAAGTCTCTTTATTAAAATAAAAGAAATATATTTTTAATGAGAATATGAATAAGAATAAAGGAGCAAAATAAATTATAAAATGGTTTTATTAACACAATTATAAAATATGCATATTCATAATTATATTAAAGCATTGTAAGTATCCCAACAATTATCAGTTGAATTCAATTCTCAAATATTACAATTTAATATCTAGTTCAATTGCCTTCATTGTGACCATTTGAGTAAGTATATTTTTAAACTTGTTAACTTGAGACATTGAGAGATACTATAGAGTCCCAGTTGTTAAAGGGTGCTTTTGTTTTGATCATTATTTGTAATCACCATTTTAATGTATGCTTTCTTACAAGATATTTTTAAAAATCATTCATGGTTTGTGATTCTGGAAGCCCTCCAAATGGGTTACATATGATAGGCATTTTGCCCTGTTTATGCAAAAGTTGAGTCAAAGGCCATTAGCAACTTATCCTAAATGGAATAACCACAAACCATAACTAATATTAATATAAACATATAAGCATACTTTACCTAAAAAGACCTTGTCTGAACAGTCCCCTAGTGGACTTAACATTTTAATGCAATGCCGCATACACCAAGAGAATAAAACTGGTGGGAAAGAGTTTTTGAGTCAGGGTCCCTTGAATTCAAAACACTAATCTACATCTTATTATTAAATTTTTGCATTACACAACTTATTGTTTTAAATATCCATCAATCAAATGATTCCTATTTCCAAGTCAGAGTCTTAAACTTTCATATGAATAATTTTAATTATCATAATTACATAAAATTATATTACATAATTACATAAGTAGCTAGAAACGACTACTTTTAATCTCCAACGAGAATACCAGGATTCGTAAGGTTTAAATATTTTGCCAAAAATGCCACAGCCACTAAGTGGAAACCAACATTTCTGACACGCAATTTCTGTTGCTTAAATTTTCACGGCTGTAGTGGGTTAAAGACTGCCCCTCAAAACCCATGCCTGCCAGGAACTTCAGAATGTGACTCTACTTGGACATAAGGTCTTTACAGTTGCAAACAGGCATTTAGCAATAAAATAATCCAGCATGGACCTTAAGTCCAATGACTGGCATCCTTATCAGAAGAAAGGACACAGAGAGAGACATAGTAGAAAGCCATGTGAACATGGAGATTGATTAATGTTGTCTTTAATCATGGAATGCTAAAACTGTAACCATCTTTGCAAAAAATATAACTGAGGAAATGATGACGATGAAAAACCGACTCCATCTTGCTTCTGACCTTCAAGCTGCCCTTGTTCATTCCTGGGCGTAGGCTGAACTAACCTTGGGAAGTAATTTCGTTCATTGTTTGACTCTGAAACAAAATTGATAATAGCTCTTTCCCGAAAAGACCGCCGTCTTCCCAGGGGACCGTCTGCCTTTGTAGGACTAACAAATTAGCCATAAGATTAGAAATTACAGTGTAGGGACCATACAGCCTCTGGCTGCAAAAGTCTGAACATCTTTAAATTGCTTCTGAAAATAACACGACTACTGTAAAACCTACGATCCGTGCTTGTTGAGATATTTTGCAGACTCTGCGCTCCGTGGATCAGCTGATACCACTCAGACCAGTCATTGGCTCAACCAGTAGTTCTGTGATTTCACCCAGGAACGGAAGACCGAAAGAGAATTTCACTTCAACCCATCTAAGATTCTATCTCCAATCTGACCAATCAGTACACCGCATGTCCTGAGTTCCTACTCACCAAATTATCCTTAAATAATTTTATTTCCAAATGCACCGAGGAACTGATGCGAGTAACAATAAAACTCGAGGTGTTCGCACAGCCGGCTCTGCGTGAGTTTCTCTTTCAGCATCCCAATTCCCCGGTCTTGATTAACCAGCTCTATCTAGGCCCAGGTAAGGTGAACCTGTTGGGCAGCTACAGAACCAAAAGAAGCTGGAAAAGGCAAAGAAAGATTATTTTCTACAGTCGTAAGAGAGAGCAAGACCCTTCCAACAACTTGATTTCAGAATTTTGACCTCCAAAACTTTAAGACATTAAATTTCTGTGACGAAGCCCTACTAAGTTAATACAACACCATAGTGTCTTCATCTGTAAAGCAGGGCCTAAGATATTTACACATAGTATTAAATACGAAGCATCTTTAAAGACTAAATTAATAGAGACATTCAGGGATGTGGTAAAATTGCTGAAAACCATGAGGAAATATGGCCCCATCTTAGATCATTATTTTGAAGATAAAGAAAGCACAGAGAGAGAATCCATTGTGCTTGTTTATTAAATCATTGTATACAGCACCCATTTAACATTTGGCAAAGTGAGGACAGTTGCCGGGTTGATTATAAAACACATATAAAAAAACACATATAAAACACATTATAAAACACATCATGAGTTTTCATGATGATATGTGGTAGGAGAAGAAACAGATATTTCTATAATAACTTGAATAAACATATATAATAGCTTAAAGAATATTCATTAAAATTATATATGAACATGACAATTAGTATAGAAAATAGAATAGGTTTCAGAGATAATTGGAAAGTCCGGAAATCAAATTTCTTCAGTTATATGATAAAAAAAGAAACAGCAAAAGATATATAGTTATGCAGGGGTTAAAGGGTATTATTAGACACAAGAAGAATAAAAATTCAACTGTTTTAAGATATTATACACGTACCATTTAAACAACAAACTCATTTAAAATGCATAACTCAATGATTTACAATATAGTCACAGAATGATGCAACCATTACCACAATTTACAAATATTTTCATCACTCCAAATTAAAGCCTCAGATCTATTAGATGTCACTTCCTAATCCTGTCTTTGCCAACTGGAAAACCACTAATTTATTTTCTGTCTCTATGAATTTGTCTATTCTGGACTTCTGTATCTGTAGAATCATACAAAACATGTTCTTTTGTTACTGACTTCTTTCACTTAGCGTCATCTTCTCAAGGTTCATTCATGCTGTAGCTTTGATCAATACTTCATCCCTTTGTTTTGTCAAATATTATTGTGTTGTATAGTTGCATATATCGTATTTTATTTATCTGTTTATCAGTATATGGGCAGCTGGGTTGTTTACACTCTTGGATATTATAAATAAGGCTGTTATGAACACCTGTATATATTTTTTTGTGTACAAAATATATATCATCATTGCTCTTGAGTACGGATCTGAGTTGAATTGATGAATCATATGGTAATTCCATGTTTAACAGTTTGAAGAACTGCCAAACTGTTTTGCAAAGTTATTGCTCCATTTTAGCTTCCCATCAACAATGTGTGAGGATTTCATTTTCTCCACATCCTTTTCAATGCTTGTGTCTTTGTTTTTAACAGTAGCCATCCTAATGTCCTAATGAGTGTAAAATGTATACTATTATGGCTTTGATTTTGCATTTTCCTAACTGCCAGTGATGCTGAGCATTTTCTATTTGTTTATGGGCCATTGTGTATTGTCTCTGAAGAAATATCTGTTCATCACCTTTTCTCATTTTTAAATTGTTTCTCTTTCTGTTCTTTTTCTCTCTCTCGTCTTTTTAGCTTTCAAATCATAAGGGTTCTTCATTTCTGGATGCAGATACTTTATCAGGTCTATAATTTCCAAATGTTATCTCTCATTCTGTGGATCGTCTTTTAACTTTCTTGAAAGCATTATTTGCAGCATAAATGTTTTTATTATTGGCAACATCAAACTAATGTATTTTTGTTGGTTTTGTCACTTGTGTTTTAGGTATTGTATCTAACAAGATTTTGCCTACCACAAAGCATGAAGATTTATGCATAAGCTTTCTTCTGAGAATTTTATAGTACTAACTCTTGTATATGGGTCTGTGGTTCATTTTCACTTAATTTTTGTGTGTGGTGCGATGCAGGAGTCCAAATTTATTGTTTTGCAGGTTCGTATTCAGCACCGTTTGTTGAGACTGTTCTTTCTTCTACTGAATTTCTTGGCAGCTTCATAGAAAATAAATTGACTATAAATTCGTAAGTTTACTTCTGGACCTTTAATTCTATTTCATTGGTCTATATATCTATCAAGACAGTACCACACTATCTTGGTTGCTGGGAAGCAAATTTTTAAAGTTATTAGTTTGAGTCCTCAAACTTTGATCTTCTTTTTTAACATTATTATTTGGGTAGAAGAGAGGTTCCTTGGATCTCCACACAAATTTAGGGTCAATGACAACTTGTCATTTTCCATTTATATAAAAAAAAAAAAGGCAGCCAAGATTTTGTCAGGGCTTACACTGAATCTGCAGATCAATTTGGGGATTATTGCTATTTTAACACTATTAAGTCTTCCCATGCATTAACATGGTATATCTTTTTATTTATTTAGGACTTATACAATTCCTATCAACAATGTTTATAGTTTTCAGAATACAAGTTTTGCACCTTTTTTGTTAAATACGTTATTTTACTTTTATATTATTTTTATATTCTTGATTTTATTTCAGATTGTATATTGCTGTTGTACAGAAAGACAATTTTTGTGTGCTGATCTTTTACCTTGAAACCTTGCTAAATGAATTTATTAGTTCCAATAGAGTTCTACAAGATTCCTTAAGATTTTTATACATAGAATCACACAATCTATAAATAGAGATTATTTTATGTCTGCCTTTCCATTTGGAGGTCTTTAAAAAAATTTTTATTGCTTAATTGCCCTTGCTACAAACTTCTATAAAATGTTGAATAGAAGTGGTGAGAGTATATACCCTTGTCTTGTACCTGATCTTGCTGGGAAAGCATTCCATCTATTTTTATTTTTTAACTTGAACTCGTATTTTAGGTTTGGGGGTACAAGTACAGGTTTGTTACATGAATATATTGTGTGATGTTGATGTTTGGGTACAATTGATCCAGTCACCCAGATTGCAAGCTAAGCATAGTGGCCAATAGGTGGTGTTTAAATCTTGTCCCCTCTGCCACCAACCCCTCTGATAGTCAGTAGCGTCTATCACTATTTTTATGTCCATGTGTACTCACTCTTACAAGTAAGAACATGCTGCATTTGGTTTTCTGCTTTTGTGTTAATTCAGTTAGGATAATGGCTTCCAGCTGCATCCATGTTGCTGCAAAAGGCATGATTTCATTCATTTTTATCACTGTGTAATATTCCATGGTGTATATGTACCACATTCTCTTTATCTATTCCACTGTTGATGAACACCTAGAATGATTCCTTGTCTTTGCCATTGTGAATAGTGCTGTGATATACATAAAAGGCACATGTCTTTTTAGTAGAACAATTTATTTTCCTTTGAATACATACCTAGTAATGAGATTGCTTGATCAAATGGTGGTTCTATTTTTAGTTCTTCGAGAAATTTAAAAACTAGTTTCCACAGTTGCTGAACTGATTTACATTCCCATGAACAGTTTATACACAGTCTTGCCAGCATCTGTTATTTTTTGGCTTTTTAGTAGTAGCCATTCTTACTGATGTGAGATAGTGTTTCATTATGTTTCTGATTTGCATTTGTTTTATGATTAGTGGTGATCATTTTTTCATATGTTTGCTGACTGTTTTCATGTCTTCTTTTGAGAAGTATCTGTTCAGGTCCTTTGTCCACTTTTTAATGTAGTTCTTTTATTTTTTCTTTTGAATTGTTTAAGTTCTTTATAGATTCTGGACGTAAGAGCTTTGTCAGATGCATAGTTTGTGAATATTTTCTCCTATTCTGCAGAGAGTCTGTTTACTTCATTGACAGTTTGTTTTTCTGTGCAGAAGTTCTTTAGCTTAATTAGGTCCCGCTTGTCAATTTTAGTGCAATTGCTTTTGAGACTTAGTCATAAATTATTTCCCAAGGCAGATGACCATGAGGGTATTTCCTAGGTTCCTTTTATAATTTTCATAGATCTAGATCCTACATTTAAGGCTTTATCCCTCTTGAGTTAATTTTTGTGTATGGTGATAGGTAGGGGTCCAGTTTCAATCTTCTGTATATGAAGAGCCAGTTATCTCTGCATCATTTATTGAATAAAAAGTCTTTTCCCTATTGTTTATTGTTGTCGACTTTATCGAAGATCAGTTGGTTATAGGTGTGCTGCTTTATTTCTGAGTTCTCTACCCTGTTCCATTCGTCTGTATGTCTATTTTTATGCAAGTACCATGTTTTTTGGTTACTGTAGCTTTATAGTGTAGTTTGAAGTTGGGCAGGTAATGCCTCCAGTTTTTTCTTTTTGTATAGGATTGCTTTGACTGTTTAGGCTTTTTATGTTTATTTCCATGTGAATTTTAGAATAGTTTTTCTAGTTCTGTGAAAAATGACCTTGGTAGTTGGATAGAAATAGTGTTGAATCTGTAGATTGCTTTGAGCTGTATGGTCATTTTAATGATATTGCTTCTTCCAATCCATGAACATAAAAATATTTTTTCATTTGTTTGTGTCCTCTCTGATTTCTGTCAGCTGTATTTTGTAGTTCTCCCAGTAGATATCTGTCACCTTCCTGGTTAGTTGTATTTCTAGATATTTTATTTTATGTGTGTGACTATCGTATATGGGATTGCATTTTTTATTTGGCTCTCAGTTTGAACTTTAATGGTGTATAAAAAAAAGCATTTCATCTTTCATCATCAAGTAAAAATTTTGCTGTGGGTATTTTGTAGGTGATCTTTAGCTATTTGAGAAAATTCCATTTTACTCCTTGTTTGTTGAATAAAAACCCAATTGTGTTAGATGTAGTCATGCTTTTCCCACATCTATTGAGATGATGTAGGTTTTTATCCTTTGAAATGTTGACTATATTAATTGATTTTCTGATGTTAAACTATTTGTACATTCTTAGAAGAAATCCTACTTAGTCGTGGTGTATAAATCTTTTTCTTTTTATCAGTGTTAAGCTGAGAAAGGGATCCTCTAACCTCACACTATCTTTGTCTAAGGTAAACATTCTTTTTGTTTGTTTGTTTTGTTTTTTTGAGACAGAGTCTTGCTCTGTCGCCAGGCTCCAGGCTCGAGCGCAGTGGGTGGCCTGATCTCAGCTCACTGCAACCTCTGCCTCCAGGGTTCAAGCAATTCTCCTGCCTTAGCCTCCCAAATAGCTGGGTCACAGGCACATGCCACCAGGCCCAGCTAATTTTTGTATTCTTTAGTAGAGACGGAGTATCACCATGTTGGCCTGATGGTCTCAATCTCCTGACCTCATGATCCTCCCGCCTCAGCCTCCCAAAGTGCTGGGATTACAGGCATGAGCCACTGCACTGGGCCATAAACATTCTACAACATTGATCTGGGATGAAGGATGAGAAATGCTGGCATCCTAACCCTCTGGGAGATACTACAGTCCTACATTGGGAGTTGGAAGGACAAAAAGCCCAGCATTATTGGCTGTATCAATATAAATAGAGTGTCCAGGTTGCTGAGTTAAGAAAAAGGAGAAGGAAAAGGAGAGAGAGGTTCAGTGGTTTAATGTCACAGAATCTTATTTTCATTCAGATTTAGAAACTTATATTGAATAAAGACTTTTTTTTAAATTTTCTGTATAAAATTAGGACAATTCCCAGATACTTTAAATCTTTTTTTTTAATTTCTATAATTTTTATGGTGGTTTTGCTTGTGAGAAGCCTGTAGAACTTTTTATATTGCTGTTGCACAAATATCCTGAGAAAAGTGAAAAGATAAGTTAGCTGTATAGGGAATGGTTTTGGAAAATTAAAAAAAAAAATTACCAATAGAAAATATCTGCAGTAGGTTGAATTCTTGTCCTCTCCAAATTCTCAGTGTTGAGGGTGGGGCCAAATGGGAGGTGTTTGAGTCACAAGGATGGACCCCTCATGAATAGATTAATGCCATCCTTAAGGGTATGGTGAGTGAGTTCTCACTCTGTTTGTTAACATGAGAGCTGGTGGTTTAAAAGAGCCTGGCACTTCTCCCCTCTCTTTCTTGCTTCCTGCCTCACCGTGTGCTCTCTGCACTCGCCAGCTCCCTTTCACCCTCCACCAGGAGGTGAAGCAGTCTCAGGCTTTCAGCAGATGCCCAATCTTCTAGCCAGCAGGATCACGAGCCAAATAAACCACTTTTCTTCATAATTATATAGCCTCAGGTATTCCTTTACTGTAACACTAAACACACTAAAATAGTATTTTAAAGTAGAAATGTGACAGAAGATATGTAAAAATGTGAAATTTATTTCTTACTAATTCTGACTTTTTAAAGTGTTGAATTACATTAAAATAAAAATCAAGTGTATATAATCAATAACCTAATGATTGATAGCATCTTTTAATGGCTCTTGGAAGGTGATAATAGTTAAACACAATTTTGCTGTTGGATATTTACAGAAATAAAAGTAAAGAAAAAATTGTACAAAAAATTCTAGACCTACTCTGATTCAATCACAGATGTAAAAATTAAGATTTTTAAGAAAACTCTTTAATCTTTATGTAAATTAATCAGATTCTACTTTATGTATAATATTGTTGTAGCCTTGTAAATGTAAGCACTTTAAAAAATAAGCTCATACCTACACATTTGGGTAGTCAAATTTTGTATAAGTTATCTTATTTAGAGATATTAGTATACATTAATTTTATTTGTAATATTTTAAATTATACAGTTTTTCCTGATAATAATTGTTTATGAGTTATGTAGTACCATTTATAGCCATTATACTTGAAGAAATGTTGCCATAAATTTCTAAATTTATCTTCTTCGGCTGAAGGGGCAAGTAAATGAAGGAAAGATGTTTAACAATATATTGGCAAAAAGTTTATTCTCATATCACCTAAAATTTTTTAAGAGACTGTATTTTTAAAATTTTATTTTTTTAATTTGTAAAATGTTTAAAATGTTCAAAACAGAAGAAATACAGACATGAATGTATAAAAGCTGGGATATCTAACTAAGGAAAATTGTATTTGCCAGTAAAAACTTTCTGAAAACGAATGTAGTTTTTCTCTCAAAGACATTCAAAATGCTTATAATTCCAATGTTTAAAAAAATATTTAAAATATTTTTGACATAAAGCATCATGGTCATTAAAAACTGTGTATATATTAAATGCAATTAGTGCTTGCCTTTGGTTACACAGTTTGACCTGATGCTACCTGCTCTAATGTATACTTGGCAATATTTCAGGAAAACTAAACAGATGTTTCCTGCTCCCCATAGAGGGAAAGAGTGTCTTTCTTGTGTTCATGTTGAGGAGTGTCTATAGCCATCTATTGAGAGTTCCAGATGGCTCACGATGCTACCTCCACCTTTCTGTTCAGTAGTGTTAGGTATAATTTTGTTAACATTATCCCTTTTATAAATTTTGACATGCTTGAATTGAGAAATTACTGCAAGAAGCATTCTTTATCCACCATGTGAATATTGAGTGACATATGTTAGAAATATATAAAAGTACATAACATATTGGAATCCATTTTAAATTTATGTTATATTTAAGTATAATATTGAATTTACTCTACATGAAATTAGAAAAAAATCTGGCAATTAATATGTTATTTGTGCATACACAGAAAGATGCCATATTTTCACAGGTTCATTTACATAGGGACATTTTCCAAAGTATGGCCTTTCTTTTGCAGCATGCAAAAAATGTGGGCAGTGTAACAGCATAAGCAAAACATTGAGTTTGCACTTTTTCAACTACCTGTTATTTTAAAAAAAAAGGATTAATCATCCATGCACATAATAATATTTGGATGCCTAAGAACATACAGAGAAAATAAAAAAAATAAGAATCTAAAATGATATACATTTATTTAAATCCTTTGCCAATGTACTGTAAATACTAAAGAACTGAGTTTATAATGCAGTTATAATAAAAAATTTGTCTTTGATATATACAGATAATTTTATAAACATTGAAAAAATTTGACTTATACAGACTCCTTGATTACTGCTTTATATTTGTATATTTCTAACATTAAGGCAGATGCTTTATGTAGTTTTACATATTGAAATTCTGCATATGCAAAAGATTATGCTTCATGAGACACCAATCGGTACTGTAGAATGTCCATCACTCAATAATTGATTCACTGCATTAAAAAATATGTCAAAGATGAAACATGTCTACTTTAACTCACAAGTCAAATAGGATCTGTTTGCCCACGAGAACTAAATATGATTGTTTCAAATCTCCAATTTTCCAATCCCATGGTTGAGTGAAGCCTGAAGTTCTCCAACACTAGTATTTCTACAGATTTGAGATATATGTGCATACTTTTCTGGTACCTTCCGCCTCTGGCCTCCAATGTCTAAAATAGTTGCCTTCTCCAAATATCACCAACATTGTATTGTATTTAACACCTTATTAACATGTGCTTGCCAAAAATATTCAGCAGATATTACCATAGAATTGTTAGAATTTTCGGAAGCTCTGTATGTGAATGTGTAAAGAAATATGGGGTGAAAGGTCAGAAAGTTTGTATTTCTCACTATATAGAAAATGATTTAAAAATATATCGTTTTTTCCAATATTTTAAAAGGTAATATTTAAAATCAGATCTATAGAGAGGTAGCTGCATTTTAAAGTGGGATGCAAATCATTAATTTATGGAAGAGATGGTTATGAATTCTATACATAACAAAAGTTCTGATATCTAAATTTAGAAATCAGTCTTGGCAAAATCTATGAGATATTTAAAACCTTAACACTTTCCTAGATTAAAAAAAGAGTCCTAAGTTAGTATAGGTGATACGCCTTAACATAACCAGGTTTAATGTGAGGCTATGACTTCAAATTAGTTGTTAAATAGATGATTCTAAAGAATATATACATTCATGCATACATTAATAAATAAATGCATGCATACTTTGGAAGTTGAGTGAGGTAGAAAATCACATATTAGAAAAAAAAATTTCATCTTCTTCATTCCAGAATTTCTCTTGTACTTCTTAGTTCTAAAAAACGTTCATTGTACCATACATATCAGTTTTTCCTGAAAATTTTTAATATGCTTGATATAAAAGATACATTACTAACTATCATGTATGTTGTTTATTTGGGATCTCTCTTGTTATTTAATCCTATTGAAAGTCAAAATACCAAAAGGCACTTTAAGTAGTTAATACATTTCTTAATATTACAAGATTTTAGTCAGGACGCTTCAGTGAGTTATAATGGAGTGATAAAAACCTTGGTATTTAATGTACAATTGTATACTTGTATTTATTTTTGAAAGGTTAAGAATGTCATTAGATATGTAGTTGTGTCTGTGCCTAGTAGGAAAAAGAAAAGGTTAAGAACTGATGTTTTAAGTTACATTTAACCAGATTTAGTCCCCAAAATCATATTAAAATTGAGCAAATAAAATATATTGATGCAAGTTGGCAGAAACAATAAATGTTAGATATATATGAATTTATACTTTAAAATGGGAAATGCAAATTTCCCTGTGCATAATTTCTAAATAAATGTCATTTTGCTTCCAATAAATATATATTGGATATTTGGAAGAGTTGAAGCATTCCCAGGATACAGAAAGTGCCCATAACAGTCATCTGGGACCATTTCTCAGATTACTTTCTGATGTTATGTTTGATGTTGCTAACTATTTCATAGCAACCTAACACCAAAATGAGATCATGAAGAAGACTGTTGGTACTCAGTATTAGTTGTTGATATACTTGTAACTTGGCTACAGTTCTAACTTTTAAAATTGGCCTCAATTCCTACATCATAGTCAAATTTAACTTTACTATACATCATTGCACATTTTTACTTTTCATTCTCTATTTTTCAGTGGTTAAAAATGGGATAGTGGGGCCACAGAGAGGTGAGTTTGTTTTAATCTTTAAGAATAAATAAAAATATGAAGAGCTAAACTGAAACTCATATCCTGTTGTTATTTCCTCAAATACAGATTTGCATACGGTTAAATATGTACCCAGACCAATATTGTATCATTGGCCTTTATATTTTAAAATATAAAAATTCTAAAATGTATTGTTGGGTAAGTTTGCCAATTGTCGATTTCAGAAAGTCTGTTTCTTAATTTAAAATTAAATCTACTACACATTTTTTGTTAAAATGTCTTTGTTTTTTTTTAATAATGGTAAATGTAGATAATAGTCAATTTTGTTTCATACCCACACTTTGCAAAGTGAAAAAAATAGATAATATATGTACACACACACATGTACACACACACACACACACACACACACACACACGAACACCATTTATCAATTCTCCATTTTTTCTCTACACTCAATTGCTTTATGGAAAGTCCAACAAATACAGGCTAACTACGCCAGCTAACTTCTACAGTTGGCATTCATGGGCCAGAAAGGTCAGCCTAACTAAAAGGCCAGACAATTTGTTGTGAATTTTGTTTTTAAAAGCCACAAAAATAATGCATGTGGTAATCTTTCACTGACTTAAAAAGGCAAGAGAGCTCTATGAAAATAATCCTGCTTTATTAATTTATCACATGTGTCTCAAAGTTGTCCTGTCTGAATGCTGCATTAAAGTGTTGCAGCATCCACAGCTAAATGAACGTGCTGCTTTAAGCAACTGAATGCCAGCGGCTAGGAGATCCTAACAGGATAACTTTCAGGATCAAAAGAATGTTTCATGTAGGAAACTTGGAACAAATATATTATCCTAAAGCCATCTATCAACAAAAAGCAATTAATGCATGACACTAATCAAATACTAACAATGAGTACAGTATTATTTCCATAAATCTGATAAGGATCTAATTATTTAACTGATATAGTTAGTAAAGTTAGTAATCCCATTGATCTAATATTGTTCCCAAATAATAGTTATATGATAACATATGCCTATTTTTTTTCATATTGAAAAACACTGGGGCTCTTTTTTAGTAAGTATTATATAAGTACCATTTATTTGCACCTAAGCTGCTACTAAACAAGCAAATCGAAAAAGATAAATTAAAATAATTCAGAGAAATAAATATGATGACCTTTGTCAGCTGATATCTAGTTGAGTAAGTACAAACATTTAAAGAGATTTATTATCAAGAAGTTAAAAATAATCATTTTAGTATGGCAAATTAAAAGTGTTAGGCAAGCTCAAACAAAATAAAGCCAAGGTGTAAAAACCAACTGTTGGGAGTGGAGATTATTAACAGGTGTCATTGAATAGATTCCCCTGGTAAGTGTTAATGTGGTGTTGATTATACCATTAAAATGTATATCCGGCTATAATCTTAGTTGTTAGCCTCTAGAAAACAAAAACTACTAAATAGTAAAAACAAATGTTGCCTGGAGTCTGTCAACTTTGCTAGTGTTCAAAACTGAACATCATGTAAATAGAGTGAACTTCTGCTGGAAACGCAAATTTTAATCTAAACCAATTATTTTATGACTATTTTCTTTATTCAGAAAAGCTGACTCCTAGATGTACAAACAAATTATAAGCAATATCTTCACCCGAGAAATCTGTGAGAAGTTCATTAGATTATCAACTTTCATAGATGGATGCATATTTATCTGGTTTAGTGCAGAAGAATTGATGAGAGGATAATGCAAACTTTCTTCCAACTTCTATAATTCTATGTATGTACATAACTTCTACCTACTAATGATTCTTACCTAACATATCAAGGCAAAGATAGTCCTAGATTTTGATGAAATGTAAATTCATTGAAAGCTAAGGTTTTTTATCTTAATGCTGTAAAAGTTTAATAATACATAAGCGAATTTTAAAATGAGAATGCTGACATTCTTTCAAAACAAAAAAGTAATTACACTTCTGTATTATTCACAAGCACATACGCACGTGAGTGCGTGCACACGCACACATCTGGCAATATTAAAATATTAGGAACTCAGGGTGAAGGCTAGCTGAGTTGACATTGAACATAGAAAGGTAAATGATTGGAACTTTAATTACTTTGATCCATCATGCTTGGTAGCTATGTGTCAGACTAAGCCAACACAACTGACATGGAACAAAGGCCATGGCTGCTTCAACATTGTAACACATTTCTAATGGTTGGTTAATAAGTCTGTTGAATTGAATGTGTGCTTGGAACTGAAAATAAAACTATAAAAATATGAGATCTATAGACATATTACATATTTATTATATGTATATCTTTATTAATATCAAATGTAAATATACAAATAAGTACATTTGGATTAATGTCCATCTGACATATATGCATATGTCAAATATATATTTGTTGGAGGGAAGAGACAGAGAGTGAGAGAGGAGAAAAAGAATGGTAGGATTCTCTATTTAAAAGTGGAAAAATTAAATGAATAAAATAATGTCATTTTGACACTAAACCATAAAGATTTTTTTAGCTTTATTAAACATTTTACTCAAACAATTAGAAAATAATATATGTAGGACTGAAACAACTAGTTGGTTGACTGCTTTTTTGCATGTTTTTCTCAGTGGTTTAGTGTAATATGCATATAGATTTGTTTCACCCTATTTCTGCAAATCGCAAAAATTTCCTTTAACATTTGCAGACATTTTTAAGAAGAACGAATGAAAGAGAAGAAAACTTACCTTCCCTCCAAATAGTATGTAGAGTTTTACACTATAAATCAATTTCCAACAATGCTTTGAAGTTTTCAAGTTTCAGAGACTTGCCATTCTTTGGTTCCACAGAAAAGAGCATAACTAAAAATCTACTTAACTTATATATTAGAAGCTGTAACCAGAGGCCTGTTCATTCTAGGCAACTCTGGGTTAAAGGCTGGAATTTCTTATCAATAGGAACTACTTTGCTCATAGTTACAGCATGTCATCAAAGATTTATAGGTGTTAATTCTAAAAATGGAAACGAACAAATATTGAGTTTAATTTAGACATATTTACTATGTGGTTGTGTATTTTAGTATAAAATAACTCAAATCCATTATGGAAATAGCATAATAAGTCTAGTGACTTTCTCAAGTAATTGCCAGAATCACTGGGAAATGCAGACATCTCTTGATGTTTTTTTCATCTCTGGCAGTAAACTGCCCCTCCCAGGCAACATCCAGTGGCATCATCTTTTCTCCTCTGTGCCACTTCAAATGTCTCCATTGAGTAGATGCTCTGGAGATCAACACTATAGTTTTTTCAGATAATTTCATTAGGCAAAAGTAAATTAAAAATTTTTAAATGGAATAATGAAAATCATCTAGCAGTCTTCTCTTTTCCTGTAGTTCGTTGTTTTTCCCTTTACACTGGGGAGGTCCTTATTGGCTAGCCCCTCTTTTCCTTTGCCTTGTTATCCTATTCCTTTCCTTCCATCAGCCTCTCTATTTTCAATTCCTCAATTTCCTCTGTCTCTTTCCTCAGACTTCTTTCCAAGGGATGCTGAAGATTCCTTCTTAATACACAAACAGTCCCTTCGATGAGATGCCCATTTCACACTATTCAACTGGTATTATCTTTCGCACTGTAATGAAAATACTTATCAACCTCTTAAAGAATTGGCATTTTTATTACTCAACAAATATTTGGGCGTGCTGCCAAAACAATGTGAAGGTACTGGCTTCCATATTCATGACTAAGAGGGTTTATCAAAATGATTCATTCCAAAGTACACGAGTCTGACACAAAGACAAATTTCAGCTTTCTGTCTTAGAACCCACAGGAAGCAATGTGTGTACAGATTAAATGTAGCTCTGTTTTTTTTTCTCGCAAATCTTCTAGTTATCAAGATTAAACAAATATTGAAGTACCTGAATACTTAAAATAATTAAATGCAATTAGAATTAGATATAACCTTTCTTCCGTTATTTTAGTTTACGATTAAAAATTAATTGGAAATCTGCTGCCAGTTATGATGGAGTATCCTGTATGAGAAAAAAAGCCTTGCCAAGAACAAGTAGAAAAAGTGGACAAAATATAAGCCTAATAAACGAAACAGGTCTTTGAAGTAATCAGACAACAGGAATGCACATAAGACTTAGAAACAGTAGAAAGGAGAAGACAATGGAATAGCACCTATAAAATATTAAAAATAATAAAACAACAGCAATAATAAATTACAACCTAAAATTCTACCTTCACTAAAAATATTCTACAAAAATAAAGACAAAATAAAGGTGAATTTAATAATATGAAAACAAAAATTTTAATCTTTGGAGCTCATGTAGATGGAACTTCTAAAGGACATTTCAGGCAAAAGAAAAATGGTTCCAGATTTTTTGGTGTATTTGATACAAATATACACCAAAAAATAAAGAGCAATGGAAATGGTAAACTTGAGGATAAATCCACATAAATATTGCCTGTACAAAGCAATAATAATCTTTTATAGGTTTTGATAATAGATAATATATTTAAACATATGACAATATTAACATAAAAGGCATTAGAGGTATGAACGAAATAAAACTATTCTAAATTCCTTGCATTTTTCTGGAATTTGGTAATAGCTCTAATTGATAGTAGATCAAATATGAGTTTTGTAAACTCTAAACTCTGGGACAATCATTTTCAAAGTAAGGTCCATGAACCCCTGGGAATTCCTGAGAGCCTTCTAGGGGTCCACGGAATTGAAACTATTTTCCTAATTATCAGACATTATTTATCATTGTCACTGAATTGACATCTACTCTGTGCAAAAGTAATGATGGATAAAACAGCTGGTATTTTGGCCTGAATCAAGACAGTGGCACTAAATGATATCAGTAGTCGTTGTGTTTTCATACACTCAAAGGAAAACAAACAAAAACAGTTTCACTTAAGAATGCCCTTGAGTAGACATCATTACTATCCTGTGTGTTGAATGGGAGACCCATATAACGCTATTCTCCTGAACTCCAAAATATGATGATTATCTTAAAGAAATGCACATATTCGGGTTGCGAGCTGAAGTATTTTTTACATGAAACATTATTTTTTACTTAAAAGTATGAATGCAAAGGAAATATAGAAATTCAAACCTGGTGTCCGGCAGACATTTACTTAAGAATAAATCAAGTGAACTTATCACTAGAAGCAAAACAGTGAGTAGTGTTTGTTGCCAATCATAAAATTTGAACTCTTAAGAAAAAAATTAGAATTATTGAAAACTTATCTCTAATACCATGAGCTTGATAGTTCCCCAGTACTTAAAAACACCTTCTGATGAGATTGGTGATGAAAATAACAAATATTATTTTTAATATATTGTGTTTATGAAATGTACCAACATTTATTTTTATTTATAATGAAATGTTTCAATATTTATTTGATAAGGCAAGCCTAATATTTAAGGCAAAATCCAACAAAGGAAAAACAAGAAAGGGAAATCACAAGTCCATTTCTCACCTGCATATGCAAGAAAAAAATAACAAATTTTGTGTACCCCAAATAAAATAAAAAATTAAAAGGAAAAGAGCATTGTATTTCAGTAAGTTAAAGTTTGAAATTCCATCAATATAATTAACTACCTAATTTAGGAAAAGCAAGAAGAAACAATACATAGAGACAAAAATTTGATGAAATCCAATACTAATTTATTTTCAGCAGAGTAGAAACTTAAGAAAGTTTCCTAATGATGTTTATTCCCCCAAATTTGGCAAACACTATACTTATTAATGAAATGTTGAAAACATTTCCCTTTAATCTGGGAATGAAAGAAGGATGGTCACTTTCACTACATAGATTAAACATCACATTGGATGTCCTAACCAATATAATAAATCAATAACAGAAGTAAAATTTATCAGCATTGAAAAGGAAAATAATTATTTAAAAACATTATTATTTATAGAGACTCAATTGTGAATATATATCATCTAAAATATGTACAGTCAAACTAACAGTATTAATAAGTAAATTTTGTAAGATTCCTATGTACAATGGTAATATGCAAACTTTACTTCTACATTCCAAAGCAACAAATAATTAGAAAATTGTATTTTTAAACATTTTATAATAACTCCAAAAGTCTAATATATAGAAAGAAATGTAATGAAAAATGTATAGGACTTTTACCACCCTATAAAAAATTTATATTTAAAATATAGTAATTACAATAATGAAGCATTAGTGCAAGAATATTAAAATAGCATATATATATATATATGTATATATACACACACACTCATAGTTGAGATTGGAGGGTTATATAGAAAAATAATTTATCTTAACTCATACTTGACACCACACACACAATTCAACTCCATTTGAAATGCAGATATGTGAAAATTAAAGAGTCCTGAAAAGCCCTGTAGGAGGATATATTCATAACCTTGAGGTTATGCAAATATTTCTTAAACCAGACAGCCAAAGCAATAACTATATAGGAAAATATTGGTATGTAGTTCTTCAATAAACATAATAATTTCTTTTTAACAAAAATCACCAGAAATAAAGTGAACAGGCAAACTTCAAAGTAGGACAAAGTATTTTTATAAAAGTTATCTGAAAGAGAATGGTCATATCCAGTATACCTAAATAGCCTCTACAAATCAATAATATAAAGACAGACAATGATACATCTGACCACACACAAAAGGTATATATATATATTTATATGCAGAAGTCTTACTATGTTCTTAAGAGAATATCCAAATTGTAATAAACATATGAAAAGTTGCTCAGATCATTATTCACCTGGAAACTATAAATTAAAGCCTGAATGAGGCCTGACAGGGTGGCTCAAGCCTGTAATCTCAGCACTTTGGGAGGCCAAGGGAGGCAGATCACATGAGGTTAGGAGTTTGAGACCAGCCTGGCCAAAATGGTGAATACTCGTCTCTACTGAAAAATACAAAAATTAGCCATACGTGGTGGTGCACGTCTGTAATCCCAGGTACTCAGGAGGCTGAGGCAGGAGAATCACTTGAACTTGGAAGGCAGAGGGTGCAGTGAGCCTAGATCAGGCCACTGCACTCCAGCCTGGGCAACAGAGCGAGACACTGTCTCAAAAGAAAAAAAAAAGTACCACAATGAAAAGACATGCTACACATTTCAGTATTGCTGCAGTGTTTTTTGTTTTTCTCTTTCTTTTTAAGTAATAACAAATGTTGATGAGATAGAAGTGTAACTGGAATATTCTTGAATTGCTGTAGGAACACAAATTGTACAACAATTTTATAGTATACATATCTGATATTCTCAAGTATATATCCAACAGAAATTTGTACACACGTGTCAAAAATATGTGGAAAATATTATATCAACCTTACTTCTAATAGCCTCAAATTCTAAAACTGTAAATATTCATCAATGGAATATTTACAAAACATACCATTTATTTTCATTTACCTTAATAACATGGTGACTCCCTCAAACTAATATTGACTTAAGGTATTAAGAGCAGAAAGAATATATACTGCATGATGCCATGCATATACAGTCCAAAAATTGATAGTACTATGCTGTTAAAAATCAAATACAGTACTTTGTTGGGGTGGTCACTAATTCAGATAATATCCTTGAGCCTGGCAGTGGTCTATTTCATGATCTGGATGATGTTTAAACAGATATGTTTGCTTTGTAAATATTCATTAAGGTATACAATTAAAATATGTCACTTCTGTTTATATTATATATATGTTACTCTTCAACAATACATTTACTTTACTTAAAAAAAAGGGAAATAAGGTAATGAAAAATCGATTCAGAGATGTACAACTGAAGAAATACTTTTATCTCTATTTTCCCTTCTTCAAAGTCTTGTCCTCAAATAGCATATATCTTCCTTTTTATTCATTGGTGAGTTTGGAATGTCACCCACTGCCATGTAAACATGCCCAAGCTAGCCTGTTGAAGGAAGAGAGACTACATGGAAGAGAAATTAGGCAGTTTAGATAACAGTAGCTAGTTCTCAGCATACTGAAAACACGAATGACATCAAATATCCATGCCCTAGTGAGAGTATTATCTGTAGTATCAACTTCTTCCTTTGCCTTTATTTTTGGTTCTTTAAATCATTGAACCCATAGCCACTGTCATTTAAGTATATAAACAAATTATGACATATGCATATAATGGAATATGTTCAGCAATAAAATGTAATGAACTACTGATACACGCCAAAGCATGGCTGAATCTCAAACAAAAGTTATAACAAGTGAAAGAAATTGGAAAGAAAATCAGAGCACACCCTGTAAGATAGCATTTATATAGAATTCTAGAAAATGGAAAGTAATTTATAGAAATAGTGCAAGTCAGTGTTTACAGGAAGAAGTGGTGGGAAGGAGGGAGGAGAGGTGCAAGAAAACATTTGAGAGTGATGGATACGTTTATTATTTTTATCGTGGTGACATTTCTGCATGTATATTCATATGTCAAGATATATCAAACTTTATGTGCAATATATTGTATGTTAATTATTTTTCAATAATGTGGCTTAGAACACAGAAAAAATACTAGTGAGTGAGCACATTTGGCATAAAGAAAGCTTTGCTATTTTTCCTTAAGAGTTCATGGAATGTATTCATCTTTATTGGTTGGCATCCAAAAAAACACTCAGAGGTGGGTATTATTATTCCCACTTTATAGGTAGAGAAATATATTGAGACAGATTAAGTAACTTAATGAGACTCACCCAGCTATTATCACATCTGTGGCTAGAATGTATTAATCTTTCTCCATAACCCATTTTCTGAGTGCTTACCCTATGACAAGCTTCATTTTTGAAACCAGAAATAATGAAAAGACCAAAGTAGACTTTCTTTATTATACCTTCTTTTCTAATGATTGTGATAATTTCTGTTTATGGCAAACAATGACAAATTGTACAAGCCAGGGCAGGGCTGTCACCCCCATTTTCCAAAAACAGCCACAGGCATCAGTGTTTGGTTTACATGAATTGGGACTAAAGGCCTTTGGCATTATTTCTTTCAGGGTTAATTCTCCTGGACAGTTCCCAGCCTCCTATTTAACTTCTTTCCCTGATAGACCTCTTTGGCACAGAGTTAGAATATTCTTAAAGGACTTCTCTTCTAATCAGAGGTGGTTGTAGAAAGCATTTTTTTTCTTTCTTTGTCTAAATTTATCTCTGTTTTTCACTTAATTCCTTTTCCTTCTCTTTTGTGAAGTCAAAAAATTTCTATTTGAAATAAGATTACAGAGTTCACCGTCTAGATTGGAGGCAGGTGGCTGGTAGACAGCCTATTGTCCATCACTGATTTATACTGACTGCACAGCAGTTATGTGTTAGATCATTTTAACAGAATTGTCTAGTTAATTTTGTTTTATATGTTTAGGGGATTTACCTTTTGGTTTTCTTATAGAAATATATAGATAGATAATATATTTATATTATATATATAATATAAATATATAGATATATATCTATATATATCTAATATATATATAGATAGTATAAATATATTATCTCTATATATAATATATAAATATATTAAATATATAAATATATTATATGTATTTATATATATAAATATATATAATTTATATTATATATATATATATACACACATATATATTTGCAGATGGGTTTGAATAACATGTAACTGATGTGTAGTCCATTCTTAAACTAGCATTTTGCAGAAGCTAGTTTCTATTAGTGCAACTGAAGCTAGAAATTTTCTTCATATATCCTTACTTTATTCAGGACTTCCACATTAGTGACCAGACAAGAAATTTCACCTGAGAATCTTGGAATCTATTTCTATTTTGAATTTCTATATTTCCTTTTATTCTGAAGAAAGAATAATTTGTGAATTGTATAACAAATATGGAATAGTTGAAATAGACAAGAAAAATGGCAAGACCGAGTTTATAAAGACAATTTAAAAAGAAAAATGCCACATAAGAAAGATGCAAAATGTAAATGAGAAAAGAGATTAAATGACAAGAGAAAGAAATGGGAACTCACTTGTGTAGATGTTGCAGCATTAATTCAGATTATCACTGGGGAAATAACTTTAATGACCACTGCCTACGTTACTTTTATTTGGGTGCTTTATTTGTGCTATGATATTTCCAGGCTGCAAGATTTTTGAAAGTTGTATTTTCAAGCCTCACAAGATTCATAAAGCAAACATATGTACCCCCAAGTGAAGACATTTCTGAAGCATCTGTTGCTAAATTTTCTTAGTTTAATTTTTGTTTTTCTTGTAGAAAATTACATTGTAGATATTTCTATTCCAACGGAAGTTATGGATAAAAAGCTATTAAAATTCAAATCAAATAATGAAGAATCTACTTTTTAAACAGAGTAATTAGTAATGTGGTAAATCTATAGTGTCGTATTGATGGAAATATATACCTAGAGAATTTAATGCAGCTTGTAAAAAGGCTAAGTAGTGACGATATTGGGAAAAGTTTAAATCATGAACTGTCTTGAAACAGAAGATGTATGCTGAGAAGAAATACATTTTTACACTTTATGCAAGTAATTACCCCCATATCAGGAAAAAATGCAACAATTAATCAAGTAAGTTGAGTGATCTATTGAAATATTATGCTATTTCATAAATGCCAAAGGTTTCCAAAGTGAACTTCTTAAGCATTGGAGAACGAAATTTAATATCGTTTGCCTATTTTGCAATATTAAAAATATACAGAATAATATCTGCTTAGCTAAGGGTAACGATCCAGATGTGAGCCATTTTGGTAGCAAAAGTAAATTAATAAGCTTGGGAATATCAGACAATCATAAATTTTTGAAAGCAATTAACAATACATAAAGGATAATCCCAAACTGAGAGTTTCATTCCTGAAAACAGGTTAAACTGATCAGGTAAGAAGGTTAAAACTGGAGAATTATTGCCTATGATTAATGTGAAATCTTTCAAGAAGGGCGTTGTAAGCCATTTATAATAATAAACTATTTAAAAACAAAGATAGGTTTACAAATGAATTACTTTTAAAAATATAAAACTGTTGAACATAAAAAGATAGGTACATTTTTTACAAATAAATGGAATTGAGTTTTAAAGAAATGAGAGGGTTCAGAAACATAGGAAGGGATCTAGTTAAATAAATATATATCCACAGTAACACTAAGCTATGAATATACTTCAATATGATTAAATCAATTTGAACTTTTATAATAAATAAAAAATGAACTATGAATATATATTATTTAAAATGTATTAGCACTTCTAAATATTATTTTTCATAAAAGGTTTCTTTGAAATAACTAATAAAAAGGTATTACTAATATAGTACAGTGTGTAATAATGAAGCCGAAATCTAACTTAATTTTTCTTAACAACATGAAGTATACTGGGATTTCTTATAAAATCTGAAATTCAAACAGTGGTTTTTAGTGAAGAGCATCTTTTTAAAAATTTATCACAAAATACCAGTTATATCAACTCAGGCAATTACCCACTTTTCTTTCTATAATTATTCTTACAATCCTATATTCCCAAGTATGTATGTTTACCATTATGAATAGGACTGAAATCAAAAAGTGAAAATGACACTGCTAACTGTAGCAAGAAGTTTACAATGAAGAGGTGATAACCGGTTGAAATATTTAAATGACACAATCCATATAGTAACATTTCCACAAGCACTAGAATTCAATTCAAAGGAGTTAAAATAATGTTAGCAAAAGATAGAGTGTTTCATGAGGACTACCAAAGGAATGAGTCTACCATTTCTGGAATGTCAAGCCATTGAGAGAATGTAAGCAGGCCGCTTTATATTACATAGTATGTCCGACTTCCAATAATACAATGCAAGTTTCTCTTAAACTTCTTACAAGGCACATCAGTTTGCTTGCCTTTTTAAAAATTATTTTGGTAAAAAACACCTAACATTAAATTTACCATCTTAACTATTTTAATGTGTACAGTTCAGTAGCGCTAAGTATATTTACAATGATGTGCAACAGAACTCCAGAACTTTCTCACTTTGCAAAACTGAAACTCTATATCCATTATACAACACCCCATTTTCTCCTCACTCTATTCCCTGCTAACACCATTTTACCTTCTATTTCTTTGAAATTGTCTACTTTATGTATTTCATTGGAATCATACAGTATTTCCTATTTTGCAGCTAATTTCACTTAGTATAATGTCTTCACATACTATATGAAGGTTCATCTGTGTTTTAGCATGTAAGAGTTTCTTGCTTTTTAAAGTTTGAATTATATTCCATTGCATGTGTGTGTGTGTCTGTGCGTGTGTCTGTGTGTGTATGCATGCATGAATGTATATAGCATCTTAACTGGTGCTTTTACCTCTCAATATAAATTCTACATTAATAGGGAGACTAATATGCTAACATGTCATAATGAAAGATGAATTTTTTTATTGATATTGTAGTTGATTCAAATGCATTTCAAGATATTTTAAAATAATTTATATTATGTAAAACTAAGATACCCAATTTATAATATTTTACAGAGCTGAAATCGTACCATAACAGTAGTCAAGATTCATGGTCAAAACTTTTAGAAGGTATTTTATTTTCTTTTACTAAATTTTGCATACTTGTTTCCTTCCTCCGGAGCAAATCATTGCACTAAAGTATTAAGAATATCCATCCCTTCAAACAGAATTTGCAGTATTTTCTGAAATTTTATTAGAGGATTTATTTTTTAATTTCATCTATTCACAGCTTCTGTCTCTTATAAAAATTACTATGCTGAGCAACTGTTCTGATTTCTGTACAAACATTTTTGGTTCTGGAAATAAAACAAATGATTATGTTTCTCTTTACAGGGGCCACAAAGATGCCTGTGGTCAAATTTGCAGCCCTCAAGCCAAATACCATTGGAATACTATTTAATGTATTACGGTCCTTAACTTAACCGTGGTTTGGTTTTTAATTTTCTTCTAACCCTACTTTTTCTTTCTCCCATTTTTATTTATTTGCTTTATAAATGATAGCTGGTACATAACATTACTTAAGAATGAGGCCGAGGTAAAAATAAACATTATTGAATCAGCAAAGATATTTGAACATGTATTCCAAAATTTAAAACAGACACATCAAATTGTGGACTTTATCTCTTCTGTGCAATCTAAGTATACTTTGAGTTAGAACGATTTCCTTTCCTTTGTAGTTACTTATTTACTTCTATAATCACTTATTCTTTCTTCTTTCTCTGTTTAATAAAGATGTAACATAAAGATAATACCTGTTTGAAATGTCCTTAACATTAAATGATTTAATTAAATGATGCTACATGCTTACTTAATACTTACTAATGTTTTTTCTTCAGTTTAAATCTTTGGTAAACTTCAGTCTTTCATTACTAGCTTAATAAAGAGAGATAATAGTGAAGATGAATATATAGGAAAATTAGTAATTATATATTTAAACGTTTCTAAATTTCCCTATTGCATTTTATGTCACTATATTGTCCATTTTCTCTCAATCATTTTATTTTGATAAGTTTGTTCACATACTTTTTCAAGTTCTTGCATGAAAATAAACACCCACAATCAGCAAATAAATTCAAATTATTTTGCAAATACCCATTGAAAAAGAAGATAATAACTCAGGTTGTTTTTTTAAAATTATGCAAGCAATTTAGTGTTTATATTTAGAAATTTGGTAATTACCATCAGCTCTATTCATTACATTTCAAAAGTAGAAAAAAATAATAAGTCAAATTGCGACTTATTTGTTCATATTCGAGAGAAAAATAATAACTTATTTGCTTAACAGATCCTGACCATTGTTATAGGCCCATCTGTACCTATAAACACATGCAAGACTGTCTGTCTACTCAAACCAAAAGACACCATCCACTTCTTTTTTAAAAAACTGAAAATGCAGTGACAAAATGGTCACATTTTTAAGAATCATAAAATACTGCCTTCCTTTGCCAATATGGATGCATTACAGCAGTATAAAATTTGTAAGCTATTCTGGTTATTGTTAAGGAATTTAAAAGAACTGGCCACATTCAAAGAAGGAGATGAATAGAGTGTTTTCTTCTTGTCAACATTTATTTATTAATAAATTTAATTAAAATATAGAGCAATCCAGTGTTGGCTATCCTATGGGAATACCTATCAAACTGAGACATTTACCAAAAATATTAATTTAAAAAAAACAGAAGGAAAAACAACACAAAATAAACTGACCAGTATATCAATAACAATAGCACCAATCTGATGGACTGAGAACCTCCTGCTGAAAATATTATGCATCTTTTACATACCAGTTTCATGGTTTCAGATATAGACAGGCACATTCTGGCTGTATACATGGAACTGTCAAATACTCCTCTCTGAAGCCATCTCACCCATCAAACGGTTTGGACTGCTGAGGCTGGCTGCATCTTTGGATCGAGGGAAGAGCTGCACAAAATGTTTACTTTGACAGTTGTTGTACTGTGTCGTGAACAGAAGTTGTGAAGGAGATTTGGTATATGCCTCAAGCTTGACACCTGCCTGAGGAAGAGGAGAGGGAAGTTTCTCTTGCATGTTGGGGGTAATGGGTAATGCAGCATTTTAGACAATGTTGGGGGTAATGCAATATTTTAGCCAATAAAATCACTGCAGGTGCTATCCCCAAGAGAGAAAAGGTCCCCTTTCAACATGGAGTTTCACATTTGCAACCCAAGTATATTTTAAGCTTGAGATTAAGAGAGATAAATACTGACTTTGGGGGGAAAAAAAAGAAATTAAAAAAAAAAAAAAGCAAACTAGGGACCACAGTCCTGATTTCTGCATACTTAGTGTGCGTTTATAAATTCATTTAAAATCTCTCCTTCACTAGTTTCTCTGATATTCACAGGTATCAGAAATAGAAAGATTACTGGCATACTTTAAGACATGGTTGTCCTATAATGATGAAGAAGTGTTTATGTGTGTTTGACTGGATACATTCTTCACTTTGTTACCATATGTGCAACATGGTCAGATGGTTAATGAGCTTTCAGGGCTGAAATGCATCTGGTCCAACTTTAAACTTATGGTTTATAATACTTCACTGGAAAGCATGTAATTAATCTTTCAGAGGATAATCTACCATAACTCCTAAACTAATTAAGAATAGATATTCTTTTTCAACGGGATTTCAAAATTAAGCTGTATACAGGTTAAGAAAAAATAAAAAGTCTCTACATTGATAGAAGAGTAATAGCATCTCAGATAAAGTTGGCCCCTCACTTCCTCCTCCTCTTCCATATCCTGTTGATAGAAATATGCCGCTTCATTGAATGTATGCTTTCAGATAGTCTTTCCCTTAAGAAAAAGGTCAGTCTGTTAACATATCTTTGAATCCTGAGCATCTCATAAGCAATAAAAGCATAGAAGGTGTTTATTGATCAAATTATGGGAGTTAAATCAGAGAGATTACACCTTACAATTCATGAATTTACACAAGTATGTGGGAAAACATATGCACAAATATATTTATTGACACACACACCAATATATGTATGTATATATATCCACATTTTATATATGAATAAACTGAGGCCCACAATGTTTTAAAAATATGTAAACCAAACTGATAGTTATTTTTCAGTTGTGATTCAAACAAAGAGGAGGTGATGGTTTCAAGTTCTTAGCACTATGCTAGATGCGCCACAAAATAGTTCCTCATGTTGTTGTTCCCAAATTTCTGTGATCATTGTCGTCTTCCTAATCATAGTAGCTTTAAAATTGAGAATAAGTATTATAAATAATGCATTTATAATAAATTATAATCCATTTTCTAGTAAAATTTCTACATGTTTTGTTAGAGAATAAAATGATATATACCTTTTCTTTTTGTTCAAAACATAAAAATTTTGTAAAGCAAAATAAGTTACATTACCAACAGTATTGTGAATGTTGCAGCTTTCTTCACATCTTTGGCAGCATTAGATATTAAGAGGTTTTCTTCCTTTAAAATGTTGCTAGTAATAAAAATGTAATTGTTTTAATTAACATATTTTATTTTAGCTTAGAAATTTTTCATGCATACTTACTGGTTGCATTTTTGCTTTAATTTTATATTTGTGCTTTTTGAAAATGTATCTATGTTTTAGTGTATTTCACAACAATTTGTGTCACCTAACTAACAATGACACTGGATCATTATTATACTAGATGTGAATTTGCCCTAGTATTTTGTTCACTCTATTTAGTGTATGTCCTATAAAATAATGTTTAGTTTTCAAATCAACTTACCCTTTCCTCAAATAATTATATTTTGTGCAAGCTCAAGATATTTTTGACGTTAGAAATTTGATAAGGATTCCTTGATAGTTTTCCTATTTGAATTACTTTTCTATATTTAATCTAGCAGAAACATATTTCAGTTTGTTGGGTAAAATGACTCTTCTTTATTTTAAAATAGATCTATAATAAAGATATGTTTATGAATTCATTTGTTATTTCATTCATGTATGCATTCATTAATTCAACAAATCATTTAAAACCCACTTCCTCTCAGTCATAGTGCTTATTGTCCAAGAAAGAAATATTGTTAAGATAGAAACTGCCTTGAGGAATTCAGAGTTTGTAGACTTATATCGGTACAGTCTTCCTGAGTGATCATTTTGTAATAAAAGAGTGAATAATTCTGGCATAGTCCATGGAATATATAAAAAAGAGAAAAACAAAATTTAGGTACTTTAAGAGCTATTATAGGTTTAGACTCAACTGAGAGAAATCACCAAATTAAAATCCAGCCCCCAGTTACTCAGGTGTTAAAAGATATATATAAACTGTCTACCATTTTATTAAATCAAAAAACATGAAAAGTGAAAATACATATATAATTTATTATTATTACTATGATTATTATAATCATAATTACTAACCTAGATCTCTGTATACTGTCTTTATTGCCTTAATAGACTGTAGGTCCTCATATTAATAGTTTTTAGTGAACCCACACTGGGTTGCATCAGACTTTCAGTAACTCTTGAGCTCGTAATGCCAAAATTAAAAAAAAAAAAAAAAAAAAAAAAAGGCTTTGATTAACTTCTCACTTTCTCCTTTTGAGGACAACTTGCAGGTAGTAACATCTCAACAAATGATTATGAGAGTCAAATAATTTTACTGGAATCAGTGTAAACATTCCTAAGTTTTTTGGTTCAAATAAATAGGGTAAAGCCCTAAAAGAGAAAAGTTGAGTCAGCAGAAATCAAGTAACTATGCAAAGAAAATATATTCACTCTTTATTTTGAAGATTCTGCTGTTAAATTCAGAGTATTGAAGGCCATAGCAAGGGTTTTTGATGAGGAAAAGTCCAATAGCAAGGGGTTCTTTGTGACAAAGAGAGACTATCTAAATTATAACTCTCAATTTTGCTGGCCTTTCGTTTACATTGCATTAGATAAGTTCTGGTCATTGTGCTCAACCTTCTACAGCTTCCTAGGTTCATCTATCATGTGCTCTATCAAATGAAGATCCTCTTAATGTAGAGTTGAGGAGTCACTCAGATCTTTCTCCCCCCAGATTTATTGAGATATTGATATGGTTTGACTGTGTCCCCATCCAAATCTCATATTGAATTATAACAGCCACAATTCTCATGTGATATGAGACGAACCTGGTGGGAGGTAATTAAATCATGGGGGTGAGTCTTTCCTGTGCTGCTCCTGTGATAGTGAATAAGTCTCATGAGATCTGATGGTTTTAAAAATGGGAGATTTTAAGAGTACAAGCTCTTTTCTCTTGTCTGCTGCCATGTGAGATACGCCTTTCACCTTCTGCTATGACTGTGAGGTCTCTCCAGGCACATGGAACTGTAAGCCCAATAAGCTTCTTTCTTTTGTAAATTGCCCAGTCTCAGGTATGTCTTAATTATCAGTGTGAAAACAGACTAATAAAGGTATAATTAGAAAATAAAAGTGAAAAACATTTAATATGTGCAATATTTTGTTTTGATACAGATATATGCTTATAAAATGATTACAATAGTCAAGTTTATTGACACATCAAACACTTCATATAGTTCCCATTTTTTCTGTACTGAGAAAATCTGAGATCCACTCTATTCAAGTATACAATAAAGTATTATTAACTATATTTAGCATGTTGTATATTAGATCTCAATAACTTATCCATCCTGCATCATTAAAATTTTATACCCTTTGGTCAAAGTTGCCACATTCTCTTCCTCACCACCAGCCCCTGGAAACCACGAAAACCAAAAATGAGAGATGAATCCTGCACCACCAATTGGGGTATTCAGATTCCCTCACTGGCACCGACTAGACAAGCTGCATGTTTTTTGGTTACTGTAGCATTGTAGTATAGTTTGAAGTCGGGTAAGTGATGCCTCCAGTTCGTTTAATTTCCATAGTAGTGTGTTGGCTATTTGGGATTTTTATGTTTGTTACTAAATGAATTTTAGTAGTTTTCCTATATCTGTGAAAAGTGACCTTAGTAGTTTCATAGAAATAGTACTGAATCTATAGATCGCTTTGGGCAGTATGTTCATTTTAATGATATTGATCCCATCCATGAGCATGGAATGTTTTTCTATTTGTGTGTGTCCTCTCTTATTTCCTTGAGCAGTGGTTTGTAATTATCTCTTAAGAGGTGCTTCACTTTCCTTGTTAGCTGTATTCTTAGGTATGTTATTCTCAGTATTTGTTTCTTGTAACAAATGTATCATAATTATATAAAATGATAATAATGGGAAAAACTGAGTATGGAGTGTATAAGAACTTTCCATCCTATCTTCACAAAATTTTTGTAAATTTAGATCTATTACAAAATAACAAGTTAGTTCTTATGATAATTAGGATATTAATTGACCATATTACCAGAATAAAGCATAAATTGATCACCTCAATATATGCAGACAAAATATTTGATAAAATTTAACACTCATCTTTTATATGCAAACACCCAGCAAACTAGAAATAGAATAGAACATTTTAAACTTAATAAAGGGCATCTACAGAAAGCAGAGCTTACATCAGACTTAATAGTAAAATTCTGAATGCCTTTTCTCTAAGATCAGCACTTTTATTAAACATTGCACTGTAGTTCTTAGCCTTTGTGATAAGGCAAGACAGAGAAATAAAATTCAATTAATCTGGAAAAGAGTAAACAAAACTGACTTTATTCACATGAAATATAACTGCTTACATATAAAATTGTAAAGAATCTATGAAACAGCCACTAGAACTAATAAGTGAATATGCCAAAGGCAAATACAAGGTCAGTATTCAAAAATCAATACTATTTTTATATATTAATAAACAACTGAACATTGAAATAAAGATACCATTAAAATAGTTTCCAAACACAAAAAACACTTTGAGATAAGTTTGACAAAATATATATAAGGCACATACAATAAAAACTACTAAAATTGCTGAGAGATTAAATAACTTGAGAGATGTACTATATCCATGAATCAGAAAGACTCAATACTGTTAAGATGTTAATTTCCCTCAAATTAATCTGTAATTCAACCTGATTTGAATTAAATTTCAAGTAGACTTTTTTAGAAGACATTTATAAGCTTGAATTACAATATATATAGAATGCAATTATTTTAGAATAGCTAAAACTATTTTATAAATAAAGAGTACAGTGAGTACTATACTACTTGGTATCAATATTTATCATAAATACTTATTAATCAACTGTGTCATTGGCAAAATATAGACTTTATATTATTTAAACAGAATAGAACCATAGAGTCCAGAAATAGGCCTAAGTATATATGGTAAATTGATTTGTGACAAGAACTCCAAGTTAAATCGGTTTGGAAAGGATAGTTTTTATGCAAACAGTACTAGAACAACTGACGTTCATTGGATAAAAACTGAACTCTGACACTTACCTCATTCCATACACACCTACATACACACTCAAAATGGATCATAGCTCCAGGAGAAACGAAACCTTATGTCCACACAAGACTTATTTGTGAATGTTCATTAGTAGCATTATTCATATTAGCCTTAAGATGAAACAATACAAATGTCCATCAACCGGAAAGCAGATAATCAAAATGTGGCATATCTATACAAGAGAATAATAATCATAAATGAAAATGAATACCATACTGAAACATGCTATAACAAGGGTGAAGTGCAAAAACATTATGCTATGGAAGAAACTAGGCATAACAACACATACAGAATTATTTAATGTATATAAAATGTTCAGAAAAGGCAAATCAGTACAGACATAATGTCTGTAATTTGGGCTTAGAAGGGGAATATTTTGCTGTAGTAGAAATGTTTTGAAACTTGATTGTGAGGATGACTGTACAACCTCTAAATTTTACCAAAATTCACTGATATCTATACTTACAGTGAGTAAATTTTATGGTATTCAAAGCATACCTCAACAAAGTTGTTTAATGACCATATATGATCCAGTAATTACACTCCTTGGTATTTACCCAAATATGTTGAAAACTTATTTCCACAGGTAAGCCTGCACCAATGTTTATAATAGCTTTATTCATAATTGCCAAAACTTGAAAAAAATAAAGTATAGAATGGATCAGTATAGAATGGATACATATGCTAGTGTAAATCCAGACAATAGAATTATTGTCCTTCAGTATAGAATGGATACATATGCTAGTGTATATCCAGACAATAGAATTATTCAGTGCTAAAAAAGAACTATAAGCCATGAAAAGACATGAAATAATCTTAAATTCATATTACAAAGTGAAATAAGCCAATCTAAAGAGGCTACCTACTGTATAATCCTAACAAACTATATGACAAAACTATGAAAATAATAAAAGGATCAGTGGTTGCCAGAATTAGGAGGGAAGGAGGGAAGAGTAGGAAGAGCACAAAGATTACTTAGGTCAGTGAAACTGCTCTGTGTGATACTATAATGGTGGATACCTGTCATTATACAATTGTTAAAACCTATAGAATGGACAACACCAAAAGTGAACCCTAATATAAACTATAGATTGTGAGTGATGATGATGTGTTAATGTAGGTTCATTGATGTAACAGAAATATCACTAGGGTGCAACACTTTGATGGTGAGGGAGTCTGTGTATATGTAGAAACAATAGATACATGGGAAGGCTCTGTATATTATGCTCGAGTTTGCTGTCAACCTAAAACTGCTCTAAAAATAGTCTATCAAGAAATAAAATGAATAAAATAAAATAAAAATGGATCATAGATCTAATTTAAAAGCTAAAAATTATAAAAATTCTTGGAGAAAACACAGAAGAAAGCCTATGAATAAGTTGTACTAGATCAAAATTCTTAAATAGGACATGTAATCAAATCACAACTCGTAAAAAAAAATAAGATATATGAAATATCATTAATGTAAAAATGACTCTTCAAAGCACGAATTAACATTTTAAATGATGCTGGGTGTGGTGATCCACACTTGTAATCTTAGCACTTTGGGAGGCTAAGGTGGGCACACCACTTGAGCCCAGGAGTGCAACACCAACCTTTGCAACATGGTAAAACCTCATCTCTACAAAAAATACAAAAAAAATTAAATAAAATAGCCAGGTGTGGTGGTGCATGCCTGTGGTCTCAGCTACCTAGGAGGCTGTGGTGGGAGGACCACCTCAGCCTGGGATGTCAATGCTGCAGTGAGTGGTGATCATGCCACAGCATTCCAGCCTGAGCAACAGAGTGACACTCTGTGTCAAAAAAAAAAAAAGCTATAAAATATAAATATTTTGTAACAAATCTATAGTAACAGGTATCTACTATGGTATTATACACAGTAGTTTCATTGCTAACATTTCTCATCAATATATGAGAAAAATGTTACATATATGTAAACAAAGAATTTGTTAATGATTAATTTATGAAATAATTTATAAAAAATGAAATATAATAATACAATTCAATAAACATTAGACAAGTATTTTAACAGAAAATTCACAGAAGTATATGAAAATTTAATAAACCTTTGGAATGATGCTCTATATACTGATTGAACAGAGAATACAAATTAATACTGTAATGAGATAATACTATACACCCTCTAGAATGAACAAATTTTAAAAGATTGACAATATCTGCCCCTTTACATCAAAAGCTTTTCTACTCCTGCTCTTGACTCTTTCTCATGCAGCAGACTCTTTTGTGAGATATGACTTTCATTTCCAACTTTTTAGATGTATTTTCTTCTATTTTAATGTTCTTCTGCTGGTTTATAATACATCTGAATCCATCTATTGTTTGAGCATTTATTAAAAAATAGAACATATTATCTCTACTTCCTTTAAATGTGGGATCGGATGCCGCCATAACTTTTCTTCAGTTTCCTGGAGTTTTTCTTTTTGGGATCTGTCACTTATTTGCCTTTGCTGCTTTTGTTCCCTCTCTTTTTATTTTCTCCTTTCTTATTCCTTTTGTTATTTTTCTCTTATTGTTACTCATATTTGAATTTGGAGTAGTTGGTGTGTACTTGCCAGTAAATGATAAGTGATATGATAATAATTAATGCCCAACTTATTATACATAACACACCGTTCAGTTTTGTCTTGTTACCCTCCTCACTTTAGGATCAAAGTATATGTAACAGTTACTATCTGGATTACTACTTCAAACTGAGGCAGAGAAAAAGTAATCCCTACAAACAATCACTGGGGGAATGAAGTTAACTATCATAACTTATCCTCATAACTCATTGCCCAGAACACATCATATGTCTCCCAAGAATTAGAGGAAGTTAAGAAGTACAATTCTGGCCAGTGCCTACAATATTTGGAGAGCAACATTAATGACTACTACTAATCAAGTTTGGGTGGGGGTTGGCTAGGTTATATAGTCTCCAATTGTAATGTAAATTTTTTTTCTTATTAGTTGCTCATGAATTCCACTACTTCTGTCAATCAAAAGTGTATTTCCCTTCAACTTTTGGCCTCAGTATGTGAGTAGGATTAATAGAAATATTATTTAAGTCAGTGGTTATTTGCATTTTGATCTATTATCACACACATACTCCTACTCACCATCTTCCATGACTTTTAGGACTCTCATTCTTCCTAGATATGTAGGAAATATCTATAGAAATGGCATATTAGCATGATTTCTTCCCTAGAAACTTCTATGCTGATGTTGTGTGTTGTCACCCTGTAGCTCTAAAGATAGTCAAGTCTCCAGTTCGGAAGATGGTAAAGAAAATGTCAATGGGATAGATCCATGCTACAGCATTTCTGTTTTGAGAGCTCAATTTTCTGATGAAGTCTCAGAAGATATGCACAATTTCCAACATTCACTACAATTTAATCCATATTTAATTATATCTGGCAGTAACATAGCAATCTTTTGGCTTGGTTTTGAGATGTTATTATTCTTTCATTTTTTTGTTTCAGCTATTTATTATGTCAAGGCAAAAAAAAAAAAAGGAAAGATTAAAGAAAGGGAGAAAAGAGAGTAAAACTTTTATACTTCTATACTTCAAGGAAAGTTCCTCTGATGGCTCCCCTAATTCTTTAACGGAACTTTATTTCTGACTGTTCACAGACTCGACACTAAAGATTTTTTTTTCTCTTTTTCCAGCTTATGTTTCTCCCTTATCCCCTGGGTTGTGTGAGTACTTGCTTCAAAATATTGATCCCTTATTCTGTCTTTGTTTTCCCACTTCACGTCTTTTTCTTACCTCTACTCTCAAACTTTGCTTCTGTCTCTTTAATCATTTCCCTTCCAATTCATTCCAAGTACTATGAACAAATAAATTTTCTTCAAACAGTGGTCTCTAAGACAAATACTACTTACTGTCTAACGTAAAGTTAGCCTTATGCTTTTCACTTAGAACACTGGCATGAAATCTTATTTAGTTGAAACATATCCTATACAAATACAAAAGCAAACTGAGACTAAATCTTAAACCTTAAATGTTTTGTGAAGGAATTCAGACTTCAGAGAGCATAACACATACACACACAGAATATTCTCTATTGACTGTAGTCAAAAGCAAACTCCATCACCCAATAGCTCTAATTCTCTCATTTATTTATATACTGTTGTGAAATATATTTTAATGCCTATTTTGTGTCTCTGTAAGGTCAAACACGATGTCTTCTCATATCAATATCCAAGCAACATCTAATTCAGATAAGTTAATTGATTAACAATAATAGAAGAATATAATACTGATATACTGAACGTGCAATATTTTTCAAAATTGTACTAGAAAATACAGATCACTTACTTTTTATAGATAAGGTAGTTTGTTTGATGTTTTATTATTCCTTTATTTTACAGTGTATCTTAGAAAATGCTTGTAAGTTCTCCAATAATTACTGATGAATTTGTGATCGAATTTGTGATCAAATTTGTTACTCATCCTTCTATAGCCCTGTTCATTTTCTTTATGTATCAAACCTGCATGCTGTCCTTCATGGCAAGGAGAATTTCTGCAAAGCTTTTTAAAATTTTCTTAAAATTCCTAACATAGAGTCATAGAATATTATAGCTACAAAGCCCGAATTTATTAGCAGTAAAAACTAATTGTAACACCTATAAGTAGAGGTATCAGTTTGTTACTTTAAATTATTACTATATCATACATATTGTAAAACTGCATTTGGCCAGCAGTGTGCTCATTTTTTAATTAAATTTAATTCATTATAGAACCATCTAATACATCTTTTTAAGAATTTACACTAAAACAATTATCTATTAAAAAAACTTTTTATTCTGTTTTTATGGTTAAAATGAGATGGTTGCATTTTTTCTTAAATTTATTTTCCTCATCCTTGTTTTTGTTAAGGATTATAACAAATTCTTGATATGTAAGAGGTTTACCAACTGCCAAAATATTTTATAATTTATGACTTCAAAAATCTGTGCTGCCATAGCTTTTCCACCATTAACAGAGGATTTTGTTACAAATAAATAGCATAGTAGACCTATTTTTTCCTTTGTTTAAACAGGCCATCTACTTGGGATTAGTCTTAGAAATATGCCAGTCTACATCAGAATGGTAACATTTTAAACAAGTTATTCATAGCTTGATCTCTCAGACGTTGATTTTCTGAAATTACTGCTTTATGTTCCTATAAGAATACAAAAATAATTGTAATAGAATAGCATGATTTTACCTGTTCAACATTTAGAGAATAATGATTTTCTGTTAGATGTCAGGCACTATTACTAGTAGCCTTTACCTTCTACAGAGGAAAAGTGGGAGATGGTACGAAGAATCTGGATGCCAAAGACAATGTTTCCTAACATTTTTGAAGTCATAGCACAGATAGGCATCAACACTATCCAGGCAGCTCACTGGAACCATTGTAACTGGATATGTAGATTCAAAGCTGGTGGTGTCTACTCAAAGGTCCAGACACCCAAATCTCTATCAGCTCCCTCAAAGTTCAGTGGACCTGGGTACAATTGCAAACTATTCACAGCACGGTGGTGAAATGCTCTCATTCATGGAGATCTGAAAGCAAGAATACACTAGAGAGAAGAAACAGAATACACAGAGGCAAAAGGCAAAGGAGACATTTTTTTACGGACAGTTTTGACTCAACTGTGACCTGTCACCTGCATGCAGCTGCTGGGTCCATAATTTTTTATCTCAAAAAACTGGTGAAATATGTTGCTTGGAAAACAATTTTTCCCATTTTAAAAAGGCACACTGATGCTTCTATCTTCTATTATTTAATTCTCCAATGCCAACTGGAGCAGTATCTTGTAGAAATATTTATATAAAGAAGCATAGTTAGAAAGTGACATTAGCAAAATAATGGAATAAGAGTTTACTACTGTCATCTTCTCACAATGTACTGAATTTGAAAACCACCAATGGACAAGAGTACATTTATGGGAATATGGAAGAACAGAGATGTTTTAGCATACTACTTGAGAAAAAAAATCTAAGAATAGGTGCATTAAAGAAGGTAAGAAGAAGAGTTTCACTATATCCCCATCATCCTTCTTCCAAGACAGCACAGTTCTGTGCCAAGGAGAACCCCTTGGCATATGATTCTTCCCATAGGGGAAGGAAGTGTGTAATTAGTGAGCATCCAGCTTCCCTAGCTCTGCAGGACACTACCCAAGACCTGCCTTCTTCTCACCCCACCCAGAATACTAAGTGTATCAATATAGCTGAATGGCTAAGAGAGGCTGAGAGAAAAGAAGTGAACTATGGATTTATAGCAATCAGTGCTTAAAACTAAAAATAAAGGGCTATATTTCTATAAACTGCTTTTCAGACTATATCAGTAGACCCTTCCACTGTTTGAGTCCTCTCACCAGCTGGCTCAAACTAACTGACACATTGGCACCACCAGTGCTCCATGCACCTCTTCCCTCACCATGGCACACTCTCTGTGCATGGCCCCTAGATTGCAAATATGAGCTTTTGAAGATGGTTCATGAGTATGTTCAATTACCCAGCTTGATTCTGTGGAATTGAGAAAAGACAGACAAAATTGATCATTTCAAGGCATTGCCTTAGGGAAAATAAACTGGAGACTCTAGGCACTCAAGCTTCTTTTGGAGAGCAGGAGAAAGCATATGTAGTAAGAGATAGATAGAAAGTAAAATTAAATTTGAAAAACTCTATACACACATGAACAAAACATGAGGTGCAACAAACAGATGAAAATCATTAAAAGAGGAAAAACAGAAATTCTGGTGCTGAAAAATGCAATCAATAAAATAATAAAATTAAAAAATGCAATTGAGAACTTCAATGAGAGACTTGATTAAGCAGAAGAAAGAATCTGTGCCTTGAAGATAGGGCACTTAAAATTATTCATGTAAGGCCGGTTGCCTTGCTGGGAGCTCGGACGCACCCCCTCCTCCTTTTTTCCCTTTTACAAGCCCCGAGCAAGCTTGGACATGCTCAGGCACGTTCCCTTCTCCCTTGCTCGCACAGCCTGGTTTTCTCTTAAAGAGCCCAGTATGCAAACAAGGTGCTGCAACCATAGCTTCTTAATAACCAATAGCAGCTAAGCCTTAACAACCAATAGCAGCTAAGCCTTAACAACCAATAGCAGCCGAGTTTTAACAACCAATAGCAGTCGAGTCTTAACAACCAATAGCAGGCAAGTAATTCCAACCAACAACAAGCCAAGTCCTAGGTCAAGGTTTGTAACTTACCCAATAGCAGTCTTGCTCTCCCTCAACCAATCGAGCTGTTTCACTCCCTATAAAAACCCTCTGTCTAAAAATAGCCCAAGTAATTCCCACCAATAACAGGCCAAGTCCTAGGTCCAGGCTTGTAACTTACCCAATAGCAGTCTTGCTCTCCCATAACCAATTGATCTGTTTCACTTCCTATAAAACCCCCTGTGTGAGAGGAGTCTGTGCAACTTCTCTGGGCCTTCCTGTCCGGACCGCAGAACCTCACCCGGGAGCCTGAATAAATTCCCTTGCCTTGGATTATTTTGGTGCTGGCCTCAGTTTCTTCGTTTTATCCTCGGAAAAAGACCTTACAATTCAGTTAGAGGATGGAAAAAAAATTAAAAGAATAAGAAAAGCCTACAGGACTTGTATTGGTCACCATGAAGAGGAAGCATGTGAAGATCCTGGAGGTCTCAGAAGGAGAAGAAAAAAGAAAGAGAGAAAAGGCTTATTTAAGAAAATAGTGGCTGGGAATTTCCCAAATCCTAAGAAGAGATGTACATCAAGGGTACATGAGACTCAGATGACAGATAGGAGGCAGGACTAACTTTCGGCTCTCACTCAGAAGGACAGAGCAGCGTGTGAAGACACATTGTGAACTTCTGTTCCAAGAACTGCTGCAGGAAAATACCAGGAAAACCAAAAGATTTCAAAGATCCTTTGAAAGAAGTGGCTTGAGGCTGCAAATTTAATGAGACAGCCCAAAATCTGGATGTCCAAAGCATGAGAGGAGTAAAATTCACCTCCAAACACAAACCTGCAATGGGAAACCTGAAATTTCAGATCACGGGAGAAGCATTTAAGCTTACCTAGAACTGAAGGGAATTTAGAGAGCCAAGAGACATATAAAAGTAGAAGAGGTAGCAGGAAGAGCCCTGTAGGCACTCCCGTTTCCCAGGGAAGCCATCTCTGACTATCCCACAGGGGTCCTTGGGGAAGGCTGCTGGTGTAATTAGAGAAGGTCTACAGAGAGAAGGAAACATCAGCTGAACGCTGTAATAATTTCAACCGAGCATGAATTTTCCTGGGCAGAATCTGAGGGTGGCCCGGTTTGCTTTCTCAGCAGGGAGGCTTGTAGCCTGGGGCAAGATCCCACAGACTACCTGCATATAAACTCTGTTCTGTTAGTGGAGCGTGGTGGGGGTGAGACCGGCCTTGCTGGTTGCATAGGAGCTGAGTGAAGCCTGTCACCACCGACTTGGCTTTCCCCTACTTTCCTGGTGACTTTTATGACCCAGCAGAGGCAGCCACAATCCCCCTGGGGACACTACTGCATTGGCCTGAAAACTACACCCCTAGCCACCAGAGCAGACACAGCAAGCCCCACACAAAGAGAGTCTGAGCTCAGTTACACCTAACCCTGACCCTACCTGGTGAACCTTCTCTATCTGCCTTGGTAACCAAAGACAAAACATAGAATATTTTGGAAGTTCTATGGCTCCACCGATCACCTGAGAAACCCAAATACTTATCCAGACAACCTTAGGGCAAGCTTATATCCCCACCATACTACCACAGCTGATGCTCTTTTGAAAGTATTGCCTCCTGTCTAAGGCCGACTAACTCAAGCCATTATAACAACTCATAAAAGAACAGCCCTGCTTCAAAAAAAAAAAAAAAAAAAAAAAAAAAGCTAATTCCACCTCTGGTAATATCCTGGCTAATCAGAAGTGCTGAGTCTGTCCATGTGACAACTTCACTGATAGCACAACCAGCATGTGAGAAAACCAGCACACTAAACAAAACTACAACCAAGGACCCTCATAGAGTCCAATTCACTCCCCTGCTACAGGTGCTGATATCTATGGCTGAGAGACCTGAAAGTAGATCTCATCACATTACTCTGCAGACACTTCCCCGTTACCAGCCCAGAGCCCAGTATCACCTCCACTGGGTGGCTAGACCTAGAAAAGCAATAGCATTCAGTGCAGTCTGGCTCTCAGTAAGCCCCATCTCTAAGGAAGTGGAGAGAGGACCACATTAAGTGATCACCCCATAGGACAAAAGAATCTGAACAGCAGCCCTGGAGCCCCAGAGCCCCAGACGTTCCCTCTGACATATTCTATCCAAATGAGAAGAAATCAGAAAAACAACTCTGGCAATAGGAAAAACAAACTTTAACCCTCCTGAAAAATCACACTAGCTCACCAACAATGGGTCCAAGAAGAAATCTCTGAATTGCCAAACAAACAAACAAAAAAACCAAAACAAACAAAACAAACAAACAAAAAAACAGAAGGTCTATTATTAAGTTACTCAAGGAGGCATCAGAGAAAGGTTAAATCCACTTAAAGAAATTTTTAAAAATACAGGATATAAACAAAACAATCTACAGAGAAATAGATATCATAAATAAAAAACAATCAGTACTTCTGGAAATGAATGATACACTAAGAGAAAGCTAAATACACTGGAATGTTTCAACAATAGAACTTAGCAAGTAGAAAAAAGAACTTCAGAGATCAAAGATGGCTTTGAATTAACCCAATCTGAAAAAGAGAAAGAAAAACGAATTTAAAAAATGAAAAAAGGCTCCTAGAAGTTTGGGATTGTGGTAAACAACAAAACCTAAAAAGTAATTGATGTTCCAAAGGAAGAAGAGAAATAAAAAAGTTGGGAAAATTTACTTGATGGAATAGTGGAGGAAAACTTTGCTGGCCTTGCTAGAGGTCTAGACAGCCAAATACAGGAAGCTCAAAGAGCACTCAGAAAATTAATTGCAAAAAGATCATCACATATGCACAGAGTCAGCAGGTTAGCTAAAGTCAAGACGAAAAGAAGAATTTTAAGAGCAGTGAAGCAAAAGAAGCAAGTAACCCTTAAAGAAAAAAACCTATCAGATTTACAGCAAATTTCTCAGCAGAAATCCTGCAAGCTAGAAGGCATTGGGGTTCTATCTTTAGCTTCCTT
This sequence comes from Plecturocebus donacophilus, assembly GCA_004027715.1. Taxonomy (NCBI): domain Eukaryota; kingdom Metazoa; phylum Chordata; class Mammalia; order Primates; family Pitheciidae; genus Plecturocebus; species Plecturocebus donacophilus. The sequence continues at coordinate 126,240 of PVKP010000539.1, forward strand.
AAACAAAACCATTATCAGCTATGAATTTTGTATGCAGGAAAACTAAGCTTCATAAATGAAAAAAAGATAAATCTTTTAGGCCAAAAAATGATAAGAGAATTGCTACTACCAAGCCAGCGCTAAAAGAACAACTAAAAGGAGTTCAAAATCTGGAAACAAAACCTTGAAATACAATAGAACTTCCTTAAAACATAAATCTCACAGGGCCTATAAAACAACAACACAATAATTTAATAACAAAAAAAGGTATTCAGGTAACAACTAGCACAATAAGTAGAAGAGTATCTCACATCTCAATACTAACATTAAATGTAAATGACCTAAATGCTCCATTTAAAAGATACAGAATGGTAGAATGGATAAGAATTCACCAACCCCAAATACCTGCTGTCTTCAAAAGACTTACCTAACACATAAGGACTCACATAAACTTAAAGTAAAGGAGTGGAAAAAGAGATTCTATGCAAATAAACACCAAAAGTGAGCAGGAGTAGCTATTCTTTTATCAGACAAATCAGCCTTTAAAGCAAAAACAGTTAAAAAGACAAAGAGGGACATTATATAATGATAAAAGGACTAGTTCAACAACAACAACAACAAAATCACAATCCTAAATGTATATGCAACTAACACTGGAGCTTCCAAATTTATAAAAGAATTACTACTAGACTTAAGAAATGAGATAGATGGCAACACACTAATAAAGAAAGACTTCTATACTCCACTGACAGCACTAGACAGGTCATCAAGACAGAACATCAACAAAGACACAATAGACTTAAGCTATACCCTAGAACAAATAGACTTAACAGATATTTACAGAACATTCTACTCAACAACTGCATTCTGCTTTGTTCATCGGCATATGGAACATTCTCCAAGACAGACAACATGAAAGGCCACAGAACAAGTCTTAATAAATTTAAGAAAACTGAAATTATACGAAGTATAATTTCAGACCACAGTGTAATAAAATTGGAAATCAACTCCAAAAGGAATCCTGATAATCATGTAAATACATGAAATTAAATAACCTGCTCCTGAATGAGCACTGAGTCAACAATTAAATCAAGATTGAAATTTAAAAATTCTTTGAATTGACAGATAACAGTGACACAACCTATTAAAACCTCTCGGATACAACAAAAGTAATGCTAATGGTTAAGTTCATAGCATTAAATGCCCACATCAATAGCTCAGAAAGAGCACAAGTAGACAATCTAAAGTCATACCTCACAGAACTGAAGAAACAAGAATAATGCAAACCCAAACCCAGCAGAAGAAAATAAATAATGATGATAAAAGCAGAAGTAAGTGAAATCGAAACAAACGAACAAAAAATACAAAATATAAATGAAACAAAAAGCTGGTTATTTGAAAAGGTAAACAAAATTAATAATCCATTAGTAAGATTAACCAAGAAAGAAGAGAGAAGATCCAAATAACCTAAATTAGAAATGAAACAGGAGATGTTACAATCAATACCACAGAAATACAAAAAGATCATTCAAGGCTACTACGAACACCTTTAAATGCACGAACTAGAAAACCTAGAGGAGATGGATAAATTTCTGGAAATATACAAACCAGGCAAAATAGAAACTCCAAACAGACCAATAGCAAGCAGCAAGATTGACAAAGAAAATTAAAAAAAAAAAAAGGTTTAGGACACCATGGATTCACAGGTGAATTCTATCAGACATTCAAAAAAGAACTGGTACCAATCCTATTGAAACTATTTCAAACCATAGAAAAAGTGAATCCTCCCTAAGTCATGGGAAAGAAAAAATATCTTGGAGCCTCCAAATCATTAAACTAAAGGGAAAAATCAAGCTGGGAATTTCTTAGAGCAAACTTGCTCCAATTCTATTCAGTCACTTCTCTTCTCACTGAGAAAAATACATATATGATTGCCTCCTTTGAGAGGCTAAGCAGAAACTCAGAAGACTGCAACTATTTGTCTCTTGTCTACGTACCACCCAGAGGCCCCCTCCCTGCTTTGAGTTGTCCCACCTTCCCAGGCCAAACTAATGTTTATCTTACATTGATCAATCTTTCATGTCTTTCTAAAATGTATAAACCAAACTATGTTCTGATCACCTTGGGCACATGTTGTCAGGACCTCCTAACTCTGTGTCATGGGTGCACGTCCTCAACCTTGGCAAAATAAACTTCCTAAATTAACTGAGACCTGTCTCACATTTTCTGAGTTTACAATTATATGAAGGCAGTATCACCCTATTATCAAAACCAGGAAAGGACACAACAGGAAAAGAAAATTGCAGACCAATATCCCTGATGAGCATAGATGCAAATATTCTTAAGAAAATACTAGCTATCCAAATTCAACAGCTTATCAAAAACATAATCCACCATGACCAAGTGGGTTCATACCAGGTATTCAGGGATGGCTTAACAGACTCAATCAATAAATGTGATACTCCACCTAAAGAGAATTAAAAACAAAATTACACAATCATCTCAATAGACACAGAAAAGCATTTGACAAAATCCAGCAACAATTTATAATTAAAACCCTCAGCAACATCGACATAGAAAGGACAAACTTTAAGGTAACAGAAGCCACCTATGACAAACCCACAACCAATATTATACTAAATGGGGAAAAGTTGAAGATATTCCTGCCAACAACTGGGACAAGACAAGATGCCCACTTTCACCACTTCTATTCAACATAGTAGTGGAAGTCCTAGCCAGAGCAATCAGACAAAGGAAAAAATAAAGGGTATCCAAATTGGTAAAGAGGAAGTCAAACTGTTGCTCTTCCCCAAGGATATCATTGCATATCTAAAAAATCCTAGAGACTCATCCAAAAAGGTCCTAGATTTGATCAGCAATTTCAGTAAAATCTTAGGATATGAAATCAATGTATACAAATCAGTATCACTACTATACATCAACAGTGAGGAAGATGAAAATCAAACAAGAACTCAACCACTTTTAACAATAGTTGCAAAAACAAAAACAAACAAAAAACTTATACCAAACCTAGGATGGAAAGACCTCTACAAGGAAAACTACAAAATGCTGCTTAAAGAAATTATAGAAGGCACACACACACAAAAAATAGAAACACATCCAATATTCATTGATGAGTAGAATTAAATTGTGAAAATGACCATATTGCCAAAAGCAGTCTACAAATTCAATGCAATTTCCATCAAAATAACACCACCATTCTTCACAGAACTAGAAAGAACAATCCTAAAATTCGTATGAAACCAAAAAAGAACCCACATAGCCAAAGCAAGGCTAAGCAAAAAGAGTAAGTCTGGAGGCATCATATTACCCAACTTCAAACTCTACTGTATGGCTATAGTGACCAGAACAGTGTGATACTGGTACAAAAATAAACACTTAGACTAATAAAACAGAATACAGAACCCAAAAAGAAAGCTCAATATTACAGCTAACTGATCGTTACAAAGCAAACAAACACATAAAGTGGGGAAAAGACACCCTATTCAATAAATGGGGCTGGGATAACAGGCTAGCCACATGTAGAAAATGAAACTGGATCCTCATCTCTCACCTTATACAAAAATCAACTCAAGATGGATCAAGGACTTAAATTTAAGACGTAAAACCATAAAAGTTCTAGGGGATAACAATGGAGAAAACTTTCTAGACACTAGCTTAGTCAGAGACTTCATGACTAAGAACCCAAAAGCAAATGCAGCAAAAACAAAGATAAAATAGATGAGAATTAAGTAAACTAAAAAACTTCTGTATAACAAAAGAAATAATCAGCAGAGTAAACAGACAACCTACGAAGTGGGAGAAAATCTTCATAAACTATGTGTTTGACAAAGAACTAACATCTAGAATTTACAAATAACTCATATCAGTAAGAATTCAACAAATAATCTCATCAAAAAATGGGCTAATGATATGAGCAGACAATTCTCAAATGAAGATATACAAATGGACAACAAACGTGAAAAATACTCAACATCACTTATGATCAGGGAAATTCAAATCGAAGCCACACTGCCATTACTATCTTACTCCTACAAGATTGGCTATAATTTAAAAATCAAAAAATAATAGATATTTGTGTGGATGTAGTTAAAAGGGAACAATTTTACATTGCTGGTAGAAATGTAAACTAGCAAAACCACTGTGGAAAAAAGTATGAAAATTCCTTAAAGATCTGAAAGTAGATTTGCTATTTGATCCAGCAACCTCACAATGGTGTATCTACCCAGAAAGAAAGAAGTCACTGGGCCAGACACAGTGGCTCATGCCTGCAATCCCAGCACTTTGGGAGGTTGACGTGGGTGGATCACTGAGGTCAGGAGTTCGAGACCAGCCTGGCCAATGATAAAACATCAGGTCTACTAAAAATACAAAATTAGCCAGGTGTGGTGGTGTACACCTGTAGTCCCAGATACTCAGGAGGCTGAGGCAGGAGAATCACTTGAACCTGGAAGGTGGAGTTTGCAGTGAACTGAGATCATGCCATTGAACTCCAGCCTGGGCAACAGAGTGAGATATTTTCTCAAAAGAAAAAAAAAAGTTATTATATGAAAAAGACACTTGCACACTTGCACACACATGTTTATAGCAACACAATTTGCAATTGGAAAAATATGGAACCAGCCCAAATGTCCATCAATCAGTAAGTGGATAAAGAAAATGTGATATATATATTCTGTGGAATACTACTCAGCCATATAAAGGAATGAAATAATGGCATTCAAAGCAATTAGGATGGAGTTGCAGACTACTCTCAGTTAATAAGTAGGAGCTAAGTTATGAAGATGCAAAGGCATAAGAATAATAAAATTGACTTTAGGGACTGGAGAGAAAGGATGAGAGAAGGGTGAGGAATAAAAGACTACACAGTGGATAAAGTATACAATGCTCAGGTGATGTGTGCACAAGAATATCAGATGTCCCACTAAAGAACACATCCATGTAACCAAACACTGCCTGTTCTCCAAAAACCTATTGAAGGGTATGAGACTTTTTATGTTTCCTTTTGGAAACAGGTTCAACAAAAAATAAAGCTTCACTGAAATATGTAATAACCAAATTGTCAAAAATCAAAAAGAATTTTGAAAATAGCAAGAGAAGAGAATTGTCAGATACAAAAAAACTTTTACTAGCCTATCAGCAAATTTCTTGCTAAAAAACCCTTAAGCTGAGAAAACAATGGGTTGATATATTCAAAGTGCTAAATGATAAAAGACTACAAACCAAGAATACTTTACCTAGCAAAGCAGTCATTCAGAAAGGAAGGAGACATACAGACTTTCCCAGCAAACAAAAACTGACAGAGTTCATTAACATCAAACCTACCTCACAGGAAATGCTAAAGAAGATTCTTCAAGCTGAACCAAATAATTCTAATTAGTAACAAAAAAAAAGTATAAAATTTACTGGAAAAAGTAAGTATGTAGTAAAATTCAGAATACTCTAATATTGGAATTGTGGTGTATAAATCACTGCTCATTCTAGTATAAAGGTTAACAAACCAAAGTATTTAAAATAACTATGACTACCAAAAGTTGTTAACAGATATACAATATTACACATACACACACACACACACACACACACACACACACACACACACACACATTTTGACATCAAAAGCATAAAATGTTGTGGGGGTGGGTATAAGTGTTAAGTTTTGGTATGAAGACAAAATTAAGCTTCTATGGGCTTAACTAAATAGCTACAACTATAAGATATTTCATGTAAGCCCCATAATAATTGCCAAAATCCCGCTTGTATACAAAAGAGAGAGAGGTAGAAAAAAAAGCCTACCATCACAAAAAACTCATCAAATCACAAAGGAAGACAGCAAGAGAGGACAAAAGGAACAAAGAAACCACTCTATAGTCAGAAAACAACTAACAGAAAGATAATTGTAGGTAGTCTTTATCTATTAATAATTACATTAAATGTAAATGAATTAAATATTCCAATCAAAAGACATAGCAGTCTAAATGAAGAAAAAAGAAGAAAGAATACAAGACCAATTATATACTGCCTACGAGAATTTTTTTCTTCTTTCTTTATAGGATGTATGTTGGCTTAAAGTGAAGAGATTGGTTAAGATACTATGTGCAAATGAGAAACCAAAGAGAGTAGCGTAGGCATACTTATATCGGACAAAATAGACACTAAATGTCCCAACAAACAAATAAGGTCATTGTATAATGATAAAGGTATCAATTAATCAAGAGGATATAACAACTGTAAATATATATATACGTAACATCAAAGCATCTAAATGTGTAAAATACATATTCAACTCAGAAAAGAGATACAGATAACAATACTGTAATGGAATGGTAGAGGTCTTCAATACCTGACTTGCAACAATGGATATATCATCCAGAAAGAAAATCAAATAGAAAACACTGAGCTTGAACTACATTTTAGACCACAGGGACTTAGCAGAAATATACAGAATATTTCATCCAATAGCAGAATAATACACATTGTTTTTCAAGTGTACTCAGAACATTCTTCAGGATAAATCATATATTAGGCAGAAGATAAGTCTTTAAACATTCAAGAAGACTGAAGTCATACCAAGTATCTCTTCTGACAACAAAGATATGAAACTAGGTATCAAAAACAGGCAAGAAATAAATCAAAAGTTAAATAAAAAATATCTTGAAACAAGTGAAAATGGAAACAAACCATACAAAAACTTGTGAGATGCAGCAAAAGCAGTTCTTAGAGAAAAGTTTATAATAATGATTGCTTACATAAAGAAAAAAAGAAAGCTCTCCAATAAATAATCTCACTTTACATCATAAGGAACTAGAAAAAAAAAAAGAAACAAAACAAAAACAGAGTAAGCCTAAAGTTAGCAGAAGGAAAAAAATAATAAAGACTGAAATAAAATGGAGACAAAACAAAAGAAAATATCACTAAAATTCAGAGTTGGTTTATTGAAAAGATAAACAAAACTGGCAAACTTCTAGTTAAACCAAGGAAAAAAGAAATGATTTAAATAAATAGAGTCAGATATGAAATAGGAGACAATATAAATTTTACCATAGAACTACAAAGGATAATAAAAAAAAAATTGAAAAACCACTAGAAGCAAAAATCTAAATAGGCCAGTAATGAATGTGGAGATTAAATCATTATTTTAAAATCTCCCAACAAAGAAAAGCCCAGGACCGGATTGCTTCACTAGTATATCATACCAAACATTTAAAGAAGAATTAACATCAAGTCTTTTCAAACTCTCCCTCCAAACTGAAAAGCATTGAATACTTCCAAACTTATTTTTCAAGGCTAGCATTACCCTGATACTGCAGACAAGCAAAGTAAATTACAGACCAACATCTGTGACAGATTCCTTTATATCAAAATATGTATAAAAGTACATTCCTTAACATAGTAAAGGACAAAAATGACAATCCCACAAAAAAGATCATACTCAATGGTAAAAAACTGAAAGTTTTCTTCTTAGAATAGTAATAAGACAAGATGTCCATTCTCACCACTTTTATTCAGCGTAGTACTAGAAGTCCTAGCCAGAGCAATTAGGCAAGAAAAATAAGTCAAAGTCATTTATATAGAAAAGGGTGAAATAAAATGTCTTTGTTTGCATATGACATGATTTTATATAGAGAAAAATTCTCAAGACTCCAGCAAATAACTGTTACAATTAATGAACAAATTTAATAAAGTTTCAAGGTGCAAAATAAACATTTGAAACTCTGTTACATCTCTATCCAACAAAAGCACACTCTCTGAAAAAAAAATTAAGAAAACTATTCCATTTACAATTACATCAAAAACAGTAAAATACTTAGGAATAAATTTAACCAAGGAAGTGAAAGAGTTATACGCTCTGTATTATAAAAGACTGATAAAATAAAGACACAAATCAATGAAAAGATATTCAATGTTCTAAATAAGAAGGATTAATTTTGTTTAAATTTCTATACTAAAGTGATTTACATATTTGAGCTATACTTACTATAATTCTAATGACATTTTTCTCAGAAATAGAAAAAAGTCCTAAAAATTGTACAAATCTAGAATGATGTTGAATAGCTAAAACAACCTTATGCAAGAACAACTGGAAGCATTAGACTTCCTGATTTCAAATTAAATTACAACTCTATAGCAATCCAAACACTATGACAATAGCATAAAAACAAACACATATGCTAATAAAATAGAATAGAAAGCTCACAAATAAAGTGATATGGGTGTGTATATGTATAACATATATATTTATATAGTCAACTAGTCTTCCACAAATTTCCAAGAATACACAATGGGAAAAGGATAATGTCTTCAATAAATAATCATGGGAATATGTTGAATATCCATATGCAAAAGAATGAAACTGGACCCATACTTTCCAGTTTTATTATACACTATACCAGACATTAAAATCAGCTAAAAATGGATTAAAGAAATAAATTTAAGACCAGAGACTGTAAATTACCAGATGAAAAATATAAAAATGTTCCTTGACACTGTTTGGACAATGATTTTTTGATATAATCTCAAAAGCAAGACAACAAAAGCAAAAAGCAAAAATATTGCAGATTATTCCACATCAAATTAAAATGTTTCTTCTCAGCAAAAGAAATAATGAACACAATTAAAAGGCAACTTACAGATGGGAGAAAATATTTGCAAATCACGTATCCAAGAACAAGTTAATATTAAAAATATATAAAAAGAATTCGTGCAACTCAACAGCATAAAACATGTAATCTGATTAAAGAATGGGCACATAATCTGAATAGACATTTTCTTTTCCAAAGAAGAGATACAAATGGGCAACAGGTAAATGAAAAAGTGTATAATATCACTAATAACCATTGAAATTCAAATTAAAATCACAAAAGGATATTATCTCACACCTGTTAGGATAGCAATTATCAAAAAGTCAAGAGAAAACAAGTCATGGTAAAAATGTGAATACTAAAGAGCCCTTGTCCAATGTTGGTGGCAATGTAAATTGATAGTATCATTTTGGAATTGATACTATCAATTTACATTGCCACCAACATTATGGAGATTCCTCAAAAAACTAAAACTTTAAGCATCATATGATCTAGTAATCCCACTTCACCACTTATTTATGCACATGCATGTGTGTGCATATGCATATATGTGTGTGTATAAATTCACATATATATGTGTGTATGTAAATTGACTGTCTTAAAGAGCTGCCTGTACTTCCATAGTCCTGTGTTCACTGCAGCATTATTCACAATATTCAAGCTATGAAACAAAAGTGTGTATTGACAGATGAATTAATGAAGAAAATGTGATACATAAATACAGGAATATTATTCAGCCTTAAAAGTGAAATAAATTCTGCCATTTTTTACAATGTGGGTGAATTTGTAGGACATTATGCTAAGCAAAATAAACTGGACACAGAAAGGCAAATACCACATGATCTCACTTATATGTGGAATCTAAACAAGTTGGGCTTACAGAAGCAGAGTGGAATGATGGCTGTCAGTGACTGGAAGAGGAAACACATGGGGATATGCTGACCCAGGGGTATAAGCATTCAATTACAAGATGAATAAGTTCTGGAGATCTAGTATACAGCATGGTGAATATAGTTCACAATATTAAATGGTATTGCTGTAACAGGTCTTAAACGTCATTAACACACACACAAAAGATTAACTATGTGAGGCAATAGAGATATTACTTAGCTTGATTGTGATAATTCTTTCACATTGTATACGTACATGAAACCATCGGGTTGTAAACCTTACATATATACTATTTTTATTTGTCACAGAAAAGCATGGTTAAGGAATATAAGCAACTTTCGGCCATGTTTTCCTGCTAAATCAGTTCATGTTGAGTTAAATTCCTCCTAAATGAATTCATGTGAGGTCAACTTGCCTAAAAATTGTTAAATTTTTAGCACTATTTTGACTTCAGCAATGTGTGAAAAATATTCGGAAATTGGATAATATTAGCTATTGTCTGTACGTATTCACTAAAATCTGAGTTTAGTATAGTATTCTATTTTAATGTGTGATAATTTTTAAAGACTAATAAGTAAAAGATATATACAGTACTATATAAGGACCTGGAACATCAAGATATAACAGAAATTAATTCATTTTAAAAATATGAAACTATTACAGTAATTATAATTGATTGCATTTTGAAGGTCTCAGTATCCTGAATTTTTAAAATGATTTTATTTCATGCACTTTTAAAAGGCTGTATTTAAAACTTGGGACATACAGTGTGAGGCATTCACTGTGACTGGTAAGTAATTGCCTCTTCATCTCCGTGAGTAGCACCATCCCATTTAAGAAATGGAATGCAAAAACGAATTACTCTGAGAAGGCTAGTTTCTGCAGCATTCTGTTTTCTGCATAGCACCTTGTGATACTTACACTTATTGCATTGAAACAATCTACTCTATGGGCACTGTTTGTATCAAGCCTTCTATACATAATGCGAAAGTTTCTTCAATTGTGAACAGCACAGTAGTAGTAGTTAGGGCTTTATTACTTAGTTCTAATTTGTATTGATGGCCTAAAAAAAGTAGCATGCTTTGCAGTTCTATGAAAGAAAAGATTATAAATGGAGATTAATTATAATTTTGCTAGCTCAGTACTTGTAAAACTAAAGCAATTTATATTCTTTCTCTTAATGATCTCCATTCCTGATTGCAGTAATGTAATCTAATTGTGATTATGATAGTATCTGAATCATGTGGGCCTCAATGTGATTGAAACTACTCTTTGCATTAAAAAGTAATTTTGGAGTAATGATGAAAAGTTACTGTGGAAAATTGGAAAGTAATATATTTTACTTTGTATCTTAAGTTTCTGCTTTCATTTTTGATTATATCTCATAGCATGGATAAGTATGATATTATATCAAGGATTTATTACATCAAAGCCTTATCGATGATAAGTCTGAGTATCAAGGATAAGCATGATATTATTGAAATAGAAGTGCTATGGTTGAGTCAGAGAAATAACTGAGGAATTAAAATGCTAGGATAAGGTTTACTGAAAGTAGAAACCAAATAGGAAGGAAGAGGGAGGGCTTAGTGTTGCACACATATGATAGCCAGTAAAAAGAAATGCTGTGGGTGTTTTAGCTGACACAGCACATGCTATTTGGATAGACATTAAGGAAAAAAAGGATAGTCAGGTATTTTGTGAATGTTGAAATACACCTCCAGGGCAGGAAGAGAAAATAGAGCAGGAAATGTTTTATTTTGTTTTATTTCTTGATAAAATATCCTTAGCAGGGTTGAAACTAGTTTAGACAAAAAAGTACTTCACATTTATGGACAGTTAATGACAATAATTTGCAAAATCAGGCTCTAGAATTCGAAAAACAAGTGAATACAAGTGAAAAAAATATATATTTACTATTGAAACACCTAATTAATAAATATTTCTTGTGAAAACAGAGGATCTCAAGGGAGGTTGTTCTGGGAAAGGATATTTTAAAAGAATGCGAGAACCACAAAGCATATTTATCTTATAATCATAATGAATTTATGGGAAAATTATGATTTAAAAAAATGATAATGCGTTTAGTAGGCATTTAAATTATGGTTAAAGAAAAAGCTGATATACTTTAAAAATGAGCCTAAGCAAAATTATGCTTAAAATATCCTGAAAAAGATATCACATAAAGATAATTCAATTGATAATAGCAAAAAGAGAGAAGCTATCTAATAGAAATCTATCAAAATTTTGAAGGACAAGTTAGCAGTTTTTTGGTTGTTGAACTTTTTTTATAAGAGAGTATTTGTTAACCCCTCAAGTTATAGCATGGGTGAAATAAGAACACCGAGGAGATAACCTCCCCATGACACTCAGTCCAAGTGCAAGAAAGGATGTCTTTCAAACCTTCATTTCTGGGTGACACCACAGTGGGAAAAATGGATAAACTAGAAATGAAAATACCAACTCATTTTGTAGTGACTGCTGACAGTGAAAACAATCCTTTGCTCTATCCCTGGAGTCTGTGAAGATCAATTTTAAAATGTCTCTTAAAGCAGTGATATGACTCAGAAGAAAAGAAGGGATTGCCTATATATAAATGCTCACTGCTTCTGGTAGAAAAAGGCACATTAACTCTTTCTGACCACTAGAGTCCATTTACCAAATTACTTTTCTTTCTTTCTTTTTTTAGTGCAACAAATTGTACTGAAGAAGTAATGCAACTCCATGAAGTGCATCATTTCCTCCCATTCTCTCTCCGATACTTATGTACAGATAAGTGCCTTGTCTATTGCCATTTTTAGACTCACCCTTTAAGAGGAATACACTGTGAAATAGATACTCTCCAGGCTCAGTCAAGAAGAGAACATCTTGAGCCTCTATGGAACATTACGGTCAGTTATAATAGACCAGGGCGGGAAGTGAGCCTCCTGCCATAATCACTATAATATGATGACCCTGTAACACATAGATGCATCGAAGTATAGCACTGAAACTTTTGCAGTTTTTCTTTATCAGAGATAGCTGTAAAAATGTCCAAGATAGGCAAGATGCTTATTTCTTCACATCCTTCTGGTGAACTTTTATCACAATATGGAAAGAGGATGAGTCTGTTCCACCTCGTTTCTACTTTCTTGAATGAATTCCACAGTCTTCTCACTTCAAGATAGAAAATCCTTCAGTTTTATTCTGGTGAATGATAGATCTTTTTGTCATCTTTTCTTAAAAGAATATGGCAATATTTTGTAGTAGAGCAATTGTTTTATTCTTGAGAAAAGACTTGACATATTAAGCATTTTGGGAGGCTGTTTGTTGTGGAAAAGTCTTTATGGGAAGCTCATTTATTTATTCATACACTCATCAGTATATCCATACTTTACTGCAATTGACAAACACTGAAATAAGCATGGCAAAAACAAGGATGATTCCTCTGCACGTGGGTATTAGATCCTAATGCCTACAATCTAATGAGGCAGTAATCCATTGTGTTCAGTGCCTTCATTCAATCACTCCCATGCAGTAACATGGAAATAGGAGGGCACTAGGCAAACACAGGAGGGGCACACCTAATTTACTATTCAGATTGAGGGACAGTTCCTAGAAAAAGGAACTAGGTAACTTCAAGCTGCAGTAGAAAGTGAAGAAGGCAAAAGCGAGTCCTATTTCTATCTCTTCAATGTGTTTATGTGGAAGAGGACTTAAAAGAAACTTAAACACATGGTGTGCCGTTATACAGTCGATTTGTTGAGTGAAATTGCTGTGTGTTATTAATTCTTAAGAGGATACAATGAGATAACAATATAATTTATTTTTTTACACATCAAAGACTTTCTTCTCTTCAACTTCAGCTGATTTATTGTATCTCCAGCTCAGCAACTACTTGGTTGTGTACTATTTATTCCAAAAAATTGGTTATGGCTACTGACATGTAGCACATGAGAAAATTGTAACTAAGTTCTTAAATTTTCTTTACCTAAGGCAGTGAAGTTCAGCACAGGCTGGACTTTAGAATCACCTAGGAAACTTTTCCGAAAATAATTATGCTTCACTTACACTAAATAAACTAGGAAACTAGGAGAGATGACCAAATAACAATGAACTAACATGCAGAAGGACCACTTTCGCTCATCTCATGAAAGCAACACATTGATTTTATAAGTTGAAGGGCCCAGCCAGTCAATAATAGCAATGCAAATTAAGCCTATATAACAAAAGAAGTATGATAGTATTAACATCTATTCTCACCAGCTCCTTTTTGTTTTTGCTTTTTGTTTTGATTAGTAATCTTAGGTACACAAGTAATAAATGACACAGACAATGTCTCAGCATTTCCTTTTATATTTTGACCAGGTTACGACTTCACAACTATCAGAGTTAAGTGTTTGCTAGTCCTAGGTAGTCATTTCTTTACTCTGGAAATTAGCATGTTCAGTGTTTTGGAATTAGGATAACTGCTTAACATTCATAGTTAATATTCATGATGTCTGAGCTTCAGTGGTAAGGACTATGAAATCGTGGCATATATTTGGTCAATCGCAGGAATAGTGTTTACTATTTATTGAACTTCTTTTCCAGTGACCATGCTGGGTATTTTTCATGCATAACCTCACTTAAACCTCAGCTATTGTTGTCCTCATTTGATATACAGGAAGCTGTGTCTCAGAGAAGTTTCATGGATTTACCGAAGCAACACAGATACTGCAAACCAATATTTAAACCCAGGGTATGTCTGCCCACAGAGCCTATACTTGACTCACATTGCCATACTGTCTCCCTCTATAGTGAACACTGAAACATTATTTAGAAAAGTCATGCAGAAATTCCCTCAAAAGCTAGGGCAACTCTCTATAACAAGGGACAGATAACTGCAGTTACAGTCACAGAATGACCCAGTTGTGTTTGACAACAGCCCATGAAAACAAGACCTCTTAAAGGGAGATTAATGCCATCAAATCCTTTCAACTCAGCCCTACACCTGCTTATACAATTGGCCTTTCACATACCAGTCAGTAAAATTGAGCCTCGGGAGAGAGAGACACATGCAGTATTTATATTGTTGTTGAAAGTTTCACGGCCTTCAAACCACACAGGTTGGAATTGAATGTGAAAATATGTCTTCTGACTTCTTTTGAGGAATCGCTAATCTTCCAAAGGATGCTGTGCTTGCTCTGCACGAATGGTTTTGCTGGAGAAAGTGGTTATGCTGTGGTCCCTAAAAGAAGCTAAGTTGTTTTCTTCTTTATTTACAACCACCACCAAAAAATTACTGCTCTACTGAAGCTGTTTAAAATCAATAACAGAAACAATAGTATATTTCCTTAGCCTTTAAAACAATATAGCAGGACCCTGCTCCTATCATTTTGACTTCCAAGAGAACATATAACATTAAACGTGATGACTAAATAAAAGGCTGAATTGAACAGCTTCTTGATCTAGTAGACTTGGGCTGGAAAAATGGCTGTACCTGCTCCAGCATTATTTCACAACGAACCAGAGGTAAACTGTAACCTAGGTAATGCTGCTGCTGGGGTGTTAAGCCAGTCACTGTTTAACTTGAGAAAGAACAATCTAACTCTGCATGATTTTCTACAGTATCCCAACTCCTCAATAATTAATGCCCTTGCTTTTAGAAACAAATATCAGATTTTATTTTAAGTTTAGATTGCCTAATGTTTTATTCTTCTGAAAGCGGTGCAAATACTAGGTTAACTGGTTTCTAAAATGCCTAAGTAATAGCCCATTGGAGTCTGAAGAACCATGTAATGAGCCCATTTAACATCTTTTTTGGGGGGGTATCTTGTTTTTATAATAGGCAATGTTGTCTTTTGCCACAAGAAGAGAGGTAGCTTAAAGTACTTCCCAAAGTGGCAGAGCTGCAGAAAAAATCCTATTGCCAAAAGCCAGTCTCTTAGCAACAGCACCCTCTCAATGTGTCACAAAGTCTGAAGCCCTTTGGCCCCTCAAAGGAAGTTCCTTAGGTGTCTTTTACACACTGAATGCTTTGTGATAGTTGAGGCCTGCTGGCTGTCAACTCCGTCCCTTAAGGGAACTTGACAGATCTTAAAAAAAATCAATTTTAAGCTCACATGCCCCAGTGGGTGCCAAAGCCACTTCAGAGAGCCTGAAAGATGGCTGAGTCGACAGGATTTGACTTCTAGAGGTAGAAAGGTGACAAACTCTATCATGAGAAAGGGGCAGCTCGGGGCCTTAGAGGCCTAACCTGCTCCCAGGATCTGGGGCCTAGTGTTGTATTGAACCTATTTATCTCTTTCATGGGCCTAAGGTACCACAGGGAAAGAAAAGTTGTTCAAAAAATGCTGGCAGAATTCAGGGGTGTAAATGATGAATTACTTTTCATCAGCTGAAAGGAAACATACTCCGGAACAATACTGAAAGGGAGCAGGAGCGGCTGACCCCTGCTTCAGAGCAGCCAATATCTTCATTCAAGAAGACAACCATGAAATTACACAGAAAATGGGATTGTCATGAACAGCCCCTTGAAATTTCAGTATACAGTCATTACTGCATGGGAAAAAGCCTTCATCCACACATCATAACTTGTAACAGACAAGGAGGGGGAAAAGAAGAGAGAAAAAAAGGCCTTGGAGTTACCAGTAGGAATATCGAAAATATTTGTTGATTCAAACTTTCCCCTATAGCTTCTCAATGCTTTTACATAGTTTTAACAGTGTATTAACTTTATGCTGAGTGATGATTTCTTTTAAGAGATATTTTGGGAGAATTTGTATAAATTTTAAAGAAGTAGCAAGGGAAGAGAGAACTATCTTTATATTTATAATGTCTTCAGTCTATAAGATGATAACAACATGTACCCATGTAATACATCCTCCAATCATTGCTTAATTAATATTCTAACACTCGGTGTTATATATATTACTTAACTAATATAGACCTTCCTTAAATTCTTCATCCAACTGTCACAGCTTGTAAGAGCAACTCATTTTCAGGTCTGTGTCAGAAAAGTGTGAGTCAAAACATAGGATTGGAACATAGAACTTTTTAAATTGGGTAACTAAAATATAAAATAATGGGGATCCAAAATACTTGAAATAAAAATAATATATGTTTGCTTTGTCATTTTGGCTACCTTCTCCACTGAGTTTAATTCAGTTTGCTGTAGTTTTCTTTTTTTTTTTTTTCATTGGAGGATTACTCATTACACTATATTTTTTCATTTATGTTCCAGGGGTTCAAATGACTAGCCATCATGAAAATTTAAATTATAGATTTTGTCATAAGTCCACTTGAAAACAAATTGGAAACTATGACCAATTTGTGGGGTGCATTTCTTTCTGCAAGTGGAAAGTATGTCACTGTAGGTAATAGAAGAAAGCAGAACAGGAAGTGCCTACTCAGACCAACTGATTCCTTGGTAACTTCTTGGATACTACTGTTTGGGATTTTGAGGTGTTTTCCACAGCCAGAGCACTATTTTATGCTCTTTACCCTAAGTCTATGCTGAAAATAAAAAAGCAAGCTCTACTGACTTAAGAGTAGAACTTATGTTCCCTGCTTATTGTTAATTCTCTTAAATTAAACAATGTAGAACGTAAAACTAACTGAAAAGAAATAATTACCCAATAGATCACTTCAGACATGAAAGTTACTTTCCCAGAACATCATTTTCCACATTGAATTCTTTGCTATCTAAGAAGGTACAGAAAGTAGATGTATCATGCAAAAACTATCCTGTGAATTACCATGTTTAAGAAATGCTGCCCTGATATAAGTGATAGACTGGGTACAGTATGCCTAATAAATTTCCATTCAAGGGTATAAGACACAAGCAGGCTCCTAAAGAATGAAGAAAATGTTACACAGTGGAAGCTAGGCTTTGCAACATCTATAGATAACCTACAGAATAAATATATAAGTAGAATGAAAACATGATATGCTTAATTTTAAAAGTTAGCCCCTTATGAGCTCAGTGGCTGACGAAATGCAACTACATTCTCGAATGGTGATAGTTTTCAAAGCCCAAGGCTTTTGCAACTATTTCTATTATTTCAGTAAACACAATATACTCAAATGTTGTGAGGGGTGTACAGAAAACCAGCATTTCTGCCCAATGGTAAGATAATTTCTTAACATAATCTCAAAGTGTTCAATGCCTTCTTTTTAAGGATGAAACCATGGGACTGAGCATTCACTTTTCTAACTTCTTTGTTATCTCTAGTCAAAGACAGTGGCTTTGTCCCTCTGTTCTTACCCTTGTTTTATTTTCCACTGAGCAGTCTTTATACTGTGTCATCTGAAACCACATTTACAGTGCTTGCATTAGGGAATGTGTGGAGAAAAAGTATAATGGCTTAATTTGACTGAACTATAGTTTGCAAATGAATAAATAAATAATATAGTTACATATCAATAAGCAAAATTTTCCTATTCATAGACTTTGCAGGGATTCAGCAAAGCCTTACTAATTCTGTGTTGTGTGTGTGTGTGTGTGTGTGTGTGTGTGTGTGTGTGTGTGTGTGTGTGTGTGTGTGTGTATGTGAGAGAGCATATGTACAAACACGTTATAACTTCAAAATCATCCCTCTTCTTTTGCTTCTATTTTGTTCTTCTATGTGTTCACTGTATATATTGAATATCTACCCACATGGCAAAATTATGGTACTATTTTGGGCATATTTGGGGCCTTAATAAATAGCTATTATGTTATTTATTGTATTGCTAAGGTATTTTTCAGTAGTATACAATTATTATGATAATTATGAGATATTTTTAATATATTTTACTGAAGGACTGCAGACCATAAGTATTTGCTCCTTTTCTTCCACAATTAGTTGTCTAGAATTCATTCACGACTTTTTTCTTTTGTCATAGTTATAGTTCCATATATTCAAATGGATAATCAAATGTTATTTGATCCAATCAATGAAAGCAAAAGTAGATCAGAATTGTGCTCTAATGATGAAAATATGACGATTAAATAAGTAATATTCTCCAGAAGTAGATATGTATTCTAACATTAGCCTTGCTGAAATTTCATTTAGTTTTAACATTTGGCTTACATCTTTCTTCTAATTATTTTTATTTAAAAAAATCAGGTTAGAGGAACCAAAATAAAGTTCTTTGGCAAATAGGAATCCTGTTTACTTTCCAACTCTGAACTCAGCAGGTTAAGTAATTGGGCTACAGAAAAGTTCCTCCATTTCTATTTCCAGCTGGTGATACACAAAAGGCAGGAAGTTATCTCATTAATGGGGCACCAGCTTTATGCAAATTATAGTAACAAAAAGGCTTCCCTTCATACTTTTTCATAAATTACCTAATAAAGTGGGAATAAATGGCCATATTCAAGAGCCTTTGTTGTATTTTTAGCACAAGACTCTTTCTGTTACTGCAAATATGACTAAATGTGCCTTGTTCAAAAGGGGTGTTTATGAAATAAGGCCACTCAAAAGCTTTTATTCCTTAACAGCCTTCAGTTACTTTTATGGCACAAAATTAACATAATTAGTCACAGAGAATAGATGACATAAGCAGCATGCCATGCACAAAAGGGGGAAGCAGTATCTAAGGAAGGTGTTTTGAGAGATCAAAAATTTTCAAAGTGCTTAATACTAGAAGGTCCTTTTTATTTGTGCACAGCCTTAAGATACTTTTTTTTAAACTCCATGAAATTCACATAATGAGATGCAGTAGACAGATGACATTAGCGATGTGCCATTAGAAAGAGGTCAGTTTCCTCTGAAAGATAGTCACTGTTCCTGCTCGTCATTAATTTGCAGCTTCAAAGCACTGAGCATATGATAGCCTGGCATGTTAAGCAAGTTGCAGTTATCTTTAAATAACCATTTTTTCCAGTTATTAGAAGCTAAAGTTTTTAAACTACCGACTGAAAGCAAAATTAAAGCACGCAGCATTGGAAGAGGGGAGAAAAGGAAAAGAAAGAAAGGCTGCAAGAAGATTAGGAAAATAAACTAAAACATATTTAAAAAATGAAGTTGCTGTGGTATTCCCTGGGGGTGGCCTGCTCTAACGTCAATGCTATAATTTTGGGAGTAGTAAAGACTTGAGCTCTAGCTAGCAAATGAAACAAGTGGGAATTTTTGGTTTCTGAGTTATTATGGCACACATTATAAGACTAAAAGGCAAATTGTATGGTTCTCTCTAATTCCACTGAGGGAGAACAATGCTGGTCTGAAGACTAAGAGCTCTGTGCAGTAGGAGAGTAAAAGGGTTAAGAGCACTTGGGTTTCTGTTACATGTGAACTACTCAAATAAAAATGCGTTGAGAAATGTATCAGATTATCTTATTTTAGAGAGAAGATCAATGAGATTTCTCTAGTTTGGTCTGTGAATAAATCATAGACAAGAAGATAAGAAAGTAAAGAATTAAGACTGCATTCATCTGAGTTCAAATCTATTATTACAAGACTCTTCTGTTTAATTTATTTTAAATAATTCAAGTTTTTGCATAGGAATACATGAATATGGTACAAAATTCATAACATTCACAAAGATTTACAGGCTTTTACATTTCAAATTTCCTTTGAGTTTATTTTTCACTTGGAAATCATAGAAGCATTACGTAGAGTTTAGCTATTTTAAAAACATCTTGATTTATAACTTCATCTTCCACCACCCAAAATTCAGTCACCAAAATCTCTGGTGAGCAAAGGAAGACTGACTTGCTGCAGTATTTTAGCTTTTGTGTCAGTCGAGTTGTCCAGGTCAAATGGAATTGAATAAGCTGGTATTAGCAAAAAAAAAAAAAAAAAAAAAAAAATGCAAGCCACATTAGCTAACATTTCAGAACTACTGAAACAAATAAAATACATGTTTCAGAGCAACAATAATTTAGAGGAAAATATATTGACTCTCAAATGATGTTTTCACATCTGCAGTGACATTTTACTATTCGAAGAATTACTTTTAAATGTACAGATTGCTGGAATTGCGTTTTTTCAGTGCTTAAATTACCTGCGGCTGGGCAGGTTAGAAGAAGATTACATGGAGCCAACATTCTATGATGAGGAGAGGATGCTGAGCCACAATTCAAACTGCAGTTGGGGCATTTGTAGAACACAGGCAAAGTGAACCAGCAAAACAAATGAGAGAGTTTTAACCTGAAAACAAAGGATGAAGGAACATTAGCACAAACTGTAACTCTTCCTTCTTAAAAGCTAGAGATATACTAACATTTGACAGTGTTTTATTACCTCCCATTTAGGTTGTTAGAACTCCCCTTTCCGTTTCATATGGTGTATTTTTCAAATAATTTTGCTGCTTCTCTTTTGGTATCCTGCAGATACTGTATCAGTGCTGGAGACATGTAAAGGTACAGCTCAAATCGCTATAGTCCAAGAAGCAATATCAACAGATGCATGGAGAAGACTTCATGCTGCTCTAGCAGAGATGCTCTGAGTGATTATTTCTATCTTGTTGCATCCAAAGAGTTATCATGAAAGATGACTGGGAATTCATTACAGTGACAAAATTGAGATGCATGTGCATACTAGCGGAGCCTGGAGAACATGCAGGACAGGGTTAGGCACACCACTGATGGGAGGCTCAGTCAGAAAAAAAGTTTTGGGGTATGCCAGCATGGAAAGTTTGTAAATAATGATGGTTAACAGTTAAAAAGAGAAGGATTTTGACTCTATTATTAAAAACAAACAAATAATATTTAACAAAAACACAAGATGACTTGGACTATTTTTAGGTATTACTTTACATTTGAAGAGTAAACAATGCAATCGTTTTTGCCTTCTTAAGGGATTTACTGTGTGCTGGGAACTGTAATTGGCACTTATCTGATTATCTCTTTAACACTCTATATGAGTCTGTTCTTGCACTCCTATAAAGAAATACCTGAGACTAGGTAAAAAGAGAATAAAGAAAAGAGGTTTAATTGACTTGTGGTTCTGCAGGCTGTACAGAAAGCATAGTGGCTTCTGCTTCTGGGAAGGACTTAGGAAGCCTACAATTACGATGGAAGGTGAAGGGAAAGCAAGCATGTCTTACATGGCAGGAGCAGGAACCAGAGAGGTGTGCTGGAGAGATGCCACAAACTTTTAAATGACCAGATCATGTGAGAACTCACTCACTATCAAGGAACAGCACCAAGCGTTGGTGCCAAACCCCTTATGAGAAATCCATCCCTATGATACAATCATCCCCCATCAGGCCCCTTCCAGCATTGAGGATTACAATTTGATATGAGATTTGGTGGGGACACAGATCCAAGCCATACCACCCTCTCAATTCTATGAAGCAGATGTTTTTAGCTGTTTTTCAAATCTAACAACTGAAGCTCAAATAGATTAACTGACTCGCCCAACATCACATAGTTTAGGAGATAATAGTTGAATTAAAATTCAGTCTGTCAATTCTACGAATAGTGGTCATTCCATGATACCATACGTGGAAATTATACATTTGGGAAATAACATATCAAAATCCATCTCCTAACTTTGAAGGACTGTCCTCCAGAATCGAGGTATAACTGAAAACAAAGAACACTTGGATAACATAATATAGGAATTTGTAGAGATTTCTTTATTAATAGTTTTCCTATTTCACTTTTTTTTTTCTTTTTTTTTTTTTTTTTTTTTTGATACAAGGTCTTGCTTTATCACCCAGACTGGAGTGCAGTCGTTCAGTCATAGCTTTCTGCGGCCTCAACCTCCATGGCTCAAGAAATCCTCCCACTTCAGTCTTCTAAGTGTCTGAGACCACAGGCATGTGCCACCACATCCAACTAATTTTGTTTTTAATTTTTAATCTCACTTTGTTGGGCAGCTTGGTCTCAAACTCCTGGCTTCAAGCAATGTTCCTGCTTCAGCCTCCCAAAGTACTGGGATTACAGATGTATGGCTACCATGGCCCATATTTAATTTTTCGAATGGGTTAAAACACTACATACATTTGTAAATACAGTTGACACAGATTTTTGTTTAAGAATTTCAAGCTATAAAATAATAGGGGATGCATACAAGTGGCAAAAAGTAAACAAAACCAATCAAACACCCCACAAAGCATGTATCTATAACATAGAGTAACGGAAAAAATATCCCATTGAATTCGAATGCAATAATTGCCTTTTTGTCACTGTTTCTTTCAATGAAAAATGTGGTAGCATAATTATATGTGTTTAATCATATAAAAGAAGCAATGATAGTTAATACTACATTTTTTCTTTTGAAAATGGATTCCATTTGCTTTTATTAAGAAGAATAGTTATAGCAGAATGTGATACTTACTAATCTCGCTGGTCTAGGTAAGATCTAGTTCACTTGAATTAAAAAGCGAATTACATGTATACAAACACACTGCAAGCACCTTGCATTTTACATTTAATCTTTTATTTTAATCTTGAAGCTTTCTGTATTGTTATTTTAAGTACATGTTAATAATATGCAAGCTGATGCTTTGAAAATTCTCTGAGATGTGGTTAATGAAGAGAAACTGCACCATAAATTGCATCTAAAATATGCAGTCCATGCAGATGTAATTTTTCTTGAACTACAGTATTTTGCAATAAACATTTTTTAGCCTGTTTGGATTTATTCTCGACTGTTTACAAAAAGTATCATCAGGCACTACTGCTTGAAACAACTACATATAGTAACAGGCACTCTTCTTGGTTTAATAAGAACTGTTGGATAAAAATAGATTTCAGATCTATCTTGTACTGAGAGAATGCAAATACTGATAAAACTGCACACTAGTGTTTTCCATAAAGTTTGTCACATGATACAATGCAGTTGCTTGCTTTCCCCTGAGTTCTGCCAGAGGAAGCACAGTGGCTATGCCAGTTTATGATCAATAGAGACAGAATGTTCTACAAGGTATTCTGGGAACTGTAGTTAACTGAGAACATTTTTCTTTCAAATGCATTTGTTAAAACAATGCCCAAAAGAGACATGATATTCCGGCGACTGTCAGGGTTTCTATGATAAACTCTGCATTTTTTAGAGAGTTGTAACTGGCAATTTGGCCATTGCTAAATGGCACCATCTGTAGTGTAGCCTGCAGGTTTGCACAAACTGCGATACTGTCGCCATTCAGAAAAGTATATCTTTTAAAGATCACGTAAATACGGGTTAAGAAATACATAAAAATAGTTGGTCTTTTCATTGATTTCGTTTCAAGCTGAATTCTCACGTGTAGAGATGTGCTCTACAGAAATGTGCTCCAAGTGGGAGGGAGAGATTGTGGCCGGTTTATCTCACAATGGATTATTTAATACTTCTGCTTGTTTTACTTTCCACATTATATTACTATCATTAGGGAGTGAATCGGGAAATTACCAGGAAGAAAACAAGAAAATACGGTGATTCTATATTTTGATAGAAGAAAGAAGAAGCATTTGGGTCTCAGGCCAGCCTAGGAGACAGAAACTAAAATCTTGTGGGAGATAGGTATGTATGCTAAATACTGGAAGTGGAACTTGGGCAACCTGGGGAGAAATGCCCAGGTAAAACAGGCAGCCAATGCACAGCCCTAGCAGATGGCTGCCATGCTCCTGGTTAACAGCTAGCCCTGTCTTCTCAAGAAATGTCCAAAAATATAGACTTTCTTTTCAATACAAAATGCCTTAATTTTTAATTGTTGTCAACATGCTCAAATTTAAAATAAAATTTTTAAAAAAGTGCGAATCTAACAAAATCTTCTCTAAACCAGTTCTGGCCAATCTACCTCAGTGTGAGCCCTGTCTCTAATCTTGCGTGTTTATACTAGCAGTTTCAGTGCCTTCTTAAAATGGGCAAAAATACTTGAAAGTTAAAAAGTTAGAAGAAAATCAAATTACATTTTTGGAGGTTATTCTGTTTCTATGTTACAAATGAATTGACTAATTTTAACTTTCTCTTAATTCTTCAGGGTCTCTAGAATTTTCATATTTGTAATTTGTGTGTTCACACTCCAGTGATGTCATAGGCCATCATTACTTTTCTAATTATTCTATAAATTTAGTTTCATTTTAGCTTTTGGAGTAGGCCAAAATCATCAGAAATCATCATGGAAGCATTAAAATTATTAATTCTTAGTAAAACCATGTAGCAAAATTATTTATATATATACATATATATGAAAAAGCTGTTTTATAGAGACCCTGGAAATTAAGCAAAATAAATCGTATTATTGGTAGGTTTTTACCTCAAAAAAAAGGTAATTTCTGCTAATCCCTCTTTTCAATACCTTATCTTTGATTGCATAAGGATTAAATTACAAATAATGGGATTGACAGAAAACAATTACACAGAGAGAACAATGCAATTTTGGAGAAGACATAAAAATAATAAGAAAGTCTTGTTTTCTTCTAAGAGAATACATATGCATATATTAAGACATGTGGAATTATATTTTACATATTTAGAAAAAGAAAGATAAAAAAGATATATAAAAACATATCCAAGAGGATTAGCATTTTTTGAATATATAGACCAAAATCAATGCATTTTGGTCTATTAAAGATTGCTATTATTTTGTATATAGTTCATCTCTACCTATAATTTCCTCAAATTTGCTTATTTTATTTGGAAGAAGCATGCCATGCTAGCATATCAAGTGACAAATTATCTGGTAGGAATCAGTTTCTACCTTAAAATTATTAGATATTTTAAAAATCCAAGTATGTTCCTTATCTGGCCCTTTAATTAATGCCTGTTGCCTTAATTTGTTTCCCTTAAAAGTCTGGTAATAGCTGAAAAGAAAAACGAAAAGTACATGCGCTCTTCACTGAGGCAGAAAGAGCTCTAATCGTAAAGTTTCCGACCAGAACAGGGTCACCTACACTGAAATTTTCTGTAAACAAGTAAGTGCTGAGACAGCAGATTGACTTCCTTACTGCACTTTTCCCCTAGTAAAATCAGTTCGAGATAAATTGCAAAATAAATAAATGTCAAATAACAATTCCCATGACTAGTATTTGAACTGAATTTAATGATTATTATGAAGACAAAGCTGTGATAGGTTCCTGTGTAGAATGCTTAAAGAGGACAATCTAAAATGATTTTAGCTTGAAACTATTTTAACAAATGAATGTATTTCTTAAATTGCTATATCAACCAACCCTGCTATCTAATTATGACTGGCAAAAAGGTCTAGAGATGAACTATTCCAAAGCTTAAGTCATTATTTTCGGTTGACATTCCAAAACATTCAGTTAATAAACCTGAAAAGCATCTCATTCATTTAATATTGTAGGTTTTCATTTACAAGCCATTGAGAATATAGTAAAAAGTTGTACTCCTCCAAGTTAGACATTCTCTGATGACTTTATTTAGACTAGATGGTCATGTTGACCATGAATGCTTTAAGCATTTTCCATGCTATCATCATTCCTTTTTAATATAGACATTTAAAACATCTATCATCCATTCTTTCAAATTTACTTTTTAAGAAGAAAAAATTCATGAAATGTCTGTCCTGTATCCTACACAGTGGAATGGCTTTAGGAGCATGTGATTCTCTAGCCCCACCAGGTGTGTTTTGAAAGCATACGCTTCTGGGTACAGTGGCTCATGCCTGTAATTCAAGCACTTTGGGAGGTCACGGATCCCCTGAGCTCAGAAGTTGGAGACCAGCTTGGGCAACATGGCAAAATCCCATCTCTACAAATAATGCAGAAAAATTAGTGGGGCGT
Source organism: Plecturocebus donacophilus (assembly GCA_004027715.1). Taxonomy (NCBI): domain Eukaryota; kingdom Metazoa; phylum Chordata; class Mammalia; order Primates; family Pitheciidae; genus Plecturocebus; species Plecturocebus donacophilus. Next base: position 152,328 of record PVKP010000539.1, read on the forward strand.
GGTGGTGCAGACTGGTAGTCCCAGCTAATTGGGTGGCTGAGACAGGAGGGAGGATTGCTAGAGCCCAGCAGATGGAGGCTTTAGTGAGCCATGTTTATGCCACCTCACACCAGACAGGGCAATAAAATGAGACCTTGTCTCAAAATTAAGGAAAGAAAAAGAAAAAATGAATATGCCTCTGTACTGTACTTATCAACATCTAGCACACAGTACCCTTGAACTTGTTAAGAATAATCTTGCATATAAGGATACTCTTGATGTTCTGAAATTTATTTTGGCATTAAGCTTGATCTTTGGAAAGCTGTGTGCTTCAAAACATTAAATTGGTTTCCTAGTTGATTAACTTTTGTAGATAAACTATTCACTTATTTGGAGGGAATCTTTAAAAGATTGCTATAAAACTTGGAGCTGTTTTTGCTATCAACTCCATAGCACACAATCATCTCTATTTAAGAGTCAGGGGAAAAAATTATCTGCCTGGGAACACAGTTGTATTTTACCTAACCAACACTGATTGCATTTCTTATTTTTTCACTGGTTACCAAAATGCTTAAAGCCATATCTGTGGTCTACTTCCAGAAAATGAATGAGGTTTCATAACTTTCCTGTTCCCTAAACTTATTACCAGTACCAATTCTTTCCCTTAAACTTGCTTTAATTCCTTCACCTTGGTATTCATCTGATTTTACTGCAGCTTTGAAGGCTTCTAGTTACTCTTTTTTAATGGTGTAGAGTTGTGAAAATTAATTTATAAAGTTTTCTTTTGCCATGCCAACCTACAAGAAATCATTGAAAATCATTAGAAAGACCAGATTTTAAATATAGTTCAATGCGCTTTTCAATCATTCATTAGCACTTCTTATAAATTCATAAAAATACCATAATTCTGCCAAAGGAATAAAACAGTTTTTACACAAACAACAAATATGAAACATTCAAAAAAGTAAATTTTATGATTCCATAAATTTCATGCAGTGTTTCACATATTGTGGCAAATAAGTACTTAATTATTTATTCCTTTTTTTTTTTTTTGCATTGACATTGTTTCTTTATAACTGCTTGGTAGACCACTTCAACCAAATATCCCAGCCTCTCACATTAAGGGTGTTCTGTAATTTACCTTATTATCTTCTACATCTCTTTCCCAACTGCTCTCCTGTATTATTTCCTCCTAAATATGGAATCTCAAAGAAATCTTTAATGTTTGACTTTCATTACAGCATATACCAATCAGTTTCACACATTGATTCTAAGTGTCAGAAGCCATCCGTCTTTTTTTATTTTTCAATATAACCACTAGGGCTAAGTTTGCCCAACTCGCAGCTCACAGGCTGCATTTGGCCTGGGAGGGCTTTGAGTAAAGCCAAACACAAATTCATAAACTTTCTCAAAATGTAATGAGTTTTTTGGGATTTTTTTTTTTTTAGTTCATCAGCTATTGTTAGTATTAGAGTATTTTATGTGTGGCCCAAGACAATTCTTCTTCTGTGACCCAGGCAAGACAATAGATGGGTCACCTCTGCTAGGCAATCACTACCTTTGTTTGGATATTCTGAAAAATAACGTTTTTTGCTTTATACTCAAGGAAAGGAAGTCTTCTCAAATTAGCTCCAGTAGAAAATGTGGTGGAAAGGAAAATTAGGCCTCACTTGGGGCAGGACCTGAGGCAATGACAAGGATAAGTCATTCTTTCTTTCAGGTTTTCTCTTTCTTGTTCTCTCTTAACTGGTGTCCATTCTCTATTATAATACTATTATTCATAAGTCTCCAAAGTGCTTTTCTGTAAAATTGAGTGAGTATGACTTTTTAGCTAATCATTAAAAAAATCTTTCTAGGCCTCTTAAAATTCTCAAGAAGAGAAATTTAACTAAACTAGGTCACACATCACAAATTCCTGGCTAGTCTATATCTATTCCCTAAATGTCACAGATTCAAAATCCATCCATCTTACTTTGAAGCAATAGCGCCATGGTTGAGGTGACCCAACTCATCAGATTTTGTGAGTGGAGATTATGTTACCTGAAAAAACAAAATTGAGAAAGTAGAAAGTGGTAGAGGAGTCTATCATAAGTATGATATATTTTTATATCTAAATGTTCATTATGAATCAACCTCATATTTTTCTCATTGTAGACCAACTACAACCTGTTAAATACAGTTTCAAACAAAGATATTCCCTTTTTTTAACTTGTTTGATTTATTTACATTTCTTAATAAACACTGTATTAGTCAGTTATAATTCAGTAATAAACAGTTCAAAAATTGCAATGGATTTTAAGCAACATCTGACTTTGCATCGACATGTATTACTTGCTCACTTCACATGTGATGTTTGTCTGATGCGCTATGTGTGCTCTTAAATTAGACACATGATAAAAGACTGGCCACCGTTTGTGACGTAATATTCTTATGGAAGAGAAAAAAGGGCAGGAGAGTTGGCAGAACTGAGTGCTATCTCTTAAAGATTCTGCTCTGATGTAGTACATATTTTTTGCTCATGTAACATTTGCTCAGGTTACACTGGCCAAACTGTATGAGGTGGCTAGACCTAACAAGGCTGTGCTTGGATTATACTCCTCATATTGATGGGGTATGGCAAGTTACCTTACTGTGATTGAAAGTATATAATCCCTTTCCAGGATAGGATGGGAACAAGAAATCGGGGATCATACTACGAACCTACCAGAAATTAACTATAATGTCTCACCATGTACACTCATAATGTTCAAATCTTTATTTCAGTGATTTTCAAAATATGCAGAGCCACAAGGTTCCTTGGAGATGCTGTGTCATGGTTAAGATAAATTTAGGGGAGCAAAACTCTATGCCTTTCCTTACATAATAGCTTTGCTTTTATCTGTTTTATATGTTAGATCCCTGTGTTTGGTTTATTTGGGGGAAAATAACAGGTTTTCTTACTTTTAGAAAAGTGATTGAAAGCACTTTCTTTGCTTGACAATCAAGATCTTCTGTCACATATTCCCAATCTGTTTAGTAAAATTCAGTACCTCTATTATTTTCCATTTACGTTTCACTTCCACCAAAACTCGCTGTTCTTAATGTGTTTGCTATATCAACTGTTTTTTTCTCCTTGAATTTCTTTACTTCATTCTCATTACATAGACCATTATGCCTGCCCCTTTGACTAAATACTTTTATTCCATCATCAGTTCTTTGTAAATTTTCCCTGCATTCATTTGCTTAGTTGGTAATGAAGGATCACACACTGGGGTAGCTCAAACCGCAGATATTTACGTTCTCACAAATGGAAGCTAGATGCTCAAGATCAAGGGTGTCCAGAGGGTTGCTTTCTTCTAATGCCTCTCGCCACCTTATAGACGGCCATCACCTCCAGTGTCCTCACATGGTCTTCCCTCTGCGTATGTCTGTGTCCTAATCTTCTCATATAAGAACACTCATCATATTGGACTAAGGACTACACATAGGAACTCATTTTACCTTATTTGTCTATTTAAAGAGACTCTCTCCAAATACAGTCACATGCTAAGGTGCTGGAGCTTCAAGCTTTAGCATCTGAATTGTGGAGGGGCACAATTCACTCCACAATACTGTCTTTCAGTTTTAGGTGATAATACTCACTCAGCTTTTATTAAAATAAATTTTCAAAATATATTAGATTCATCATAAGTCTGTTGCATACAATAGAAGAAATGAATATTTTTAATATCTTTCAATAGCTAATCTATTGGACTCAGTTAAACAGATAACTGTTGTCAATCATATAAAACTAAATTTTGCATTATTGGATTTCTGTCTTTCCTTTAACTCAATAATCATGTTGCTAATGAGGCCCTTCACTGGCCGCAGCTAAACACTTACCTACTTGCTCCCTTAGACTTCACCTCACTTACACCACCGTGTTTTATTTGTTGCATTTTACTTGTCTACTTCATTTCTCTATCACTCTGTTTTGATTTCCAACAAGTCAAGGAACTTGTGTGCCTTGTACATCCACTATTGAATCAGTTGTACTAATGCTGGGCACACTGGAGAGATTCAGTGACTATATCTGGATAAAATAAATGCAGGAGAAATAGTGACCGATATCAAAAGGTGAGAGTAGGCACGGAAGCAAGAAATTGGGCCGTCAAACAATTCAACAAAACCAGTAGTTCAGTATTTCCCAATACATCATAATTATCAGTGTAATGCAAAACAATATCTTGGGGAACAGAAACATTTTTTTCTAAAAGGCACTGAACAATGACTAAGCTAGTAGATAATTGATTATAATTTAAATAAGATAATGAGGAATAAGTTACCATTATATTCTATAAATATATTCACAACCATAGAAGAAAGTAAAAATAATACACATTGAATATACTTTAAATACACTGAGTCATGCATTGAATGTACTTTCAATATATAACTGCAATTATGTTAGAGTTCTTTTTCTTTCTTTAAAATTTAACATGCTCACCCTCCAGAAAAGTATCTTGACTATAATGACAATGTAAACACATATTACCATTAGGTTCCACTAAATTTATGTTTCTTTCTATATAAATGCAGATGTCATTATAATTATCATTAAAGTGATAAGTTATCCATGTTGGAATTCTAGCAAATAGCGATATCACAGTGACGTTTTAGGGAGAAAATTCATGCCTTTAATTCCATATCCTTTGCATCAATCTAGCTCATTGGTGCAAAATATTAAACTATTGAACAAGAAAATAGATTCTATGCAAGAGGTAGTTCCTTTAGAGGTACAAAATTTATGAGACCAAAGACTTGATTGTCTGAAGATAAAATGTAAAATAACCATGAGGAAATAACATGAAGATTTAATTTTTTCCAAGGAAAATTGTAAAGAAGAGAAAATAATCTAATACTAATCTACAAGCTAATGAGAGTTAACTGAAATAAAAATTTCAAAAACCCTGTTATACATGTAATTGGTAATTGTTCTTACTGTGTTCCTTTATCAAAATAGCTATTGAAATAGTAGAGAATTTGTATATATCTTTATATTCTGCTTTAAATATTTTTGTCAATTGAATATAATTTCACATGACAAGGTATATAAATGACTTATTCAATTACCACATTGATATAGACATCCCTCTTCCAAGTTTACAAAAGTAATTTCCAATAAAAGCAAAAATGAACACAGCAACAAGTGAAAAGCAAGGACATTTGTCATTTCAAGCACATAACTCTACCTTACTACTTTCTAAATATCGTATGCCTTATTTTTGCTCTTGCTTCTCTTTACATATTCATGTGCCAAAAGTTCATGTTGTATTGTCAAAAAGCAAATGAAATTATTTGACTAAATCTAAAATTTAATTTATAATAAAGTGACTATAATGATTTTTCCCCCCATGCCCTTATTTGGCACTATTCAAAATGATTTAGAAACATTTTCAATGTTTTATGTACAGTATATGCCAGTAGGTGGTGGTAGTATTTTCTACAAGCACTACAATGCTATTTTCATTAGTAAATAACCCAAAAAACAGAGATCATTTTCAGACTTTCAGTGATTCTTGGAGCAACATAGAGACTTCAGAGGTAATCTTTCCCAAGTTGTATTTCCTGACTCTGTATAAAAGCAAAACTAGGCACTAAGCATTTTTATCTATGTATCAGATTTTGGGAGTAGGTGGGGGAAACTCTAATAAACTTGGGGTGCTGTGTATTTAATTCCACAGCATTGACCGTTATATTTTTCTTTTCTAACAGATGCTAGCCATTAAATTGGAAAATTGGAATTGAAGATAAAAGGTGAAATATGTATACCCAGCCAGTGGGTTATTTTAACCAGATTTTCTCCTTCATCATGGCTCATTTGCATTGTGAATACTCTGAAAAAGACAGCTTTTGTGGACTCTTTGCTGTGTTTGTTGCTCCTACAATGTAATACTATTCAAAGAGTCTGATTGTGTATTCAGATATTACATACTTATTGCCCTGGGTCTGGGATTTCCTGTTACTGTGAATGATAAAAACTATTTTCCTATTTAATGTACAATTCCCCCATTGTGTCTGCATATGTGAAAGGGCACCTCTGTGGAATATCTATAACTAGAGGAAGAGAATGAGAGATGAGAGAATGCACCAGTTTGGCAAATAATAGAAAAGAGGTATATTTAGTAAGTGAGATAAGCAAGGTGAACATTAGAGACTGTCTCAGACAAGAGCCTACTTCAACTTCAGATGGGATGGTTTGGGAAATGATCTGGGATTTAGGACTTTCTGAACTGCATTTTTAAAGTGTTTTTTTTACCTTAATTAAATCCAACTTTTGGGAATCTAAAATACCCATTCCTTCTCTTAGTCCAGTATTATTTTTAGAAATTAGGAGCTGGAAGAATGTGCAGAGACATGCTTCAAGTTTGAAAAGCCAAGATCTCCTTAAATTTGGATCTAAAGGTAGGAGTAAAAGAGTTAATATATTATGCTGAAAGTCTGGTCCTTGGGCTCACAGTTTTAGCATCACCTGGGAGGTGGTCAAAATTGCAGAATCTCAGACCTCACCTTCCTCAGACCTACTGAATTAGAACCTGCAGTTTCACAAGACCTCCTGGAGACTTACAGTCTTGTAAAAGTTTGAGAACTACTGATTTAGATGATTCTGAGATAAAGGAACCTACTTATTTTCTTAAAGCTGGGAAAGCAACCACTGAGTGGTGTTTTATATACATCCCACATAATCTTAACAGAATATCTCATCTAGACGATCAATGTGAGTTACTCAAGGTCCTGATTTTCCTATCTTAACTCTATTTGGGGATTATGTTTATACTGTCATAAAGAATTTGAAAACACTGGACAGATGGCCATGCAGAAGAAAAAAAAGTCAGGAGGGTACTGCAATTTTAGGGATGACCGAATCTTAAAGATCATTTAGCTGCTCGGTTCCCCGATCTACGCAGCCTATGGCCACGTCCTTACATATTATGCTTCCATCAGGACTTGGTGAACAAAGTGTTTTGAAAAGCTTTGCACATAAAAACTGGTGTTGCAGCTCTTTTGAAGCTGAAAGCAAAAAATCCCAGATAAAATTAAACACCGAAATTTTGGAAATGTAGTTATCTGGAGCAGAATGGAAGCAAATTAAGCTTGTGAGCTCCAGTGAATTTTCAGTTGTTCTGCAAGGTTTCCTGTTAAAATGAGTCTGGCAGTGTTTGAAATATATTAGAAGCATTTTAAAACAATTTTAGTCAATTATTACTATTAGAAATGTTCATCTTTTTTTTAACTGAAAATAACTCATTATATTCTTGTATCCATTCCCACTTTTTGGCCTCTTGAGCAAAAAAATCTCAATAATGATTGCACTCTAGCTTCAATATTCTACATAAAAATGACCCTTACATTTATACCAAATAGATGGTACCACAGTTTTCAAAGTTATAAAATTTATATTATTCATTAACTTATACTAACTCATTAACAATAAACTTTAAGCTGAAGCTATTTTGTCTAGGGTATCAAATAAATTGAAAGAACAAATAGGAGCAAACTGTATTATACAGTATATTCTAGGACCCAGTGTGAGATACTTCAGGTAGAGAAGAAATGCAAATAGTTACCTGCTGTCTTCATCTTGACCAGAATGTTTGCAAGTGCATCCAGTTCTGAGTGTCCATTCATCCACCCTGAATGGTTAGAAAGCTAAATTCTAAAATAGATATGAGACATTGGGAATACTTTAATTGGTTATTTTATGAAATGAAAAGTTTACTGAAGTGGAAAATTGTTGAGATTCAAAAGTTGTTAGGCCCATCAATGATAGACTGAAAGAAAATGTGGCACATGTACATCATGGAATACTATGCAGCCATAAAAAAGAATGAGTTCATGTCCTTTGCAGGGACATGGATGAAGCTGGAAACCACCATCCTCAGCAAACTAATACAAGAACATAAAACAAAACACTGCATGTTCCCACAAATAAGTGGGAGTTGAACAATGAGAACACATGAATACAGGGAGGAGAATATCGCACACTGGGGTCTGTTGGGGGTTGGGGAGAAAGGGGTGGGAGAGTATTAAGACAAATAGCTAGTGCATGTGGGGCTTAAAATCTAGATGACAGGTTGATAAGTGCAGCAAATCACCATGGTACATGTAACAAACCTGTACATTCAGTATTCCAGAACTTAGTAAAGTTAAAAAAAAAAAGTCATTAGGATTGGTTGCTAACACTACAGGATGCTCTTCCTTATGAGTGTTTTTAGTTACCACCAGCCTGGGGTAGTACCACAATTATCCTGTGGACTCCCTCCTGTTTCTTGAACCTTTGTAAACAGCCTGTCTATAAAGGAACCTTTTTGGAAATATCAAATTCTGTGTTTGCCATATGTTTCATTTGGGGACCCTGACAGATTCAGGGGATGTAAACATAATTTATAATTAAAGAAAAGGTTTAAACCACAGGAATTGAGATGTTTGTTAAGTGGCTTGTTAGTAGCAGGCCTGCATAAAAATCCTATGATTTGCAACTCCCAGCAACTGCTTTTACTCTATTTTGAAGTGACAGATTAGCTTCAGAGAGAATTATTCCCAGAGCATCTTCTCCTCTCAATGTATTCAAAGAGGATCTGAATGTATATCCGGGGGCTATTCCTTGCCCTGTGGTCACTTTCCTCTGAAAGGCATTCAGTGGTCCAAGCCCAGATCAGGCACATTACATTGGTCACCAGAAATTAGAAAGCACCATTTCCTTTAATATTGTCACCCTGAATCTGACTCAAATTTAGTTAATGAAACACACCAAGCACCAGTGACTTTTTTATGTCTCTGACCCTTTTTGTACTTCTTAAAGAGATGCTAGAGAGCCAGGAGGGAAAAGAATTGAGAATAGGCTACGTTCACTAATGCACATGTAATATTACTGATGAAATATTATTCAGACCACTAGTTTTTGGAATTTTTTATTAAGATGGAGTCTCACTGTGTCACCCAGGCTTGAGTGCAGTGGCATGATCTTAGCTTACTTCAACCTCCAGCTCCTGGGTTCAAGCGGTTTCCCTGCCTTAGCCTCCCAAGCAGCTGGGATTACAGGCACATGCCACCATATCTGGTTAACTTTTGTATTGTTAGCAGAGATGGGGGTTTCACCATGTTAGCCAGGGTGGTTTTGACCTCGTAACCTTGTGTGATCTACCCGCCACAGCCTCCCAAAGTGCTGGGATTACAGGTGTAAGCCACTGCGTCTGGCCTCAGACCACTGGTTTTTAATATAATTTATACATATCAGGTAATGATATCTTCAGCAAAATATTTGTGAGAATAATCAATGATTTACATGAGGTCTGTACTCATCTAAATATATGTGTTTATGTATATGTATATATATATGTGTGTGTATATGTTATGTATATAACATATATATACACACACACATGTATAAGCAAGAGTGCAAAACTCTATTTAGAAGTTCCCCATGAAAAAAATCTAATTAAATTATTGAGGGCTCACTTTAAACTTCTAACTTACAGTGATGATATCATTTTTCTGTTGTTTTATCCTACTTTTATTGAGGATGTACAACCAGACCCACAGGGACATTCCTAGGGGTGTCTTTTCTAGGCAGAGTAAGCGAAGACTTGCCCTGAACCCATGGATCAGGAATTGAAATCTACAAAGGAAGTGGAGGAGGCTGGGGGTGGGATCACGAGATGGTGAATAAGGTAGGCAGGCCTTAAAAGTCACTGTGCAGGAAACAATAAAGTCATAGAACTGGGTGTTTGTGCAGCATGTTGTGTGGGAGTAGGAGAAAAAGAGTCTCCTTTTTTCTTGGTCAGGAATCAGATGGAACACGTTTGCAAAGGTCAGTTAAGTCATCTGAAGTGAAGCAGTTGCTGCTGCTTTTGGGTATGAGTTGGCTTTATACGTGTGATTTAACTTATACTCTGTTCCTGGGTTGAAAAATAATAAACTGAGGTTGAATAAAATGATTGTTCTTCCTCCATGTCTGCCAGTGTTGGCTTTCTTACTCTGTTCTCATCCTTTGTCCCTTTGGATTGGACTAATTACATTTTATTTCTCCATCTTTTTTCCTTGATGAAATGTAGTGATTGTAAGTAAGTGTTGCATGGAAAGCCATTACAGACTAAGAAAATTATTAGATTATATATATAGTAATAAAAAGAACCCTAACTAATCGTCCTCCAGCTTTGGGGAGGTATCTATCAATCATATTATTCTCAGATATTTTAGAAGGCTTTTCTTCAGAATTATCTATGAATCCAAGCATGTGAGAATTAGTGACTGAACATCCATAGCCCTTTAAAATTTCCTATTTTCTTGTTAAACAGAGGTATATTTGTTTAAACTAGTAATTATAATGCTAAAAATATTTTTTAAAAAGTTCACCTATGTAAAAAGAAAAAGTACAACCATTGAAGAACATTCTCTGCATTTTTCTTTGCTTTTCAGTTTACTTTGATATCATGTGACCATAAGTTTAAGGACTCCTTAAAACCTATTAAAAATGTCTTTTTATCCTCTGATTATCATAGTATTGGATTCAAAGTATAGGCGTTTGAAAATTAAGAAGGAAAAAGAATACCACATAATCCCATCCTTAACAAAATCACTTAATATTTTGATGTATTTCTTTCAACTGTTATTTTCTTTATACCTACATAACTATTTAAGCCCAAAGCATATTTTGGTAAATGTAAAATGTTTTGAGATTATTTTCTCATTAAATTGCTTTTTACATATTTTTTTCCATTTTAGCAAATTTTTTACATCATTTTGGTTGAATTCATGCTATCCCATTGTAAAGCACTGTATGTGGGCCTGAATTCAACTCAATAAATGAGCATTTTGTTTTTTCACTGGTTTATTATTCTAAGTGTTGCAATAAACATATTCATATATAAATCTTATCCTGAGCCTGAAAATGTCTTTAAGATAAATTCTGGAAGTGGAATTAATGCAACAAAAGATATAAAAATTGGGAGATAACAATTTTAAAATTCTTAATAATATTTTCAATAATTCTACCTCTTTATAAAGCTTATGAAGATTAGTATACCTACCTTTTTAGTTTATAAGAGGTCCATTCTAGAAAAATATATTTTTGATTAAAAATCTATTTGATTTAAATTTATTTAAGTATTTACATATATATATATACACAATTCAAACTTATTGATTGGATTGCTAATGAGAAAGTATTGGGTAGTGATATTTCTGATTTTGGGAATTGTCTATTCATCTTTTGTCCAATTTTCTATTACATAGTGGTTATTTTATTGGGCTCAACAAGAGTTTTATAAATTAAGAATGACACAGGCACAGGGAGGGGAGCATCACACACTGGGGTCTGTTGCCGGGGGGCCAAGGGAGGGACAGCCGGAGGGGTGGGTGGGGTAGGTTGGGGAGGGATAACATGGGGAGAAATGCCAGATGTAGATGACAGAGGGATGGAGGCAGCAAACCACATTGCCATGTGTGTACCTATGCAACAATCCTGCATGATCTGCACATGTACCCCAGAACCTAAAGTACAATTAAAAAAAAAAAGAATGACACTATATGTCCACTATATTAGTTGTAAAATTGTCCTTAGTTTTGTTTATCTTAGAGTTTTACTATACTTCCTTGACATTTAAATTCAATTTTATGTTATAAAATCTATTGGTTTTTTCCCTTTGTGAATTATTGCATTGTTTATAAATTTAGAAAGACTCTATACAAATTTCATATTTAACTAAAATGCTTTCATTTGATGCTTCCGTTTAACATTGTAACCAATTGGGAAATAATTTTAGCATTGGATAAAGACAGATATTTGTTATCTAGAAACATTTAACTAATAATGTTCCAGCATATTCAGTCTGGAAACTATTGAATCATATTGTCAATTTTTGTACACTGATTTTTTTTTGAACTACAAATCTGATATCTTGATGTTTATTGATTTTACAGCAGTTCACACTTTAAAATATTGACATTGAGCAATACATTTTAATATTTTATAGCTCAAGTTTCTGCCAGCTCTTTTTTTTTTAAAGGTGTTATGAGTGGCTTATTGCAACTCAGAATTACAGTGTTTTTTGTTTGTTTGTTTTGTTTTGTTTTTTTCAGAGGCTCTACTTAGCCTTTTGGTTTTAAACTAGGTTCTTTTTAGAATTTTATTTATTTTTTAGGTTGATCTATTTTAATATGATCAAGTGTATAACTAATACAAATTTCAAAGCTGAACTTTAGAAAAGTCATGTCAGTTAAAATATATGCCATTGTCACTCAACAAGCCAGTAGATTATAGATTTGGAATCAGAACTCACATTATAACAATTTTCCAGTCTGATGCTTAACTCATGAAACTCATAACCCTATTGTTTATGGGCTGAAAAAAAGGCTCATTGTAGGGCTTCTTCCCCATAAGGAGCTTTTCCTATGGACTGTAGGAGAGCCTCCCTATTGACTTGCAACAGTTTCTCAAAGCCTTGATTCCAGAAAGAGAAGATGCCCAGGACAATACCCTTGCCATGCCATTCTGTCTTTGTTAGAATATAAAATAATCTTGGAAATATCTATTGTGAATGCTAATATAGAAATAGTCTCTTTGGGGATAGGCCTGGGTTGAAAGGGGCAGGTTCCTGGAACGTTATGGAGGCCTAATGATATGTCTGTGAAATAAAACAGTTTCTGAGATTTTCCGAATGGGTTATTGTTCATGTTTAAGTGATTATAGCAGTGATTTAAGCCAAACTAAATATTCTCTTTCCATGGTTTACTTCAACTCATTCTAATCCTTCTTCATTCAAACCTGTTCAGTTTTTATTCTTTTTCTTATGTGAGTGTTTGATCATGTGGGCAAAATTTACTGACTGAAAAGAATGTGGGAACTAAAAAAAAAAAGAAAAAAGAAAAAAGGAAAGAACAAAACAGTAAAGACTGTGTGGTTAGTGAGAGGTGGGGGCAGAATTGATTGCAAGTGTTCTAAGAGAAAAATGACACATCCGACTGGGCATCCGGAATCATTTCTTGCCTATGAAATTTCTGAAGCTGTGGAATCATCTCTAAAAAGAAATGATTGTCTGAGCCACTTACAATTGCACCTAATAAAGCTTTTGAGAACTCTACAATGTTAGTAAGGGACGATGACCCAGTAAGTCCAGTCCATTGATTCTCTGATAGTCTTGGCATGACCTACTCATGGAATAACTTCATAATCAAATCTAAGACACCCTGTGAGCACTATATAAATTAATGTCTCCAATTTTTGGATGACTATTCCGATATGATTCTGCTATTTGTAAAATACTTTTACAAAAATGATTGTTCTTATATTTGTAAAAAATGCTTTTCCCCCGCAAAAGAATGTCTTTGTGTATCACTGGAGAAAAAACTGATTTGAAAAATAAAATACAAAAAATAAACAAAATTTGTCAATATATAGTATACAACATTCCTGATGCCTGTATCTAGCCATTGATGTTGTTATTTCAGGACTAAAGAACAGTGTCAGAAGCTCAATTATTATTTTCCCAAAATAAAAGGAAAGGAAGAAGAAGAAAACACTTTGAGCTGACATATCACACTTCAAGGTGATGTAATTTAAAACAGCTGATCTAGGCTGGGCGCAATTGCTCACGCCTGTAATCCCAGCACTTGGGGAGGCGGAGGCCAGTGGATCACAAGGTCAGGAGGTTGAGACCATCCTGGCCAACATGACGAAACCTCATTTCTAATAAAAAATACAAAAAAATTTAGCTGAGTGTGGTGGTGCTTGCCTGTAATCCCAACTACTTGGAAGCTGAAGCAGGAGAATCGCTTGAACCCAGGAGGCGGAGGTTGCACTGAGCTGAGATCTCACCATTGCACTGCAGCCTGGTGACAGAGAGAGACTTCATCTCAAAAAATAAAATAATAAAATAAAATAAAATAAAACAATAAAACAGCTGATCTAAACACTCGAATTAGACAGATCTAAAACATTCAAACTAAACTTTGCAAGCAAATAACCAATTCTACCTTGGCGTCAGCATTGCCTCGGCACCTTTGTAACATGAATATCTGAACAAAATTTTAAGAGCGTCCCTTTTGGTGCCTGAGAAAGTTATTAACATTGAAGGTGGTGACTTCCCAATGTGAAAAGTTATGCTAATACCTGATATTAGCCTGTTTGGGTCTTGACTAGTTCCTACATAAAAGCTCAATTGGCAGTTACTCCTTTTACTAAATATTGATTCCCTTTCTAAGTCCTTTCAAACTCTAAATTAACCTGGGGATTTTCACCTTGACTTCTTTAGTTGCAATGAGAAATGACAGGCAGAAACTTTCTTGTTAACCCATCACGGGGGACAGAGTTTGGTTTCTGTAATTATAAGCACAGAGCACTGTAGAGAGCTTCTAAGTGGTAAAAGGAAAGGAAATTGGAAGGAGGAACTGAAGATATTTTTCTCCTATGAATTAGCACAAATACAGATTTATAGCCTACACATGTGTTTTGTTTTTACTGATGGTTGTAACTAGGGACACCTGTAAGACAGAGCCAAAGGGGAAGAATTAAAAATAAATGGAAGAAAAACGCAATAATAAGCTGCATTTCAGAGCTTGATTTGAAGCATAGTATGTGAGACTTTAAAATTCCCCTTTCCTGGAAAATGTTTTATCATTTAGCTTATGTAATTTAGCACACAGTATGAAGGCTGAAATATAACATTTTAAAAAAGATTCTTTCAGTATTTCCAACGGAAATGTTGAGCTAAGTGTAGAATTTGTGGGATCAGTTAGCTTATAAATAATGATCCTTTATGCTGGCATTGGGAAATCCCTGTTCCCACAGCTAGTTCAATAAAGCAATTAATATCAATAAATGCTGAAGAAAGCAAATCTCTATTCACTTTTGTCTGGATTAGTTAACATGAGAAAAATCCTATCCCTCTCCTGAAGTATTTAACCTTATCCTAGGAAGACAATGTAATGGAAGAAGGTAAATAAAGTATGTTTTGACATATGTTTCTCTTGTCATGTACTGTCTTGTTCTTCTAAAATGATTCACCTTTCTACTTCCTCCAGAAATTTTCAATGTTATTTTCTATTTAGACGAGGATCTTGTGGCAAACTTGTGTTGTCAATATACTTTATCGTGTTTTCCTGATAAATTAAATCTAAATTTAGCTTCTGTTTAGATGACTTTCTTTAAAGGAAATTTGCAAAATTCAGATATAATGTTTCTTCTCTACTGCATAATGATTACACATTCCATGCAGAAGAGTTCACATGTATTCAGAATTTACAGAGGATATTTGAGAAAAAGCATATTTTAGTGAACCTTTTGACACAATCTCCACAATGAAAAAAGGTTTGGTCAAGGCAATGGGTGAGGTTTAATCGGCCACATTGATAGATAAGGATTTAGGCATTCAAACTTTCACAGATCAGCATTCAGTAAACCAATGTCAAGAAACAGCCCTGAACTTTTGCTGCATTTGGCAACATTATTTGAGATTTCACACTCAAGCAATAAAAAGCTTAAAAGATATTATCCTGTAGAGTCCAAAAAATGTGGTAATAAGGTAAGAGTTGAAATGTATTGTTGATATAAGAAACCCCTGGCTCATGCTTGACTTATAACACACCCAGTTTCATCAGAGTTGGCGTAAATGAGCTCTTCTGACAGTATGGTGATAACATACTGCAAGAATTGAAATTGCCAATTCTTACACCTTCATTTGACTAGCAAAGAATTTTAAAACAAAATTTCATATTGCTACAATACAACACTTTTTGCTGATTCTCAAAAACTGAAAGACCCATTCTGTCTCCTGCTTATAAATTTGAGAATGGAAAGAAAGCTAACTTTTTAATGTTAACTAAATGCGTGTGTGTATGCATATGTGTGTGTATCTGTTAATTTTATATACACCAAAGTTATAAACAATTAAAATTTATGGTGAGGTACCTAATTGCCAAGCTATAATCAGATGATATTTTAGTTTTGAAATAAAGTGTAAATTTCAAACCAATACCTTAAAAGTAAAAAAGCATAAGTAGAGGCTATTATTACTATTCTCATCACAATTGGTTCTTATTATTTGTCATGTTGTCAATGGGGATTGAAAAAGAAAGAAGACAATATTTCCTATAGAAATTACATTTAAAAATTATATTACAGTAAAGCAAGTAACAGCTTTTTTAGAGAAGTAAAAGTTTATTTTTGTAACATTAAAAGGAACATGTAATGTGGAGGAAGGGGTATCAGGAGAAAATCATTCAGTAAGGAAAAACAAAAGGACCATAGCATTGTTGTTTTTCAGCTTCCTCATTAGTGAATTATTTTAAAGTCTTTTGTGTTTAATTCAGTGAAAAATTATACCTTAAAATATTTTATGTATAAATTGAACTATGTTCAAATGTGGCTAATATTATTAATGCTGTTTATATCAAGGGATAAATAATACATTAAAGTACACTGTGTATTATTTAGTTAAGCTTTTTATTTTGAGATAATTGTAGATTTACGTGCAGTTGTGAGAAATAATGTGGAGAGATTCCAGCATACCATTTACTCAGTTTTCCGTAGTAGTAATCACTTGCATAACTATAATATAAAACCAACAAGCAGCATATTTATACTGATACAATGCACTGATCATACTCAAATTTTCCTAGTTTCACTTGTACTCATGTGTGTGTCTGTGTGTGTGTGTGTTGTGTGGGTTTAGTTTCATGAAATTTGGTTACATATGTAAGCTTGTATATCCACTACCATAGGAAAGATACTGAACAGTTCCATCACCTCTCTTATTTCTCATGTGACTCTTTCATATTAACACCCACCTCCTCTTCCACTCTCCCCCCATCCTTACCCCTGACAGTAACTACTCTGTCCTTGCTTTCTACAGTTTTGTTATTTCAAAAACGTCATATTAGTGGAGTCATACAGTATATAAACATGGTATTAGCTTCTTTTCACTCAACAGAATTCACTGGAGATTTGTCGCTACTTGTATGATAACCATAGTTTATTTCTTTTTATTGCCAAGTATATTCCATGATATCAATGTACTAACTTTTTTAATCATTCACCTATCAAAGGACATCTGGGTTTGGTTTTGTTTCCAGTTTTTGGATACTATGCCAAGTATCTAAAGATGTTCCTGTTGTCTTTCTATCTTTGAATTCTTGTTTGAATTCATTATGTTCAGAGAGCATACTCTGTATAAGTTAATTCTTTTAAATGGGTTGAGGCTTGCTTTATGGCCCAGGATAGGGGTGCTTGAAAATGAAAATATATTGGTTGACTTGTTATATATATGCCAAGGAGATCCTATTGGCTACCTGCATTGTTTAGATCTGTATCCTTGCTGATTTTCTGTATAGTACTTCTTTCATTTACTGTGGAGTGTGTGTGGGGGGGGCGTTAAATCTTCAAGTATAATTAAAGATTTGTTTATTTCTCCTTTAAGCTTTATCACATTCTGTTTCACTATATCCAGAGTGTCTTCTTTGGGGCATATGCATTTAAAATCATTATTATGTCTTCCTGATGGATTGATCTTTTATTATTTTTTAATACGCTTTTTCATCTCTAGTAATTTTCTTTGCTCTGAGGTCTGCTTTATCTGATAATAATACAACAACTCTTGCTTTTTGTTTTGGTAGTATTTACACAGGTGTGTCTTTCTCGATCCTTTTATTTTTAACCTATCTATATTGTTAAATTTGAAATACATTTTTTAGTGACATATAATTGGATCATATTTTCTTATCAACTACACTAATCTCTACCTTTTAGATTATTTACATTTGTTGTAATTATTGATACAGTAGACCTTAAGTCTGCCTTTTTATTATCTATTTTCTGTTTGCTGTCTCTATTTCTTGTGTCTCTGTTTTGTTTTTCTTGACTTCCTATAGGTTACTTGGATTATTTTTAGGTTTACATCTTGACTTATTTTGAGCATATCTCTTTGTTTAGTTTTCACAGTGGTTTCTCTAGTTATTAAAGTATACATATGTGGCTCATCACAATCTACTGATATTAACATTTTATCACTTTCAGTGAATTGCAGAAACCTTACCCTCATTTATGTCCTTTTTCCTTTCTTATTTTTAAATATTATTGCATTGCATATCAGATGGTGTTATATTTTATTCAACATAAAAATACTGTTCATAAAACTAATGAGAAGGACAGTCTATTGTATATACCCATATATGTCTCTGAGGGGAGAAGGGAAGTCTCAGACCCAGTAGGAATAGAAAAAGGGAACACTCTTGCTGTCAGCCTGCTTCCTGATTAATTTGCTTCGCTGTGCTGACCTACTTTCCTGAGGTTGTTGACAGGACAATCCAGAGAAGGCATGCACTCACCTAGGCCACCTTCTATGGCTAGGTTGATGGTCAGGAACTGCAGGGAGTGAGTCACCGTCTTCTGTTGGATGTAGGTCATTCACAAGACACCCTGTTCCTTTCTGTTTCTGCAATCCTGGAGTCTCTAACCAGTTTTCCTTCTTTCCACCTTTCACCGTTCGCCATTTGGTCTCCTACTGCATTATTTCTAGAATTTATCATTGTGCTTAGCAGAGAGGAGGAGGGCGATGGAAGTCTACATCATTTTATCCAGATGGGATGTACCACAAAGTGTATTTTAGCATATAAAAGACTATTTTTTTCAGAAGTCGATAAAAACCATATTCTAACAGTTTGTTGTGGGAATGGCAGAAATAAAGGAATATGGGGAATAAGTGGCTGGTGAGATAAGAATAGGTCTGAGGCTGCTGAGTATGCAAAACATGAATTGAAAACAATATTTCAGAGTCACAAGCAGTTTTATAGCATAAATACAAAACAGCCCATATATTATTTACATAAAGGAAAAAGCGGAATCAGAAACTGGATATTTTGACAATGTCAAGATAGCAGTACCGTACTGTTTGTGTTAGTTTCGGTAATTTCCTTTAATCTTTCAAAGCATAAGCTAATCTGAGTTAGCTGCCAATGCAATGAAGAAAAAAGGTGTCCTATAATTGTTACTTTTTTCCGCCATTTCAAAAGTTATATTTCTAAACTGATTCAACAGTTCAATAGATGAAAAATAGCATAGACAACTATAAAGAAATGAATAAAATTGGAGACTGTATATGAAGTATACATGAAGACTCAATCTAGAGAAATTGAACTAATAGATAAGAAAATTAACAAAACAAACAAATGTATAGTCAACTGTTACTTGATAAAGGTGGTTCTGCAATTTAATGTAAAAGAATCTGTAATAAATAATGTTGAATCAATTTTATATTCAAATAGAAAGAAAAGGAACTTTGGCCAGTACCTCACAGCATATTCAAAGACCAAATCCAGATGGCTCATAATCTAAATTTGAAAGTTAATACACTACAGATAACAGTAAAAGGTTTTCATGAACTTGAGACAGGTAAAAATTTCTCAAGCAGAACAAAAAAGCATTAAGACAAAGATTTGTAATTTCTACTAAATTAAAACTTCTGTTCATCATAAGGCAATACTAAGAGTGAAAAGGCAATCCACAGAGTGGGAGAAAAAATTTGCAATGCATATATTTAACAATGGACTCTTATCTAGAATGTATAAAGGACTCTTACAAATTGAGATAAAAAGACAGATGACCCAGTTGAAAAATTGTCAAAAGACTTGAACAACACTTTACAAAAGAGATTGTCAGAATAGTCAATAAGCATATGAAAAGTTCCCCAACTTCATTATTCATCAAGGATATTAAAATTAAAATCAAATTTAGATTACTACACACCCACAGAATGACCAAAATGAAAAAAAAAAAAAAAGAAAAGTTGAAAATACCAAATGATGGCAGAATTGTGGTGCAACTGGAATTCTTATACACTATATCTGGTAGTACAAATCAGTTCAGTCATTCTGTAAAAAATATTTGATACTACCTATTTAAAGTGAACATGCACATAATTTTGTAAACCCAGCAATTCCATGTCAGTTCACATATGCACATACATGCACCAAAATACAGGCAGAAGAACTCATAACTGTTTTGTTCATCACAGACAAAAACAGAAAACAGTCAAAATGACCATCAACAAAAACATAAGCAAACAACCTACAGTATATTTACATAAAGAAATACCATAGAGCTAATTATTTTTTCAAAAAGAATTACTGTCACATACAACATGATAGACAAAATGTTGAACAAAAGAAGTCAGACCATAAAAAGTGTAGTTCTTATAATTCCACTTGTTTGAAAATGTACAACAGTTTCTGTAACAAAATTCATAATATTGGTGTAAGTATCAGTGTTTAGTTTCTGAGAATGGACATGACGAGGAAGCTTCTGAGTACTTCACTGTATACTATTTATTAAGCTAGACACTTAAGATTTATGCATTTTAGTGGTATTTATACAATGGCCAATTAAAATATTGATAATAAAAATGTACCTACTATTATTCAAAATATATATCACAACTACTTGTTAATGACTAAGAAAATGAGTAAAGAGCCAATAATATTTTTAAAGTATTATTTTACTAATACTCTTCATCAAAAAAAAAACCACAATTGAGAAAAGTACATGTGATTAGAAATCAGGTGATCAGAAATTTGTAAAGAATCTTCTGTATACTGATGATAAAATATAGTGGACCACTTAATAATTTGGCATCAGTTTTCTCATCTGTAAACTGTAAATCAAAATACCAGCTTCAATCAAAATCATATCAGCAGTAGTATTTGAAGTTTACTTGGAAAGTGTTAAAACATTTAAATCAAATACAATTTAAGATAGTTAATTCATGTTATTGAAACAATATCATGATGTGCTTAGGAATAAATAAAATTGTAAGAAGAATTTCAGGTATGTTGGAAAAGATACTTAGAAGACAAGAGGGAGGTATAATTGATCAGTTTTTTGAGGTATTTCAGTTTAGTTTGTACAATTGAGTATAAGGCATTTCCACTTGGAGGATGACTCCATAGTCTTGCTAGGCCTCTTTTATCTAAAACCAATATCTTTGTACACAATTTGGGCTGCCTCCTTCTGGTTCCCTTTTTTTTTTTTTTTTTTGAGATGGAGTCTCACTCTATACCCTAGGCTGGAGTGCAGGGGTGAGATCTTGGCTCACTGCAACTTCTACCTCCCAAGTTCAAGAGATTTGCCTCAGCCTCCCAAGTAGCTGTGACTACAGGCACATGCCACCATGTCCAGCTAATTTTTGTATTTTTAGTAGAGACTGGATTTCGTCATGTTGGCCAGGCTGGTCTCCAACTCCTGACCCATGATCCACCCACCTCAGCCTCCCAAAGTGCTGGGATTACAGGCATGAGCCACTGCGCCTGACCTCTGAGTCCTCTTATATATATTCTAGTGAATTTCTGTCTGGCCAGATGTTCCACCTTCTAACTTCAGTATCATTCTTACCTCTTCCCTGCAATCCTTTGCTATTGCAGCCCTACAGGTTCTTCTCACTTGCTGCTCAGAAAAGCCAATACATTGAGAATAGCAGGAGGTACAGCAGAAGAAGCACTTAATAATCACCAGGCCAGCCAAGCAAGGAGACAGGAGATATTATCTCTAATCTGTCTCTCTGAGAATTCAGAGGCTAGGATTTTAAAGGGTACTTTGGTGGACAGGGGACTGGGGAACTGAAACAATGGGTTGGCTGGGAATGAAACCACGAGAGTGACAAAGCTGCTGGTGAGTCAGTCAGTACCCAGCTGAGGGTACAGGACCAGTTGAGTCTGTCCTTACTATGGAACACAGGTTCAAGTGGCATCTCTTGGTCTACCGAAATGCTACATCTGAAAAATATCTCAGATTAGTCCTTTGGGTCTCATAATAGTGATGTTATCTGTAGAAGCAGTTGGAGAAGTTATACATCTTGTGACCTCATTTATATGACTCTGGGATACTAAGCAAGCTAAGCAGGCAATGGATGGCTATTGTTTAACCATACCTATTCCTAAGCAAATTTCAGACCCCTACCAGGATTCTAAACTTGTGGCCCATTATTACATTTTACACAGTTTTGGTCTTTGAACAAGGAAAGAATCAGTTCAAGAAAAGGACTATGGTGGCCTCTACACAAGAATGAGCAAAAGCAATTCAGACTGGTAGGTGCAAGATGGAGTCAATTATCTCACATTTCCTTTACTACTATAATTTTTGAAGGGCAGTTTCATTATCTCTCTTCACAGCAACCACAAATCATTTTCATCTTACCTCCTAATCTTTTATATCATCTACTTCTTTTCTCTATCCTGTCACTACCAAATTAAGACCACTCTCATCTCTCATCAAAATTGATATAATAAAACCAAAAACAAGTTAGTTACTTCCTAAATACAATGGAGGTACAGGTATTGCATAAATACCTCCATTTCAAATGGGAGAAATTGGCCAAAGCAAAAGGGCTACACTCTCCATGCAAGTCAAAAATCCAGTGGGGCAGCCAAACTTTAAAGCTCCAAAATGATCTCTTTGACTCCATATCTCACATCCAGATCATGCTGATGCAAGAGGTGAATTCCCATGGTCTTGGGCAGCTCCACCCCTGTGTCTTTGCAGGGTACAGCCCCCCTCCTAACTGCTTTCATGGGCTGGCTTTGAGTATCTGTGGATTTTCTAGGTGCACAGTGCAAACTCTCATTAGATCTACCATTTTGGGGTTTGGAGGACAGTGGCCCTCTTCTCTCAGCTCCACTAGGCAGTGCCTTAAGGGGACTTTGTGTGGGGATTTCCACCCCACATTTTCCTTCTGTACTGCCCTAACAGAGGTTCACCATGAGCCGCCTGCCCCTGCAGCAAACTTCTGCCTGGACATCCAGACATTTCCATACATCCTCTGAAATCTAGGTGGGGGTTCCCCACCTCAATTATTGATTTCTGTGGACTTGCAAGCCCAACATCACATGGAAGTTGCCAAGGTTTGGGGCTTGCACCCTCTGATGGCACAGCTGAGTTGTACTTTGGACCCTATTAGCCATGGCTGGGGTGGTTGGGACTTAGGATACCAAGTCCCTAGGCTGCACACAGCAAGGGGGCCCTGGGGCCCAGCCAATGAAACCATTTTTTTCTCCTAGGCGTCTGGTCCTGTGATGAGAGGCACTGCCACAAAGGTCTCTGATATGGCCTGGAGACACTTTCCCCAGTGTCTTGGTGATTAACATTCGGCTCCTTGTTACTTAGGCAAATTTCTGCAGCAGGATTGAGTTTTTCTTTGTTGTTGCATCATCAGGCTGCAAATTTTCCAAAGTTTTCTGCTCTGCTTCCTCTTGAATGCATTGCTGCTTAGAAATTTCTTCTGCCAGCTAGGCTGAAGCATCTCTCTCAAGGTCAAAGTTCCACAGATCTCTAGGGCAGAAGCAAAATGCCACAAGTCTTTTTGTATAGCAAGAGTGAACTTTACTCCAATTTCCAACAAGTTCCTCATCTCTATCTGAGACCACCTTGGCCTGGATTTTATTGTCTATACCACATCAGCATTTTGGTCAAAGCCCTTCAACAAATCTAGGAAGTTTCAAACTTTCCCACATCTCCCTGTCTTCTGAGCCCTCCAAGTCTCTAGAAAGTTCCAAACTTTCCCACATTTTCCTGTTTTCTTCTGAGCCCTTTAAACTGTTGCAACCTCTATGTGTTTCCTACTTCCTAAGATGCTCCCACATATTTTGGTATCTTTACCCCAGCGCCCTACTACCTTGGTACCAATTTACTGTATTAGTCTATTCTCATGTTGCTAATAAAGACATGCCCAAGACTGGGTAATTTATAAAGCAAAGAGTTTTAATTGACACAGTTCCACATGGCTATGGAGACCTCATAATCATGGCAGAAGGTAAAGGAGGAGCAAAGTCATGTCTTGCATGGTGGCAAGCAAGAGAAAAACTTGTGCAATGGAACTCTCACTTATAAAACCATCAGATCTTGTGAGACTTACTACAGTGAGAATAGTATAGGGGAAACTGCCCCATGATTCAATTATCTTCACCTGGCCCTGCCCTTGACATGTGGAGACTATTATAATGCAAGGTGATATTTGGGTGGAGACACAGTCAAAGCATATCACCCTCCTTAAAATTCTGTAACTCTTTACTTCACAGAAGTTATAATGGGCTTTCAGCAGGATGGAGATACAAAAATAAAAAAAAAAAAAAAAAAAAAAAAAACCTGGGAAATGAACAGAGTGAAGCAATGGTGTCAGAGAAATCATTGGAAAGGTAAGAGAGGGCATATCAGTGAATTCTTGGATGAGAAACAACCTTGCTAGGCAATCCAAGTTATACTCTGAAGTAACAAAAGAAGGCATCTGAGAAAGGGGTGGGGTTGAGGGAAAGACATAAAAAGTAGTGACAATGAGAGAAGCAAAACAAGATCCTCTTTCCTTGCTGAACTGCACAGAGTGGGTGTGAATGTTTTTGAAAGCAAGCTGAGTAGAATTTCACAAGGAAGGGATTAATGGAGGCTTCCACGGATAAAGAGTGACCTATGGAGAGTGGGAGTTACAGAGATTATTGAATAATTGCTGGGAAGGTGCAGTATGATTATATTGAACTCAAGTGGAAAGACTTGCCTCATCTGTAATCAGTACAAAGGAGGTAAAAGAAATTCAGAAACCCAGAAATTTAGTGACATAGAAGTATACAATTAGCCAAAGAATGATATGATTATCTAGTTTCATATATTGTTTACTGTATTAAGATTAAATATTCTTTTTTGTTAATAATTTTGATTTAATTTTTACTTCTTGAATATCCTTTAAAAGTTCTAGTTATGGTATCATAAGGTAGAGATATTGGTGTATTATTTTTTGAAACAAATTATTTTGGGCTTAAACATGTTGTATAAATTAGGCTAAATTAGAGTATATCGCATTTACAAATCGTCCCCAAATCTCAGTGACCTGTATGTTAAAAGGTTTTACATTGATTTATGTTACTTTTCCATTATCAGTAGAGAATGAAAATTCATCCTATATACTCACGTACCAAACTACACAAACTCTGACTTGACAAATCTTTCATGATCATGACGGCAGGGAGAAATTATGCACTGGTTCTCAAAGCTTTCCCTAGACATAACTGATGTCACTGCCACCTGAATTTCATGGGCTAGAGCAAATTGCGTGGTCATTCCCAACTTCAAAAAGCAAGAAGAAGTGAGATCCTACTGAATGCCTGCATAAAGAAACAACTAGAATATTTGAATGGCCCTAATGATAACTCTGAATGGGTAACAGAAAGTAGGATAATGAAAAATCTTATTCTGAGACTTTCTAGTTAATAAAATGGTAAGAAGATAAGGCAAAGAAGAAAACTTAGTCACTGAGAAGTGGACTCAGATACCAATGTGAAACAGCTAGCAATTGGCAGAGCTTCAACTGAGTTTCAGTGTCTGAATTTTCCTTTTGTAGCATGTATCAGTTTTAAGTAGTATAACCTGCTTCCTCCTCTTTCTCAGACTTTATGAAAAGATCTGTACATTCATATTTCTGTGGCAGACTGTAACAGGCTACCTTTGCTTTGTCTCTTTCAATTCTTTCCTCTTCCAGAAAGTTGTCAAAATAAAGGTACGTATTAAAGGGTATGTGGTACATCAAGCCATCTTGGTTTTATAGGTTATTGTTATCACTATATTTAAGAGAATTTCGGTGACCTGTAGTGATCTTTGGGGTATATTGTTTTTGTCAGTATTAAAGAAAAAAGTGCCAGGCATGATGGCTCATGCCTATAATCCCAGCACCTTGGAAGGCTAAGGCAGGATCATCACTTCAGGTCAGGAGATTGAGACCAGCATAGACAACATAATGAGACCCCATCTATACAAAAAATAAAAAATTAGACAGGTGTGGTGGCACACACCTCTAGTCCCAGCAACTCAGGAGACCGTGGTGGGAGGATCACCTGAGGCCAGACGTTTGAGGCTGCAGTGAGCTATTATCATGCCATTGCACTGTAGCCTGGACAACAGAGTGAGGGGTCCTATCAGGAAGGAAAGAAGGAAGAAAAGGAAGGAAGGAAGGAAGGAAGGAAGGAAGGAAGGAAGGAAGGAAGGAAGGAAGGAAGGAAGGAAGGGAGGGAAGGAAGAAAGAAAGGAAGGACAAAGAGAAAAAGAAAGACAGTGAAAGAAAGAAAGAGAAATAGAGAAAGAGAGAGAGAGAAAGAAAGTAAAACAGTGTCTTCCTACCCCTAGAAAGGAAGCAGTTTGCTCAACCTGTTTAATTGCAATGGATCAACCTTATGACAAATAAACACTTTTAACTAAAAGTGTAATTTATAAAAACAATAAAAACATGTTTGACTCATACTCTACATTGTCTATGGAGTAAAACTTAAACGTCATCCTAATCCTGTTATTATGAATCCCCAGTTGGAAATGGCAAGACAATCACCTGCTTAAACACCGATTCAAAAACAACTGTTCTCAGGATTCTGTCTAACTTTATAATTTCAAGAGTAAAAGATAGGAATATTCAATCTTAAAAAAAATCACTTCCACATTTAGAAAATAATGCCACATGCTGGGAATATCCACTTTCTATACCTCTTTTGTACCGAAAAGTTTATAAGAGATTTAACTGTGATACTTAATCAATCACAATTTGCTAATGATATCAAAGCGGCAGATTCAAGTGCACTTTAGATCATTTGAAAAGCCTTCTATTTTTCATGTACTCCTTTTGTCTGGTGTAGAATAACCTTTAAAATTGTCTCAGCCCCCTCTTTAGTGAAAAGACAGAGACTAATCACAAATGGGAACTGACTGCTGTTCACCAAACTTGAAATAAAATGCAGGTCCAAAGCTTTATATGTAGAAGAGATGGAATCCTCTTATATTGAATGTGATTGCTGTCTCCCCACTCTTTGACATCCATTACTATATTAAGGACATCTTTACAGAGAAAAGAAGAAAGTACAGATTTATATTTGATAGTCGTATTAGTTCTACTAAATACTTCTTTAATTTTTGTTTGCTTTACCTGATTTAACTGGTCTGCATCATATCTCTTCTTTCTTCAACCCATCTCCTCTAATGGCCTTAGAAATTGTTGACATTGGTATAGTTTCTACCTGAAAATAATTTAAATTTCTAGGTTGTTTATGAAAAGAAAATGTTGCTTAATTACCAGTTGCTGAATGCCTTGCTACTTTTCAGAAATGTGTAAGCCCAGAACTCTCTACTCACTCTCCATATCAGAGTGTGTACTCTGGGTTATTTGGGCTGAAGTGTGTGTGCGTGTGTGTGTGTATTCGAAACATATAAATACTTATATGTTTATATAACATATAATATTTACCTTTCAAAATTTATAAACCAGGAGATATAACAGATATAATAGAACGCCCCAGATTTTTGTCTCCTCTTGATCACAGTCAGAAGCTCTACAGTTCTTCAAGCCAAGTTTCCTGCCTCATGCAGCAACTACAAGCTTCAGGTAGGGCTTGTGCCTTGTGGTTTACCCACCTTGCCTTCTTTACTCATGGGTGTTTCTTTCAGACTTCCAGAAGTGTTTTAGTTTGTCACCCTGTTCTGTGTAACCCAAATTACTTGTCTGCTGGTGCCGGTGCAGTACTATAGTCGAAATTGTGTTTCCCTGAAATTCAAATGTTGAAGCCTTAAATCCCAGTACTTCAGAATGTGACTGCATTTCAAGACAGGCCTTTAAAGAGAGAGTGAATGTAAATGAGGTTGTAAGGAGGGTTCTAATTCTACCTGATGGGTGTCCCTCTGAGACAGGGAATTCTGGATACACAGAGAGATACCAAGGGTGGGTGGGCAAAGGGATGACCATGTGAAGAGGCAGCAAATGGGTAGCCATCTGAAAGCCAAGGAATGTGGCTTCAGTGCAACCAAACCTACTGACACCTTGATCTTGGACTTCCAGCCTCCAGAACTGTGAGGAAATAAAATTTGTATTGTTTAAGCCCATCTGTAGTATTTTGTTATGTCAGCTGTAGCAAACTAATACAGTCAGTATCACACTGAAAGAGTTGAATAACTTTTCACAAATATGAAGAATTAGGATTTTGTTCTTCACCTAATGAGATGGTATAATTTATCATTTAGGTAATATGATATTATATTATATCATTATATAATATATAATGATGTGCTTTACAAGCACCTTTGAGGGCTCCTGAAGACACACACACACACACACACACACACACACACACACACACACACGATTGGGCCATCACCCTTTCAAAGAGTCTGAAGTGCAGGCAAAGAACAGATGAGCCTATTTACTAGTAAACCAAGGACAAACAATTGAAAGGTTCATTTCAAGTATGAGCCCCAAAACAACAGTCACAAAGAATGAAGCTGCTGATTTACCATAGAGCTGCTTCTTACATGGACAACATTACGCTGATACTTCAGAAGGAGTAAGTTTTTATTAGGGTAAAAAATGAAGTTAATCAATGTAAAAATGAAGTTAATGATTCCTCTGAGAAACTCAGATGTCAGTTAGTTGAGAAACATCACAGGGCAAGATTACAACTAACCTTCATTTAACTGCCGTTTACTATTCAGAAAACAGAAATGAGAGAGGTCTGACTTCCCATTCCCCCTTTCTCCCTTTTTGCCCCACCTCAGCAAGTAGGGATCTGCTGGGTGCATCCTGTTGGCTACTTTCCAACTAGTCAACTCCAACCTTACCCACATCCGGAGCATCTCTGGTCTCTGCCTAAGATGCATACTCCCACACCTGCTTATCCACCTTCTTCCTTATTTTCCTTGTGCTTTCTCTCCTTTGGTAAGTTTTTCGTTGTTTCTTTTTTCAAAACCTTTCTAGCCTCTAAAATACCACACCAGAGCAAATCAACTTCTCAGCAGAGCTGTCTACATAAGTTGGGGGAGGAAAGTCTATGTCAGACAAAACCGAGGCCATGAGCTTACAAAGCAGGAAAGATGTAAAGCTAAAGGCACTGAAATATAAAGCCTTTTTCTTTTAAAATATTTTATTACAAATAAAATACAATGGGAAGGCCAGGTATGATAGCTCATAACTGTAACCCGAGCACTTGGGGAAGCCAAGGCAGGAGGATTGCTTGAAGCCAGGAGTTTGAGATTGGCCTGGGCAATGTAAGGAGACCTGCATCTCAACAAAAATAAAAATAAAAATAAAAATTAGGCAGTGCGGTGGCATGTGCCGATAGTCCTAGCTACTCAGGAGGCTGAGACTGGAGGATCACTTGAGCCCAGGGGTTTGATGATGTTACAGCAAGCTTGAGCAATGATTACATCACTGTACTCCATATGTACATATGTTTTTGAGCCCAGGATGGAGTACAGTGATATATATATATAATGTTTATGAGCCCAGTATGGAGTACAGTGATGCAATTATTGTATGTGTGTGTGTGTATATATATATCAACAAGAGTAATAGAATACATGAGTAAAAACAAGCTTACAAATTGCAAAAAGAAATATTTTAGTGTTACTTTATAATATGCAATAAATAATATTTTACTAATGTAATATCTTCATTGATTGTAAGATTTTCCCTACAAGCTTTTCTTAACTTTCATACATTAAGCCATCAAAGTTTATATGTTTAGCAACTCATTTTCAATTGACAAAACTGAAAATGATGTTATTCACTAGTGGCAAATAAAGATTGCAAATACTTTAGGATGATTTTTAATTTTAAGAAGGATATTTCTGCTAATACAACTCTTACTAGAACAGTTCAGTGTATTTTTAGGCTGTGATGATATTGCAATAAATTTCTGATAAATTATTTTAAAATATACATTTTAGTACATCCATAGCTAATGATTCTTAAGGCATAGTTTTTCTAGAGGTATTTAACTTTATACAAATCTGTTCTCTGTAAGTCTGTTACAACTTTAATACATAAATGTAATGTAGTTAATATATAAATGTATACATCTAAATGTAAATTTATACAACAGCATTTAAATTTTTCCACCAATATTTCCTGTAACTTGTGGAGATTGTACAGGAAACAAAAAGTGGCTTCAAGAATCGTATATAATTCAAAAATTCAAAACACTCATGCATGTTTTTAATAGCTGTAGCTTCAATTATAGGAAAAATAATTTTAAAATTGCCTTCCTCGTTAATAATTAATTTACTCATAGCTTCATATGAAAATAGTGTTCTTTCCTGTAGATTGTGATAAATTTAATTTCTATTAAGTCTGTGGATATGTGCTTTGAAATCCTGGCAGTTTTTAAAACCAGAGATTATAACTTCTTTGAGGAATTCCAGTATTTCTGGGATATTCTTTATTTTACTGTCTACATGTACACTCCTATTTTGTATTAATTCACTGGCAAGTTATATTGTATGAACATTAACAGCTCCTGTACTGCTGCTGAGGCTGGAGAGTATTTGTGCAGATGCTTCCAATACAGGTTCCAGGTCCTGTCCCTCCTCAATCCACGTCCTCCTCTCTCAGGGAACAGTAGCCCTGCCATACCACTGTGATTACAGTGGCTGCTGTTCACATTCTTGCCACAGCCAGTTCGGACCAGGGTCTCCATGTGGCCAATGCCTTAGGGCAGTCATGGACTGCCCTAGGCATCCACTTGCACCCCAGGATCCAAGCCAATTGCTTAACATATTAGCTTCTTCCCCAGTCTCTTTCTCCTCTGTTCTTTATGTTTCATTGAGCTGAAACATCGTGTGTTCAGTTACCCAAACCTGCAATCCAGGCATCCCTCTGAGCTTCTCTCTTGTGCGTCTTCTTTATCAATATCTAAATATTCTTATTTTCTATAATACTTAAACTGTTAGCAGCATTTGACGCAATTGAGCGTACCTAATGTATGAATATCCTTCCTCTCCTTAATGCCTTTTTTTTTTTTTTTTTTGAGACAGAGTTTCACTTTTGTTATCCAGACTGTAGGGCCTGATCTCGACTCACCACAACCCTCGCCTCCTGGGTTCAAGCAATTCTTCTGCCCCAACCTCCCAAGTAGCTGGGATTATAGGCATGCATCACCACACCCGGCCAATTTTGTATTTTTAGTAGACATGAGGTTTCTCCATGTTGGTCAGGCTGGTCTCGAAATCCCAATCTCAGGTGATCTGCCCACTTCGGCCTCACAAAGCCTCAATATCTTTCAGAACATGACATTCTCCTTTTATTTTCATTTAGGAAGCACTCCCTCTCAATTTCCTATGTTCCCTCTGTTTCTCCTGAATGTCTAATGCTAGAGTTACCACAGTTCACTCCTCAGCCTTCTTCTTTTCTTTATCTATATCCATTTCTTTGGTTATCTCATCCATACATAGCTTTAGATATTGTCTCTGTGCTGATGACCATTACATTTATGTCTCTGACCAAGGTATCTTTCTAAACTCTAGATGCGTATATCTCTCTCTTTTTGGATATTCAGTACTTATCCCAAACTGCTTGAAGATATATATACGTGTGTGTGTGTGTGTGTGTGTGTGTGTGTGTGTGTGTGTATACACACACACATATGTATATATATGTATATATGTGTGTATATATACACACACATATGTATTTATATCTCCAAAAAAATCCTACTGTTTCTGACCTTTTCTCACCACTTTCACTCCTATGACCCCAGACACCCTAACTTCTCTTTATTTTTTACTTACGATCTATACCTCTGTAACACAGCATGCTTTGCTTATTTGTTGATTGATGTTATTGTTTCTTCCTCTCGCTAAGGAGAGATGATTGAAAATTTCATTCATCAATGGATCTCAAACACCCAGAGCAGTGCCTACCACATTACCACATTTTAGGTGTTTTTTTTTTTTAAATCAATACAGCCTCCTCAACTTCTCTAATATCTCCTTTTCTCTTTCCCACTTTCACCTACCCTAATTCAGATGCCAACATTTTTAGTGTAGTTTACTAAACTGAAAAGCTGCCTAATTCATCTTCTGCTCTTCAGTCTTAATCTCTATACATCCATTTTCTACTGACAAAGGCAGTCCTTTGACCAAAACTTTAAGCAGGCTCTTCTTAGTTCTCTGTTTGACTAGGCTTTCCTCTATGTCCCTGTAGAACCCACTTTGAGCAAAAATCCTGCTAGGTCATTGCAGCGAAAATCCTCTACCTTTGGTATCTGATCACTCTACCTTACCAGCCTGGTCTCCCTTTAGAAGAATTTTGTGGAGTCAGTCTGGCAAGACTTACCCTTACATCTGAGTGTGCTCTCAGTCATTGTCCATCCACTCTCCCTGACCCTGCTCTTTGGCTATTAACCCCCTTTTATCTTTGTTAGAGTCAGGATTGAGTCCAGTCTCTGTCTCCCTCTGCAAGACCCCATTACAGTTTTCCCCATACTATTACAATGCACTGCCTCTTGAACAAAATCTACCTCATCCTCTTTAACAAGCTTCAGGAATAATTTTTTCTTTAACACTGTTTATAATCAGAACTGACTTTAAAAATTAGCAACCATATTCCTTTCCTCTTGAAGTTTTGCAATAGCATAGCATTTTCCCCAATTTATAAATAGCCACAATTTTAGTTTGATTTAAAAGGCTCATCAAGTTGCAATCTATCAATTTCCAAAAGAATCTTCCAGGAGATTTCTTAATTTTATACTACAGTGTTTGAAAAATTTTTTAAATCCAAGTATGAAATTTGTCCTGTTTCTTAATGACAAAGTTTATGTTACATAAAACAAAATTTTTCGTGATACTAGAAAAAGTACATTTCAGTAGGACAATGAAAATAGTCTTCATTTGTGCAAAGTTTCCATTAACTATGTATACTAGTGCTGTTTAATTGGAATGGGATTGGTGACAAGAAGTTCTAGGTTATCAACGTACAATGCAAAAAAAGTATACAGTGAAGGAAATATTCTTCATGGTCAAATAGAGCAGCCACCAGCCATAAAGGCTACTGAGCATTTGAAATGTGGCTAGTGCAACTGAAAAACTGAATACTTCAATTTTATTTAATTTTAACTTGATTTAAATAACTGTAGGGTGCTACTGGTTAGTATATTGAACAGTACAGTTCTAGAGATTATGTATTAGACGTATGTTATAGAATATATTCCCATATATTCTGAATTGGGACACAGATTAATGGGCATTTCTAATCTATCTTATATTGTATCTGGGCATATATCTACAGACTGGTCGTTTGCTCACTTGTCATAGTGCAAGAGTGAAACTATTTCCAAGGTGTCATTTTTATAAATCTGAATTTCTCTGGAAAGAAACAATAATGAAATTTACTCTAGTTCTGTGAAAGTGAGGCTATTTGCATTGTGTCTCTTCATAATTTTGGTATGAAAAGTGTGACATGATGCAAAGTTACATCATCGGATGTGTGCATATGCTTATATTATGTCATCATTTTACGATGTTTATCTAAGAGAAACGGCTATTTTAGAAATGTAGATTAAAGTAATTACTGTAACAGTCTATTGGCAACCCTTTTATTACTGCACTGAGGTAACTTTATATAATTTCATAGGACACAAGGATGACAAAAATAAAAATGTATCAGGAAAGAAGAGTATTGTGTAGGAATTTATTTTTTCACTCACAAACTACAACTCTGATATTGTTAGAACTGATGTTTTCACAGTTGAGAAAAAAACTAGCTATTTTATAACATACTATTTGTTATTGAAACTGAATTAACTAATATTTAAGGTTTGAAAATACATATGAGTTATTTCATTACCCTGTTAATATAGGTATCATTAGATGACTATAATTTGGTAAAGTAACTCCGAATATTACAATAAAAAAGTATTAATCTTGATTAAGTAGAAGAGCAGTTATTTTACTATTATTTTATAATTTATGTCTATGACATTTGTCATCCCCTTAGATATTCAAATAAGTAAATCTGTCACCAGGAGTCTGTACACTTACTTCTAGGTGTTTTGTCTTTTCATAGGATAGATAAGCTCTAAGATCTTAGATTTTAACTTTTGTCACAGACGTAATCTTCATGACTATATACAATTTAAACAAAACAAGTGGCATACTTACCACTTAACTATGTACTCTTGAATGAAAGTAAAATAATTATTATTATTTTAAGATGGAGTCTTGCTCTGTTGCCAGGCTGGAGTGCGGAGGCATGATCTTGGGTCAATGCAACCTCCACCTCCTGGTTTAAGCGATTCTCCTGCCTCAGCCTCCTGAGTAGCTGGGACTACAGGAGTGTGCCACAACGTCTAGCTAATTTTTGAGTGTTAGTAGAGACAGGGTTTCACCATGTTGGCCAGGATGATCTTGATCTCTTGACCTTGTGATCCACCCACCTTGGCCTCCCAAAATGCTGACATTACAGGTGTGAGCCACTGCGCCCAGCCTGAAAGTGGAATTATTTTTTAATATTACATTTTAAAAGACAAAACAAAGTAGAACAAGAGTAAATCCAATTACATACATACATACATAGTTTTTCCTTAATAACTAATTCTTATGTTTTCTATCCTGCTTACTTTGACAAACTGTTTGATGCAACTTAAAATGTACATAAAACCTAATTGTACGATAAGAAAATGTAAAACTATAAAATGTTAGAAAAATTAAATATTTCAAAAACTTAGCATTATATAGTTATTGTAATTTAGCATTAAATTTAGCTTAATATTTTCTAGAAATAAAAATATTTTTAAAAAATGTAAAAGGAAGCCCACAATGTCACAAACATTGAGTGTTATAAAGGATAACAGTATTGGAATAAAAGGAGATAAGTAATTTGACATTTATAATCTTGTCCTCATCTAACAGTAAAATATACAGTTGTCCGTGACAATAGAAATTTTATTTTTCAAAAACTTAATTCTGAAAGTTTTGGTTAATGATCTTTATATGAGCAACTTTGAACAACATAATGGAAAATTCCTTCAATAGTGTTTCTTCAGAATAGGCAAGGAGGTACTCTCTGTGACCATTTTATTTGAATGTTTTATTCTTGGGAAGTAGGCTAATATGTCCAGGCATATGGATTTCTGCTTCTAAAATGGTTTTTTATACAGCTTAGAAATTAAAAGTGAAATAAATAGTGTCTCAGCCATCGTGTCTCAAATATAGATTCTCCAAGCTATACTTTCAACAGAAACATTGCCTTAGTTCAAAACTGAGCTATAGTAAATGTTTGAAGACAAATGTTGTATTGTGGACTAACAATATCCCAACTTTCTGGATACTGTGTGTAATAGTCATAGTATTTACTCTGTACATGATGATTCAGGAAACAGAATTATATTTTATTCAAAAGAGTGAGAATTTTTTTGCATAAAGTATGGGAGTAAATTGCAAAATTAATTCAAAACTGACCCAAATATTTCCCAAACTGGATCTACTGAATTATCTGAATAAATTATTATTTGGGAAGCCAGATTTCCACACCACAAAGTACATACTAGATTATTTTGACCAGGAAAAATTCAGAGCAGGTATGAATATCCACTTTGACCATAAAATTAATCACTACTGCACATTGGAATATCTGAAATTTGCATGGTTTTATAAGGATTTAATGAATATGTACTCCCAGGCCAATAATTTGAATGACCTACAGTATATAGTAATTATAATCAAATATCATTCTATTGAACCTTTATTTTCTCCTTTTTTATTTAGAACAATTCATCTGGAATCTTCAATATAAAGATAAAACCTTCTTGGATAGTATAAATAGCTCTATGGACTTAGAGCAGATTTATATCAAAGACTATTTTGTTCATTATTCCTCATCTGTCAAGGGTGATACTTTAACACAGTCTTAAAATTTCCTCATCCAGCATTTTTGTATACTTTAATAAAATTGTATTTTCTATTTCTATCTCTTTTTCAATAGGGATAATATTCAAATTTATGAAACTTCTATAAATGTATATCTTGGTACCGATTTCTCTGTGCTTCAATATCATCAGATATTTACTTCTATTTTATAATAATTATCATGTTTCATCTTACTTGTGTATTTATAAATTTTTCTTTCAATCTTGGCTACAAATTAAAACCACTTGAGAAGCTTTAAAAATACTGATGCCTACACTCTCTTTTAAGCTGAGATTATGATTTAATTGGTCTGAGGTACCATCTGAGCAACAGTACTTTGGGAAACTTTCCACTTTATTCTAATGGATAGCCAAGTTGTGAATCACTGCTCTAGACTGTATGATTATTCAGAGTGGGGGCATTGCTTATTCACCCTTATGTTTGCTGAACACTGTGCCTGCCTGTATTAAATTTTCAAACACATGTTACTAGATGTTATCCAACAGCAAAGACCCAGTCATGCAGTTATATTCAGAAAAGTATTCCAGGTTTTGAGAGAATCAAGTTTCTGCAATTCTCAAATACTTAGGGTTTTTTTTCCTCAGAAGTCTTAATCCTCTTTTCTAAGATTAAAATTTTGATTCTAATTATTTATTCATCCTACAATTTTTCAGTTTTTCTTCTCTCATAGACAAGACAGGAAACAAGAAAAAATACAATTTTATGTTACCTACAATAACACATACTTAACACTGATTTTCCCCATTAGGAAAATCGTCTAGGCTTTCCCTTTAATGTGATCTCTCTTAACTCCTCATTCTTTCAGTAATTTTCAATTAAATAAAATAAGTTACACCCTCAAATGTCATGCACACAAAATTGGCCTGCTTTAGAAATAATTTCTTCTCCATATCATCATCTTAAACCAAACCCACACCTGAACATGACTTTAAATCAGTGATACTCAACCAGGGACATATCTAGGGACATATTTTTGTTTCTTGCAACGAGGAGGGGAGTGCCACCGACATCTACTGAGTAAATGCCAGGAATGCTGCTAAATATCCCAGAAAATTCACAACATCCCCACAACAGCATGTCTTTAGTGCTGAGATTAAGAAACCTATTTAAATACAGGTACAAATTTTACATAAGCATTTTTGAATAAGTTATATTATTTTCCTATGGTTTCCTTCTATTATAAGTCAACAAATAGGCTGAGAATGATTATTGACAATGTAAAACAAAATGTGAATGTCAAAGTACTTTGGCATCATATATAAATAGAGTTATTCCTGACAGCCAGAGGTAGAACAAGCCAAGCGTCAGGCCCAACACTTATTAATATCAGTAGCAGCTCTTCAAAAAAGGTGAAATTCTCAACCACAGAATGTCTGCTACACCAGAATTTAAGCAGTGGTTTAAAGGAGTGGGTTTCTGAAATGCGGGATGGTTACATCTGGATTAACGCACTCAAGCATTTTGAAACCTTTGCTCTTCCTCTGCATTCTAAACCTGCAGAAGTAGCACACTATCCCTATTAAAAGCTAGCCCTCCTGTCTTGATGAAGATGGTGTAGAGACCTGTGCTTTGCCTTATAATACGTCCTCTTTTTTCAGCATCTACCACCACCACCTTTTCTCCTGGACAACAGGCCAAAAAATATATACTATCTAGGAAGATGCTGAGAATTTCTGGGAGCTGCAGCTGTGGGTTTTAGCCAACATATATTGACAACAGCCTAGAGGGTATGTGTGAGACTGGATATTGAGGATGCTGGATTAAAAAGGATGAAATTCGATCCAAGATGGCCGATCACTAGCAGCTCAGGATTGCAGCTCCCAGTAAAAGCGCAGAGAGCCAGTGGACGCCACACTTACCGATGGATTTTTGCTGCCCACGGACCAGGACATTCCCAGCGGAGGAGCCCCACAGGTCGTCAGCGTGACCCTTTTGGCTGGCGCAGCTTTTTTGCCGGCGTCTCGGCTCGGCGGCTCTTGGTGCGGAGTAAACAGGACTGAGTCTCCTTTTGGATGATGTTTGGAGCTCTGTGAAGGCAGAGCAGTCCATCCAGCTGATTGAAAAAGGGACTGAGAAGCCAGACCGGAGACCCCCGGGCAGAAAGGCACCACGAATTTCAACGCTGCTGTCTTAGCTAGCGTTGTGAGTCGCACAGTGAAAAGTACATAGATTCCGGAGCTGGGAATTAACAAGCTGGACGTCCACTTAGAGACCTAATTTGAAAGTGAGTAATTACAAAGACGACAGATGGATAAAACCATAAAGATGCCAAGAAGCCACCGTAAAAAAACTGAGAACACTCAAAATCAGAAAGTCTCTCCTTCTGCAGAGGACGCTAGTTCCTCATCAGTAACAGAACAAGGCTTGATGGAAAACGAGTGTGAAGAATCATCAGAATTAGGCTTCAGAAGGTGGATAATAAGAAACTTCTGTGAGCTAAAAGAATATGTTCTAAACCAATGCAAAGAAACTAATAACTTT
>PVKP010000540.1:0-34731 GCA_004027715.1 Plecturocebus donacophilus
AAAAAGAAAACCGGCAGAAGGCAAGGATGCCCTCTCTCACCACTCCGATTCAACATAGTATTGGAAGGGCAATCAGGCAATAAAAATAAATAAAGAGCATTCAATTAGGAAAAGACGAAGTCAAATTGTCTCTATTTGCGGCTGACATGATTGTATATTTAGAAGACTCCATTGTCTCAGCATACATACATTTAGAGAGAGAGAGTATATAAGAAACCCATTTTAAAAATATAAAGATGTATGCTAAAAAGTAAAGAAATGGAGATATACAAAACTAATAGTAATAAAAATAAAGTTGACATAGGGATATTTATTTCAAATGCATCAGACTTTAAACCAAAGAATGTTATCAGGGATAAAAAAGCCATTAAGGGCCAGGCGCGGTGGCTCACGCCTGTAATCCCAGCACTTTGGGAGGCCTAGATGGGCAAATCACGAAGTCAAGAGATTGAGACCATCCTGGCCAACATGGTGAAACCCCGTCTCTACTAAAAGTACAAAAAATTAGCTGGACGTGGTGGTGCGCGCCTGTAGTCCCAGCTACTTAGGAGGCTGAGGCAGGAGAATCGCTTGAATCCGGAAAACGGAAGTCACAGTGAGCCGGGATCGCACCACTGCACTCCAGCCTGGCTACAGAGCAAGACTCTGTCTCAAAAAAAAAAAAAAAAAAAAAAGCCATTAAATAATGATGAAGAAATTAATTTTCTAAGGAAACAGAAATTCTAAAAGTGTATGCAGCTAACAACAGAAAGTCAAGATATATTAAACAAAACTTATAGTGCTGAAATGAGAAACAAATTATTTTTATAAAAAATTCAAAATCTTCCTGTCAATAACTGATAGATCAAACAGGCAAAAAATAAATGAGGATATAGAACATCTAAAAAGTACTATTAATCAACTTCATCTAATTGACGATTATAAAATACTCCATCAAAAAGCAAAATACAGAGTCTTTTCAAGCTCACATGGAACCTTCATCACAATAGACCACATTCTGAACCATAAAACACACCTATACAAATTTTAAAAGAGTAAAAATCATACAAAGTATGTTCTGAGAATATAATTGATTAAAAATAATAGCTTAAAAATATCAAAAAATTAGAAATTAAACAATACGCTTCAAAATTACATATAAGTCAAAGAAAACTTAAGATAATATTTTCAAATGGTTGAATTAAATTAATAAGAAACTAGAGCTTACCAAACTGTGTGGGATGCCAGGGACACAGTGCATAAAAAGAAAAAGATAGCACTAATGCATATACCAGAAAATACGTGAAATAAATAATCTAAACTACTAATGTAGAAGCTAGAGAAAAGAGAGCAATGTAAGCCTAAGGAAATGAGAAAAATAAATAATAAAAATTCAAACAGAAATCAACTAAATTGCAAAGAGGACAACAATAGGAAAAATCAGTGTAACCAAAAGGTAAGTTTTTGAAAATACCAATAAAATTTAAAAATAAGTGACTGTGGTATTATTGTTTTCCATCATTTACATTTAATCTAAAATAAGATGCAAGCTTATATAGCATTAAATATTACAAGACAGTTGTTCTCATCCTAATTTTAATAAATTATTCAAGTTATAGATGATCATTATTAAGTTCAGATATGTAAAATATACTTAAACTCACTACCATATAAATCTGTGAATAGGTAGTACTCAGCAAAAATTTAAGACAACTGTGAGTTTGAAACTCTCTAAATGTGAATTCTGTTAGAGGTTAAGAAAGGATAGGTAAAGTCCTCTGTGTTTTCATGGTATTAATGACAATGGAATATTTCAGATAATCACTGATCAAGATTAAAATGGTGAGATAAATAATTTGCTTTAAAAGTCTCTCATAATGACTCCCATAAAGTTTTGGAAAACAACAAATTATTCTATGGCTGTAGCCCATTTCTTCTAATCAGAGTTTAAGTGACTAAGGTATTATTGTTTAAGTGACTCCAGTAGTTTGGTGTCCCAAACTAAGGCACAAATTATAAATAAAAATAAATGTTTTTAAATAGAAAAAATCTGGCTATTATATTTTCTTCATTAATTATTTAGCAGAATTCATATGAACAACTAGCATTTAGTTTTTATTGGTAAGAATAATTCCAGATTATATTTACTATGAAAAACATCAGAATTGTGTATGTTAAAATTTGTAATTGAAAAAGTTTATTTTCAAATGCAACTGCTTATGTACTCAAAAGCTCATTCTTACAGAATTTTGCTTTTAGTATTCCATGCTTTATGTATTGTAGTTCTTTAATTATGAAAGCATATTTTCAATTTAAAATTTCCACAGTAATTTTTTATGAATATAATAAAGATAAAAGACCACAGGTAAGTTTTCAAAATTGTCAAGATATTAAATAAGTTTATAAGATAGACTATCTGTTCATGTATGCAAAAAGTTTGCTTTTTGGGAATAGGACAGAGAGTTTGTAGTGTTTAAAGGAAATTGCCTTAGAATTAAAGAGGTTTACAGATGAATTGATAGAGAAAATGTTAAGCAATTAAAAAGTGTCACTATAAATTTTTATTCAAGGAAATTGAGATTTAATCCTTACAACTGTGAAGAACTACTTTAATAATTAAACAATCATGAATTGTGTATGCAAAACAGATTGTTCTTTGCAACGGGTAAGTAGAAAAGCTTATTAAGACGTAAATTATTTTGGTTAACGCATCTTGCAAACTTTTAACCTCTTAAATGTATTCAAATATATAACAAATCAGAAATGAAAAATAAAAATTATTTTCATTATCAAACTCCAGGGCAAAATTAAAGACCAAATGTTAACTCTCCAAAGGTGCCAGAAATAGCAACCATGTGCACAGTACAGTGTTTCTCATGTGCTAGGCACTATCAAAAATGTTTACAAATAATATCATTTAATTTTCACAATAATACTTTAAATTAGATCTCAATGGCATCCAATTTTCTGAAATAGGAATCTTGTCCAAGATTACCCCTCTGGAAGATAACATGGTTACTGAGTTTCAATCCAGACCACAGATAAGAGTTTGGTTCTTCCTTAGCGTAAAATTCTGCCTCTCAAAAGGAATTATGCTATACTGACTCTCAAACGTAATTAATGTGCCCGGCACCGTGGCTCATGCCTATAATCCCAGCACTTTGGGAGGCTGAGGCAAGCAGATCATTTGAGGTCAGGAGTTCGAGATCAGCCTGCCCAACATGGTGAAACCCTGTCTGTACTAAAAATACAAAATGCATGTGCCTGTAATCCCAACTACTGGGGAGGCCAAGGCACGAGAATCACTTGAACCCAAGAAGCAGAGGTTGCAGTGAGCCGAGATTGCACCACTGCACTCCAGCCTGCATGACAGAGTGAGACACAGTCTCAAGAAAAAGAAAAAGTAATTAACGACCACAGTTAATATCCTTTGAGATTAAGCTCAAGTTTTATGGATCAAAAGTTATATTAAAGTCCAAAATATTATCTTTCCCAATTTTATTTTCTGGTTAGGGTAATGGTTACACAGGAGAACACTGTGAATATCTAATTTTCTAGAAGTTGAATAGGTCAAATGTCAATTCCCTGATATCGTTTATAAAGTACAGAAATAACAAAAGGAAAGCTCATTATTATGCTCTTTTCATACCTTTAAAATTGAGAGAAGCGACCTATCACTCAATCAGGCCTGATAGTGCTTATCCCCGGTGAAATAATGTTCCCCAAACTGTTAGAAATATTACAGTACACCGCAACAGAAATTCATTGATGTCTGAGAGAAGAAAAAACTTTGTCTCAGACTCATTGGCATGACAATCAGTTGATAGAAGTTGTCAAGAATATACAACCTCTGAATTAAATTTATTTTGATAAACCTGTCAACAACATGCTAATTTTGTACCAGGCAAGTGCAAATATCTGTGGGGAGATCTCATCTATGCAGAATAATAGATGCCTTTTCTGTAAAGTTTAGAAATTCGTCATGTTGGCAATGCCCCAGTTAGCAGAAATAATAATTCTAGATACTTTTATTTTATATCTAGTATATTCAGAATTTAACTTCCATTTTTTTCTGAGTCCCATGTTTCTGGCACCTTATATTATAGCAACAGTGATCTCAAGCTAGTACAGATAGTATCTTAACCTACACACTCTTGTGAGTAAGGTTTTTTTTTTTTTTTTTTTTTTTTTTTTTAATTCTAAGGCCCAGTGACTGTTTCCACTGCCGTTTTTCATGCAGTTATTTAGATCTTTAAAATTTGCTTTCTAGGGACGAGTTTAACCTCCAGCTTTGATCAGCTGGGGAGTTTTCCTCAACAAACTTCCTAACTGAATTTACTTTTGTAATTTCTACAGGATTGAAATTACTTCCCATATTGTTGCCAGGCACATCACAAAACTCTTTCCTGTGTTTTTGAGTGTTCCAGCATTGCTTCCAACTATGTCATTTGTTTTTTTCTTTTTTGGAACCAATGGGATATATAATGCTATGTCAATTTCAGTACTACTACTTTGCTCAAGCTGTTAAAGAAAGCAAAGTTTTTAGGTCTGATATCAGTAGACTT
This sequence comes from Plecturocebus donacophilus, assembly GCA_004027715.1. Lineage (NCBI taxonomy): Eukaryota > Metazoa > Chordata > Mammalia > Primates > Pitheciidae > Plecturocebus > Plecturocebus donacophilus. The sequence goes on from PVKP010000540.1 coordinate 4,545, forward strand.
TAAAGGATTCTTCATTATTGTTATATTTATTACAAATTAGAGATAACTAGACCTTATGTTTAAATGTGACTCTTATAATTCATGTTGATTGTTCAGTTATCTTTGAATGATCCTAAACACTTAACCTGTTTGGTAGGAATTACTAGGAACTCCATATATCCACTTCAATATACTATATTCTGCCAAATTTAATATGTTTCCATAAAAAAATCTCTAAAATCCATTTATTTATAGTTACTTTTATTAAAAAGGCAATAAATATTTTTGTGCCTAGGAAAAAATGACTTTTTAAGAAACACTATATAGGCTAGAAAATGTATTTCTTTCACTCATTTAGAACAATTGCTTATGTTTTAGGGTTGCATTGCCAAAGACAAAATGGAATCAGTGAACTCAAAGCAAGAAGAATTAGTGCACTGAATAATTATTTTAAAACATTTTTCCAGATTTTCTATGCTTAGACATATGGAATGAAACAATTTTCACTTAGCAAAAACACTGGTGTAGAGAGAATTTGCAGCATATGAGATTTCAAATGTCAATTTAGAAGTATATTTTAGAGGAGATTTTAAAAATGAATGAGGGATAGAAGAAGTATGTACTAGCTAAACGCTAATATATTAAGATCTCCATCTGCTTGACATGTGTATTCCTATGACAAAAATGTATCAATATGTGTATATTTTCTGAGAAAATACTTGGAGGAAACAATTAGAGGATCTTGTTTAGGAGGAAAAATTTCAGTTCTATTTCTGAATTAAATTATTATTTTGGATTTTAGAAAAATGAGCAGCATAAGCTTACAGATTACCTTGAAAATCACCTATTCCTCATATTTCTGAACAAGTATGGGAGTCTTTTTTTTTTTTTTTTTGAGATGGAGTCTAGCTCTGTCACCCAGACTGGAGTGCAATGGTGCAATCTTGACTCACGGCAATCTCTGCCTCCCCAGTTCAACTGATTCTTTTGTCTCTGCCTCCCAAGTGGGAGTATAGGCGTACACGACCACACCCGGCTATTTTCACATTTTTAGTAAAGACGGGTTTCACCATGTTGGCCAGGCTGGTCTTGAACTCCTGACCTTATGATTCACCTGCCTAGGCCTCCCAAAGTGTTGGGATTACAGGCGTGAGCCACTGCGCCCACCTCAATATGACAATCATTATTGAAAATTGCTTTTTCTAAGGTATTACTGAAGTAGTCGTCTGGCTAAAAGATAATAGTGCTCTCATTGTTGACCAGAATAACTTACTATGGTTTATGCCATTTTGTTGCCTGAAATATTAGTCAACAATGTTTATGCAAAAGTTTATGTAACCTTTATGTAAAATAAATCCAATATAATATTTTAATTAAAAATAAAAATACCCATTCAGAAAAAAGTTCTAAATTTTACTGTTGTTATATACCAGGATAAAGTTATAACAATTTTGCAGTGTTATATTGTATTATATTTTTCAAAAGAAAATGAAATGAACAATGTACTGATTAGTTAAATAGTATTAGGCATACATTGCTATTTAACTTATGCATATTTTAAAAACTGGAAGGATACTTGTTCCGCCTTTTGAAGGAGTAATGAAACTTTTAAAAATAATGAAAAAGATACATGTAGGTCTCTTAAAGATATTTTTCCAAGGAATTTTCATAATGCCAAGAATCCAGATATTTTATTAAAATGTGTCCTGAACTAAAACTGAGGAAAAGATTGATGTTTAGAACCAGCTTACTATTAATTCACTCACTCTGGATTTTTAAACACCCCATATAGAGTCTTTACAACTTCTTGCTGAATTTCAATTTGTATTAATACAATCAAGGTTTTCAAATGTTTAGTCGCTTAGCAAGAAAGAGACTGCATAATCTAAAAAGCTGTCTAATTTGTTATTATTGCTATCATTACCAATTTTTATATTCCTGTGCTCTCATAGCTTGAAACGTAAAGACAAATTTTGGCTCATATAAGAAGATCAAGTCCATGATTCTCATCAGTATTTTATAAAGATCTCTATCCTTTAACATATGTCAAAGGGAGGCCCATGTTTCCAGAGTTACTTTCCTTTCCAATATTCTTAGCTTCTATCAGCAAGAGTCAAAACTGAGCCCCAGGCATAGGACATTTTTGCCAATAGAGAGACTAAGTTGTATAACATAACCATGGTCTCTAAAGCAAAAACGGCAAAGCTAAGATTGGAATCTCAGTCTTATTCTTAGGAATAAACTGGTAACAAAATATCTGCAAAGTTATCTTGTAACTATGAACGTGATTTCATTTAGTATGATATTTTAATTGCTTATTGTCAATGAAGGTGTTTAAATTCTTAAACAAAAAATTAGAATGGAATTTGGTTAGTGTATTTCCAGATAGTCTTTATTTTATAATAATATTATAAACTACCAAAATGTTTCTTATGCTTTGAATTAATATCATTTTATTTGTTTGCAAATTATTCTGTATAATATAACTACATGAATGAAATTAGTTTTGTAAAACTTACCTTTAGAGGAATGTAATAGTAAATTTTTTTAATGAGAAAAATTTTAATGGTATAATAAAATATTAAACTTAAACATTATTTTGCTTTCTTGGAAGTCTCACATTTCAAATAATAACTGTTTATGTTTTCCAAAATGCAGCTATATTGTATTTTTTAACAATATTTTCACACTAATATTTCAATCTATGTAATTCAATTATTCAATATGGGCAGTAAAATTAGAAGTATACATTAAATCATTTTTCAATGAATTGCTTTCAAAATCCAATCTTATATAATTTGACTTCCAAGTCTGGTTAAAAAAATTGTGTATTTTATTTTGTGATATACGTGCTGAGGAATCAAAAATTTATAATTTTATCAAAGGCAAGTAAATGCCTTTAAACTCATAAAATAGCACTCTTAGTTGCACAGTTTTTTACGTATTGACTCTAAGACCACTTGAAACTTTAAGGCTGAAATGTCTTATGCCCAAGTTCTAAGTTTATGAAGACTAAAATGTAAGAAATGGTCTTTCACTTCAAGTTTTAAAAATGACAGTGTGAAGATAAAAGCGAGTGATATCAGTGATGCCAAAGAACTATCTGCGTATAGAGAATTTATGGTGTGTACTACAAATGTTGAAGATGGAAGCTTCTCAATTTAGGCCACTGTGTAGCTCCAGCTAAGATGATTCAGTTTTAGGACTTCTGCCCCTTTTGATGTACAGAAAGAAAAGTGTGAAAAGTGCCTGTCTTTTATTTCAAATACCTTTTTTTTTATTAAGGATGTATGTGTATATATATATATATAAAATAGTATATTTCAAAAAATCTACTGCATTTCATGTTATCTCTTTCACGCTACCTCAATAGCAAAATGTAAAAAAAAAAAAAAAAAATTCTTAGCGGATAATTTTGCTGGACAAAGTTTTTTACATAGCTTTACCTGTGTTCCACTATTAACTAACACAGACAAACACACCACAAAAACATTATACCTCACACTATAGCATTGCAATATAGGCTGACTGAGCACTGTGGCTTCTCCAAAGACTCTAATTTTAAAATCTGAATGTAAGAACAAATACCTAAGCAATGATCATTTAATAGATAAAATTCTTTATTAGCATACAATGTAAATCAATGGATTTGTTAAGATCACAGAGAATCAACAAGGATTGAGTAGAAACAGTTTTTAAATAGGAAGAAATAAAGCTTTGGAAAGCGAGGGATAAAAATAATAGCTAACATTTATGTGCCTTTGTGTATCAGCTGCATATTCAGGTAAACATATACATATGTAGATGCACAGATATTTAATATTCAATTATTCAGTTAATCACTATTAAGCAGTGTACCGATTTTAGCCCACCACTTCCACAGTTATCTTTTCTTTATGGAATATGAAAATATTGGGATACTACCAGATTACTAAGGCTAGTAATTCTACCATATACAACCAGAAACCAGGCATAAACATTCAATAGATTTTGCTGTCCTACTAGACATAATGGAAAATTTTCCTTTGTGCTTTCTCAAACACCCGGGAAAAGTATATACAGGTTAAATAGCAGCGTTAGTCAACTTTTTTTTTTAATAAATTGCCAAATAGTAAAGATTTTAGGCTTTTCAGGCCTCAAGTGGTCTCTAAAATATCTTAATTTCTTCTTCATCCTCTTAAAAAAATTAAAATGTTAAATACCATTGTTACCTTGCAAGCTGTACAAAAATAAAACATAGGCCAGATTAGGCCCATGGGCTCTAGTTTGTTGACCTGAATTAATGAATGAGATGACTCCATTCATAAAATAAATCCCTTCTGGTGGACGCTAGTGCTATTCTGGGCATCAAGGAATTTGTGTTAGCTCAGATTTGGTATTTGTTATCTCCTCAGACTTTGGGTGACAACTTCACTATTGTTAGTAATAGAACAATTCCCAGAAGCAACAAACTCAGGTTGGTTCTCTTGTGCTCCATCAGGTCCTTCCCTTACCAGCTGTCCTTCCGTTCACAGACCTTTATGCTTGTAAACTGATTGGAAATTAGAGACATTCTCCACTGTGATGACTCAACTTTAGATTTGCTCACCAGCTATACAGTTAATTATTATTCCTATTATTATTTCAAAACACAAATTCCTTAGAAAGTTGAACTCTCATTTGGTTTTATGGTTTGGGTGAGTAATTTATTATAGCCAATACTCTCAATAGGTCAAAAAATTCAGACTATCCAATCGTCTCTAAAGACTCACAGTGTTAGAGTCAAATTTCTGCTAATTGTTATGCTTGAGGTTAGGTTCCAGCCCATGCTGATGTCTTGAGGGAGTGGTTGGATGAGCAGAAAGAACACTCGGGGAGCTGTAGACAGGTGAAAGATGATTTTATTCATTGGCAGCTCTTTTCAGCAGCTTTCTCACACTGTCCTTCCTGTTTCAGCTTCCTCGCCTTCAGGATCAGCAGCTTAAGTCTTTCTTTGGGCACAAGGGAGCTGAGCTGTGTCCTGGCTCCGCTCTATACATCTGCAAAGATGAACAGCTCTGACTCTCTTTGGGCACTAGCACACCTGTACGGTGTTAGCAGGGCAGTTATACCTTTTACAGACAATAATGGCTAAAGGCAAGTGATGACCTTCCCATGTTATGGCTACATGGCTGTGATAACAAGGGGAGTTATACGCACGCACTCTAAACTTGGTGAGTGACACAGGATGTGAACATCCTACCCTCAGCCTATTCTTGACCAAAGCACAGCCATGTTCTTTATACTACTAATGCATTCCCTTTATCTGAACAGCTTCCATTTTGTTATCTTTCTAAGCAGGTCATTTCAAATGGGATATTTTCCATGAGATTTTCTATCCTTGAAGGAGCAGACATCAAATAATGGTATTGTATGTATAAAACCATTTTTCTCACTCAACGTATCCAAAGTGATTAAAGGATCTTCTGGGCTCATGCCTGTTGGAAGCACTAATATCAAGGCAAGCCTTCAATTATTCTTCAAGAAGGCATGTTTCATTCAGCCTATCATTTATTTAATAATTTATTCTATAGGTTATTAAACCAATATTATAGAGCCAATAAGTAATTCTTATCTGGAAAAGTCATTAAATTACATCCTTTATTTCGGTGCTCTTTAGTTCACCTTTGGGAACATTTATTTTAAATGCCAGTTCTCTGCTTCACTCTCTCCCTTCCTTCCCTCCCTCCCTCTCTCCCTCCCGTCCTTCCTTCTTTCCTACCTTCTTCTTCCCTCCCTTTCTTCCTGACTTCCTTCTAAAGTATTTAAACAATATAATCAAAAGCCATTAGCATCCTTTCTTCTTCTACCCTACCTCAGTTCTAATACTGGTTGGAGACACCCTTAGGACATGAAGCCCAACATGGATTCAGTCCAGGCAGTTTGGTTAGGGACAAGAGTAAGCAGTGTCCTGGTGTGGCTGGGAGGTTCATTATATACAGGAGAATTGAGCAAATTTCTGAATCTATTAAAGGTGAGAATCAGCCTTCTTACTATTAGATAAAAGATTTATGGGTATGAGGAAACTAGAATAAAACCTGTGTTGTGGAATTGGAATTAAGTTATCAATATGAGGTCAGGTGTAGTGAATCATGCCTGTAATCCCAGCACCTTGGGAGGTCCAGGAGGGCAGATAACTTGAGGTCAGAAGTTTGAGACCAGCCTGGCCAACATGGTGAAAACCTGTCTCTACTAAAAATAAAAAAATTAGTCGGGTGTGGTGGTGGGCACCTGTAATCCCAGCTACCCAGGATTCTGAGGAGAATCACTTAAACCTGGGAGGCAGAGGTTGCAGTGAGCTAAGATCACACCATTGCACTCCAGCCTAGGCAACAAGAGTGAAACTCTATCTCCAAAAAAAAAAGTTATCAGTATGAACTCCTGTTCATGTATAGATAGATTAGACAGGTAGAGATAGACAGATAAATAAATTTAGATATAGTAGATGTAAGTATACATTTAGGAAGTTACGTGTATGTGTCTAAATCCTGTATCTCTATTTCTATCTACATATCCATAAATCTAAATATGTCTATATATGTAGGCTAGTTTCTTCCTGGGGACAGCAATATCTAGTAGTATAAGAATGCCTATCTGTCATATCTTGGTTTATAAATATGACTTTTCTATATATCTGTATCTATATGTCTATATATTCTTCATCGTCTGTCTAGATCTAACACCTAGAAATGTATTTCCCCCCACTGTGAAAGCCTGCAGGTAGCAAAATCAGAATCATGAGACACCTAGTGGCCACTGGGTTTCTAAATACGATTTTCTACTAAAGGAAAGCAAGGCTGTTTGGAGAAAGAGCTAATTCCATGCCTGGAATATTTTGTTGCTCCAGAAAGAAATAAAGTGAGCCTGGACTATCTTATTCCTGAAAAAAAGGGAGCTTTGAAAGAATGGTAAGAACATATTAAAAGAACATAGAAGCATATAGAAGAACCCAGATATAGAACAAATAAATTCCTAGAACCCATGCCTAAATAAATAAATCTGAATCTCAAGAAATGCGATGCAGAAACATTGTTTTTAATCTTCTAGGTGTTGCTAATTTGTAGTCACCTTTGAGGACTATAAATTCTCATAAGCTCTGATAATACCTGTTGTCAGGATGAAGTGTTGTGTTTCAGGTTACATAAGCCATACAAAAAAAAATCATCAGGTCATCCAAACCCAACTGCCCCAGGACTTGATGTGTTTAATGCAGAGGCTTACAAAGTGTATCCACTTGAGACATCATTGAAAACTAAAATTAAGCTTTCTTTCTCAGTCAAATCCCCTGAAATTCACTACCAGAACTATTCTCAAGATACATAACTGATAGAAAATTAGGAGCTGGCCTAGCGTGATGGCTTATGCCTATCTCAGAAATTTGGGAGGACTAGTAAGGCAGATCACTTGAGACCAGGAGTTTGAGACTATCCTGGGCAACATGGCAAAACCCTATCTCTACTGAAAATACAAAAATTAGTTTGGTGTGGCGGTGCAAGCCTATAATCCCAGCTACTTGGGAGGCTGAGGCGTAAGAATCTCTTGCACCCGGGAGTTGGGAGGTGGAGGTTGAAGTGAGCAGAGATCACACTACTGCGCTCCAGCTTGGGCGACGGAGTGAGAATCTGCCTCAAAAAAATAAGTCAATTATTTAACTGAATAGGAATTTTGCATGTGCTTCCTTGCAAAGTGCTAGCATTTGATTTTAGTTACGTATCTTGTAAATTATCATTAACTTTACTTGGGAAAATGAGTCAACAGTTTTTAATCCAGAAAGAAACAGCCTGGAAAGACAGAGGATGGTCATTGAAAGCTGTTCTTTGTGCTTTAAAGTTTGGTAAACTTCCATATTGCTCAAAATAATATTATCCTAATGAAAAAGAGCATTGTCGTCCCCCAGCAATGCCCTAATATTCACATCAGTGAGCAAGCAAAGTTATAAACTCAACTAACACAACCTGTAGAATCAAATTTTAAGTTTTGTTTTCAGTACTCAAACACGCATCTATAAAAATAAGATGTAATCAGGACCATCACAGAATATTTGAGTGTTTCAATTTCTGCATTGAGAAGTAAACACATAAATATAATATTCTGGTACAAGATTATTTTATAGAGATTCCATTGGCCAACAACAGACATAGAATATAAAATAGAATTTGATTTCATAGATACTAGACTTGTGCTATCAATTGTTTAGAAGCTCACAGTTTCTCTTAGCTATTATTTTCTCACCTTCTCATTAAGATATGCCCCTCAGTTTTATTACAGCTTAATAGGGTGAACAGGGCACAATCTACATGAATTCTTAGTTCCCACTAGCCCCAGATCAGACTGTATTCTTGGTCATCCATTCCAAATCTCAAGGAAATATAACATTCTACTAATAATCTAATTTTGGATCAAGTGGTTCAACTACTCAAGGTCATACAGGTCAAATTTCTCTGAAATGAGAAATTAGGTACTTGAATTTGTCATTCTTCTGTATTGAATGATGACCAATTATCAGACACAGCCATTTTCGCAAGATCTCGGAGTGTTTTATTTTAACAGTTAACTGCTTTGCAAAGAGGTTTGTCCCCTATTTCGTTGCATCTGCAGCTGTCAATGAATTTAGTTGTTTCACTACAGATTTCTATAGATCTGTTCCTGGAATGTGAATGCCTTTTTCCCCTGGCTAAGAAACTAATTCCAAATACTATGTTTTCCTCACTTTTCATTGTCTGCAAGCCCTTCTCAAGAAGAAATTTCTTTATCAGTTATTATTCTTGGTTAAAAATTAGCAAAACAATCCTGGATATTGTCGGAAGTAATGAAATTTGTCATAGGAATACTAAGAACTTATAAAAATGAGAAGATGGCAATTTTGAAAATGGAGCAAAACAGAGGGAGTTCTGGTGTGCTACGCAAGCTAAACTCTAGGAAAAGTCATAATATCAGAAACATTAGGACATTTATGCTGAGATAAATGAGTATTAATGGCTTCCTCTAGGCTTGAATCATCTGCTTAAGATTTCAAGCCTGAGGAGAGGTCATTTGACTGGTAGAGTTAAGAGTATATTACTATCCAGTGGCTGTTTTGGCATGATCAGTAAACAGATCCAAAGAGCTTTTGGGAAGACATAGGCTGCAAGAAAGGACGGCAGGCACAGGCTATAATATCTCACTGAAAATTACACAATACATTAGTTTGTTTAACAAAAAGGAAATCAGAGTGCTGTTAGGAAGGACAAGGTCATTGCTGAGGATGAAGAGAAGCAAGGTAGTCAACAATGTGATTATTGAAAATAATCTAAAATAGAGACACCAGGGATAGGAATAATTAATTGTAATTTTACTATTAAATAATTAGGACTCAAAAGAGTTGATTTTTTTTCTCACTTTTCCAAAAACAATATATGTAAAGTTTATATTTGGTGACTTTTCTATTTTATTCTGCTATCCTAGATCAGCAGATTTTAAATTTCGTTTATGTCACACCACTTCATATACAAGATTATATTTATGATCACCTGCAAGCCAAAAAATAATATTTATGGGCATATACATGCATATAGAGCATGTAATTTCAGAATGTTTATGAGGTCCCTTCAGAGCTCACTAATTAGAGCTTAGGGGAACCATGGTTCTCATTTTAATGGAATCATTTCTAACAGGTGATCCATGGATATATCTCAAATCAAAGGTACAGTTAGAGTAATATCATTACTATCCTGGAAATTTCAGCTACAGACATGTTTATCTCTATTTGCAAAGATTATATATAGAGTTCTAAGAAATATTAATTTTTTATAATTTTTTACTTTAGAAATAATATATATTTTTTGGAAAACATATTGTATGTCTTAAGGTTATAAGAAAAAAAGAACCTTAGTCTCACCACCCAGAACTAACAATGATGAAGTAATTAACATTATTTTGTCATTCTCTATTTTACTTTTTTATATCTTTCTTTATGTAATTTAATATTTGATGCCTAAATGATGCTGTCCTTGTCACATGTTTATCTTCATCATTAAAATTAATTACAAACTTAATTTATTAGCCATTCACTTGACACAGGAAAACCACTAGCAGAGTCAATTTACAGACTGATAGAGGCTGCGATGTACAGTTATTTTCTTATTAGGAAGCAAAGTGAATAGAAGGAAAATTGGATAGGATTTTAGTCATTCTGAATCAACCTTATATTTTGTGAAGGAGGTTGGCTTGATTAAACTTCCGATGACTGGATTATTTTAACTAGTATCCAGGTTTAGATATAGCTTTTTTGGGGAAATCAAGTTCATCAATCAAGACAATGTGTTACATGGATGACAGGAGGTTTACAGCAAAGCAAGGCATTTTCCAAATTCCTAGGAGTCTATGTCATTCTAAAAGAGATTACATTCATGAATATTAACAAGCCAAGGGACAATTTTATCCTATCTAAAAGTTTCACTGTGATATATTAACTTCTTTCCATTTTCTTCTTGACTCTCAAATAGACAAAAATGACAGGGAGACATATATATTAGTAAAGTCATTTATAACTATCTTTTCTAGATGGAAGATTAAATAAATGAATTGTAGACAAATAGGAATAAACTTAGTATATCAAATTTAAATACATATTCTTTATCAAAATTTTATTTAAAAAGTCTTGCTGGAAGTGTAAGTCTTATTTGATTTCTTATAAAAGTAAAATTTGGGAACATAAGGTTGAGGTAGAATTCCACTTCTCTACTTATAATGTTCTGTAATAAAGTATAATCATAACTCACTTAAGGCCCATGATTACATCATATAAAAATATGTGGATTTTATTTTTGAAATACCCAAAGGGACACTAGATTTCAAGGTATGTAACAATGTCAACATTTTGAATAATTAATTTTAATACTAATTATTTTAATAATTTATATTTACTTATTTCATAAATATTGTCAAACAAGTATATCTCAGATACTAATAAGCTCTGATAGATATAGATAAAGGAAATAATTAATCTTTTCAAAATTTCCACAGTCTAAAGGAAGAGAAAGACTAGTAACTATTACATGCAATAGAATGAATGCAACAGCATTGGCTATACTAAGAATAAACAGAGTTCTGTGGGAACACTTTCATCATTTAAGGAGGTTCATGGGTGCCTAAACATTACGTAGTTGAGTCAGTAGGAGTTAGTCAAGCAAAGAATTGAAAGAATTGAGGTTGGGGATGGAGAAGGATCATTCCTGGCTTAGGAAGAAACTTGTAGAAAGTGTGAAGATTGGTTCCATGTTTTTGCTCTTGTGAATAGCACTCCAATGAGTATATGAGTGCATATTTTTTTTTCAGTGTAACTATTTATTTTCTTTGTGTATATATAATGGGATTGCTGGGCCAAATAGTAGTCCAACTCTTACTTCTTTGAGAAATCTCCAAGCAGCTCTCCATGGTGGGTGTACTAATTTACACTCTCACCAACAATGTATTAGTGTTCCATTTTCTCCACAGCCTCACCAACATCTGTTATGTTTTGACGTTTTAACAAAAGCCAATCTAACTGGTATGAGAGAGTATCTCACTGATGAGAGATTATCTCACTCATTTCTGTGATGATTAGTGATGATGAGTATTTTCTTATATTTATTGGACACTCGTGTGTCTTCTTTTGAGAAGTACGTGTTCACGTCTTTGCCTACTTTTAAATAGAGTTATGTTTCTTGCTTGCTGAATGTTTGAGTTCCTTGTAGATTATGGATACAAGTCTTTTGTCAAAGGCAGTTTGAAGATATCTCAAAGAACTTAAAGTGAACTACCATTCAACTCAGTAATCTTATTACAGTTCAACATAGTAATCTTATTCTTTGTAGAAAATAAATTGTTCTACTCTGAATAATATGCCCTATATATTCATTGAAGCAATGTTCACAATAGCAAAGATATGCAATCAACCTGTCTCAATTGGATCAATAGTAAATTGAATAAATAAAATGTGATATCTATATACCATGGAATACTACACAGCCAGAAAAAATGAAATTATGTCCTTTGTAGCAACATACATGCAGCTGGAGATAATTTAATTATCCTAAGTGAATTAATGCAGAAACAGAAAACCCAATACTGCACATTCTTGATCATAAGTGGGAGCTAAACATTGTGTTCACATTGACACAGAGATGACAATAATACACACTGGGGACCACTAGAAGGAAGTGGGAGGAAGGGTAGCAAGGGCTGACAAACTACCTGTTGGGTACTATGCTCACTACTAGGGTGAAGGTTACACCCCAACCTCAGCATCACACAGTACACCTTTGTAACTAACCTTCACAGGTACCCTACCTCTGATTCTAAAATGAAAGTTAACAGAGAAAAGTATGAAGAAGAGCCAATTACTAAAAATATATGATAATTTTTAAATAGTTTAATAATTTCTTAATGAGACATAATAGGACAGGAGACAGTTCATAAATTAACTTGTATGTAATAGTTTGGAGTATGACTTTCCATATAGAATGCTATGGAAATTTGGAAAGGAAGGATTAACATAGTTTTAAATTTTTACTTTTCGTTAGCATTGTGAAGGCAGACTAAAGTGTGCCACAAGTCAAAACAACTTGTTATGCATGTAGGGTTACTGAAAAGAGGTCATGAAAACCTGAGTTATATAAATTAAACAAGAAGGTAAAGATGAGGAAGAATATTTACAGGTATAATTCATATGACTAGACTAGCAGAGTAAATTGTAGAATTCTGTTTCTAGCAATTCCAGTCGAATGAGTCCACAAATCGTATACGAAAATTGCCTTCCTTGCATTTTGGAGAGTCGTTTATATTCATTTTATATATGCATTTATCACTTTTCTTTTCTTAAATTTAGATGTGTTTATCACTACATATATTAAGCATCTGTTAAAATAGTACAAGCATTTATGAATGGAATCTGGATTATTCCTGATAAAGCAGTGTGTTAATCTCATCCTTATGCTGTAAACAATTACCAAACTTGAGACAAACTGTGAATCGTTTTACGGCATTAGAAAAGAGAGCACAGGATGAGGATCCTTAAAAGAAAAGAAACAAAGTGTCTTCGCCAATCACTCTGAACTTTTTCTTCGGCAGGATCTGAACCTAGGCACAGAGAAATGAAGCCCAGAGAAGGAACAGTGGAAAGTGACTTTTTTCACCAGTTTCCAGCTCATGATAGAGTATTAGAACTTGGTCACTCATGAGCAGTATTGGATTCTTCCAATGGACAGGGACTTTCCATTGGCCTGGCCAACAATTTCTCAGAGCTGAACTTCAGCTTGAAGTTCTTTTCTTCCTTTCATTCTTTTCCTCCCTTTATAAATGTTAGATCCATACTATCACAGTCTAGAATTCCACCCTGCCTATTCCTGTTTCCTCCTTTATCATTCACAAACATTTTCTCAAGACGTCTCCTGCACATCGAATTGTATCTTAGCATCTGCTTCTCTAAGAGCCCAAGTGCACATCAATGATTACAAGAGGGCCCAAGGAAATCAGTGTTACCGAGAGTTTAGGGACTAGAAGACTCACCAACGGGCAGAGGATTAAAGTGTTACATAGAATATGAAAAGATGCCGGAACAAAGCGGCAAGTCACTTACTAAAGCTACAAAGAAGGTCTCTTGCTTTAACATGTAGGCGTTAGCTGCTTAGTAACCAATCTCAGTTTCGCTTTATTCTTTTGCAATAAATTTTTACAACTTAGTTATGGCAAGTCAATGCCATTGTCACTGTTGGCACTGCCTTTCCCATGTATCTCAAATACCCAGACCTTCACATTAGTGTTTCTAACCACACTATTGCATGCAAGTTTACCTGCACTTATTAGTAAGTGCAAGGGAACTTAGTAATAAACTACACCAGCAGTGACCTGGGAAAATGACTTTGGTTCTGAAAGATACAGGGAGATATGGAAAGTTGGAAAAGAACTTCTATCAGTTGGCTGATAATTACTAAGTTGTAAAATTCCATGCATAAAAATAAAGTGAAACTGAGAGTGGGTTAAGAAGCAGCTAAAGCCTAAGTGTAAACACTAGAGAGGTTCTTTTGTAGGCTTATAGAGAAGGCTTTATCTCCTTCAGTGTGAGAGGGTACACAAATAAAGGGTAAACTCAGGACAGATAGGATGCTGAAATTCCCATTTAAGTGTTCAATAAAGGCAAGTCCATAATTCTATTTAATGAGTCCAACCTGTGTTCCTAAAACACATGATGGAGACATTTCAGTATATACTACTAAGGACTTTGAGTGTGCAAACCTGCCTGAAAAGGTCTGCAGGGATTTTGAAGGGGACCGAAGAATTCTAAGAAAGAGCTTAACATTTTGCCAGTGAAGAAAAGAACTGATAAAGCTCCAGTTTCCATCCTCTCCAATAGAGACAGAAAGTACCTACTTAAGGAGGTGCTCTCATCTCTCTCGGATGATAGGTTGAAATAAAGGGTAAGATTTCAGTACAACCCAGGTTTGAATATGCTTGGCTTGATGAATTTAAAAATTGTATATACAACAAAGGGCTTAAAATTTAGCTAGCATGTATGTCAGAAGCTAGGAGTGTGCCCCTGGGATTTAACTTCGAGGGTTCATGATGACATTGGAACATAAGACTGGATAATTAAGAATTTATTGACTTGAGGTAATATTTTGATATTGCATACCCTGGCAAGGACCATAAAAGATGGGCAGACATGCCCCTAGCATGGATCTCAGAAGCCAGGAGAAAGTTATGGCCCAGGATGAAAAAATTTTAAAAGCCTGACAGATGGTATAAAAAAAATGGGAAATAGACATGCTGAAATGATCATGTTACTTGAGCTCAGAAACTCATCCAGGACATGATGTTTTTTGGAAGGGCCAAGAGTAAACACCAACCACTAATACCAGTGGGTTTGTGTGAGTAAGAGAATACTGTCATTTCTACAATAGTCAATGATGGCTTTTCCAGGCAGGTTAGAGCTAGGCTTCATCCATTAATAGCCATGGCAATCATGGAACCATGAAATAATAATAACGGTCAGGTGGCAGTACTTAAATTCTCTAAGTCAGGAACCTGCAGTTGCAACAATGGCTGTCAAGAATGAAAGCCGCTCAGGGGCCATGACATACAAAAAATTGTGGAAATGGCTAACACAACATGGTGTCTGTAGGTAGACGCAAACCCCATGGGCAACCAATGAGAATGTCACTTACTATCTGCAATCCAAAGAAGGAGAAGTGATGGAGTGGGTGGCTCCAAGAGGTTGTTCACATAACAGACATATGTCTTGCTCAGGCCCTGGACCTGAGCTAATTTTAAGACTCATAACGTATTAACTGAATTGGTCTGGGTCCCTAGGAGGAAGACCCTGCAACATCAGAGCAAGTATAGAATGTAATGATTCCACACTTTTTCCCCAATAGAATCTATAGTCATTTATTTAAGTCACTGTATACTGAAGAAAGCATATACTCAGGCATTTTTAGGTTGGTTTGATAAAGGGTTTGAATTAACGTTGACCTAAGCAATAATTCCTTGTTAGAGTGTACATTTATAGAAGCCAGGTAAAAAATTGGGTCCTAGTTTATAGTGATTCAGGTAGGTTCATAGATCTATCCAATAGCATTTTCCTCACACTTTCAGATCATAAATGGTAATGACATATTTGAAATTTGGAATAACTCCAACACTGGGATTTTTATGTAAGAGAACAAAGTACAGAATAAAAAATGTCCAAAGTAAAACCTCAGAAACTACCTCCTATCCTAAGTTAGTACATTTAAAATATTTTTAACACTCCTTGGTTCTGGTTGGATATATATGGAGATTAGTGCCACTTTTATAGAGCTGAAAGACCCAGGGATGTCAGTTCCCATTACATCTTTGTTTAATTCTCCAGTTTGTCCCCTGCAGTAATGGTTGGATTCTGAAGCATTTCTGTTGGCTACTGTCAATTCAACCATTTGTGGCTCCAATTACTGCTGCTATAATCAATATCATACTGCAACTGGAGATGGTGAATACAGCTTTAAGTACATGGGCATATAGGCATTGATTTGGCAAATGCATTATTTTCTATAATAATCATATAAAAGAGTGTAAGAAGCAGTCAATATTTGCATGAGACAGACAACAATATTTATTTAGATTTGTCTAAGTCTGTTTATGTTCTACCACTTTGTCACATATAAAGAAATCTTTGTGTACACATTTTATAGACTATTATATTAATTTATTACATTGATTTTAGCGTGTTGATCAGGCAGAACAGTGATGACGGCTAGTTTATGAGAGGCTTTGGTATGACCATGTACTCTAGAGAGTGGAAAATAAGCCTAATGAAGATTCAGGATCTGCCATTCCAAGATACATTTTCCTGAAAATCTCTTGCATGTTTAATCTTCTGCACATCTAATTCTTTTTGACTTCTGCTCCTCAGAAGACTTAACCTAATGCAGACATTTATCAAAAACACAGCATCATGCTTAATAGTGACAGATGGAAAGTTTTCCTTTATGATGGAGAGAGCACAATGCTGCTTATGCTTATCATTACTATTCATTATGCGATTGGAGGTCATATGCAGTATATAATGCAAAAAAAAAACCATAAAGCTTTAAAAGAAGTAAACAAAAAATGTTATCTACTTGCCCTCAATATGATTGTATACAGAACATCTGAAATATGCTACCAAAATTTTTACTAGCATGAATAAGTAAATTTAGCAATTACAAGGTACAAATTCTTCATATAAAATTAAATTGTGTTTATATGTACTGATATTGAATTACTAAAAACTGTAACTTTAAAATATAACTTACAGTGGCACAAAATCTCAGAAAGTATTAAGCAATTTACTTAATAAAGATATGTAAATCTTCTATGTTGAATACTACAAAATCTAATATAAAAGAACAACGAAAACAATTTTAAATGTATAATATGTAAATTTATTAGAAGGTTAAATATTGTTAACATGTCTATTCTTGCTAAATATTTCCATAGATTTAATGCCAGCCTAATTAAAATCCTCATAGACTTTTTAAGATAGACTAATATGCTCATTCTAAAATGGCTATGCAAAGAGCTTAGAATATAGCAAAAACAATGATGAAAATAAGTACACAATTAGAAGACTTACATTAAGCTTATTTCAATATATTCTGCAAAACTGAAATAATCAATGCATTCTAGTGATGACACAGAAAATATATTTGATCAATGAAAATAAATGGAGAATTCAGAAATATTAGAACTAGATCTTCACAGATATGACCAATTGATTTTAACAGCCTTTTTGAGGTAAAATTGATACATACTTTGTACGTGTTTAATGTGTACATCATCCATCACCTACAAAAGTTCTCTTGTGCCTTTGTGTGTGTGTGTGTGTGTGTGTGTATGAATGTGCCTGTTTGTGTGTGTTAGTGATGAGAACACCTAACATGAAATATATATTTTTTTAATTGGACAACACCATACTGTTAAATCCTGAAACTCATATGCAATGAACAAAGAACCAGAATAGCCAAAGCAATCTTGAGAAAGAAAAGAATAGCTGAAGGCATCATACTTCCTTTGTTCCAAATATACCACAGGGCTACAACAATTGAAAGAGAAGGATACTAGCATTAAGCAAGACATAAAGACCAATGGAACAGAGGCATTATGTTATACAAGCCTGTAGTACTTATTCATCTTGCATAATTGAAACCTGTTATGCATTAGGCAACAGTACCTCATTTCTCTCTGCCTTCAGCTCTTGGCAATCATCATTCTATTCTCTGCTTCTAAGAATTTGAATATTTCAGATATCTCACATAAGTGTTTGTTGTTCTGTTGTTGGCTAATTTCAATTAGCATAATGTTCTTTAGATTTATCCATATATATAATTTCTTTCTTTATTAAGATATAATAATAATAGTGTTTTCTTTAACCATTCATCTATTGGCGAACATTTGAGTTGGTTCCATAGATTATGAATCATGAATAACTAAGAAATTGAGAGTGTAGGTATCTTTCAAGACCCTAATTTTAATTCTATTGGATATGTAATCAGAACAGGAATTGCTGGATCATATAGCAGTTCTATTTTTAATTTTTTTTAGAAGCCTTCATATTGTTTTCCATAATGACTTCATCATTTTACATTCCCACCAACAGTGGATAAGAGTTCTGATTTCTCTACATCTTCATTGACACTTCTCTCCTTTTTTTTTTGAATAGTCACCTTACTAGGTGTGAGATATCTCACTGTGGTTTTGTCTGCATGTCCTGATGATTAGTGACCTTGAGCATTTTTTCATTTCCATGTTGGCCACTTGTATGTGTTCTTTGGAGAAATAATCTATTCAAGATTTTGATCATTTTGTAATCAGGTGATGTGTCTTTTTCATTAAGATTAGGAGGTTTTAAAATAGCTTTTGAATATTTATCCCCTATCAGATAAGTGGTTTGAAACTATTTTATCCAAAGCAATCCCATTTATAATAGCTTCAAAAAAGAACAAAATACTTAGGAATAAACATAACCAAGAAGGTGGAAGACCTATATACCAGAAACTATAAAACTTCAATGGAAGAAATGAAACACAAATAGACTGAAATATATTTCATGTTTATAGATTAGAAGAAAATATCATTAAGAAGTCCATACTACCCACAGTTATCAATAGAATCAATTTAATCCTTAACAAAATCCCAATGTCATTTTTTGTAGAAATAGAAGGAACATATCCAAAATTCACATGGAACCCCTCATGAAAGCCAGAATAGCCTAAAAATTTTGAAAAAAAAAAAAAAAAAAAAGCAAGGATAGAAGCATCCCACTCTCCACACTTCTTTTTTTTCAAAAGATATTACAAAAACTACAATAATTAAAACAATGGTATAGGTATTGAGAAAGCCATATAAACCAATGGAACAGAGTAAAGAGCACAGACATAAACTTCATGCATTTACCATCAGTTTATCTTCAACAAGAGTGTGAAGATACACTATGAAGAAAGAATAGTTTCCTCAAAATATGGTGTTAGGATAACTAGATATCCACCTGCAAAATAATGAAATTGGACCCTTATTTGCCAGTTGAAGTCAACAGAAATGAATTGAAGCCTTAACCGTAAGTCATGAAACTATTAAAACTCCTAGATAAAATATAGGGAAAAGCTTCTTATTATTGGTCTTAGCTATGTTCTCTTAGATATGACACTAAAATTACAGGTAATGCAAGCAAAAACAGACAAGTGGAACGACATCTAAATAAAAATAATTTGAATAGCAAAAAAAAAAAAAGAAAAGAAAAGAAAAAGTAAAGTAAAAAAAAGGCAATCTAGCAAATGGGAGAAAATATTTGCAAACCATTGTCAATTTTTGAACAAAAAGCCAAAACCTTTAATAGCAAAGAGAAAGTCTTTTAACAAATAGTGCTATTATAATCAAATATCCAAAAAGGAAAAATAAAATAATTATTGACATTTACCTCAAATCATTTATAAAGTTAAATTGAGATAGCATATAAGCATGTAAGCCATGATGTTAAAAAAAAAAAAAAAAAAAAAAAAAACAAGAATTACCTTGCCTTTTGGTCTAGGCAAAGATTTATTAGGACACAGATATTCAAAACACATATTTTGACCAGATGCAGCAGCTCATACCTGTAATCGCAGCTACTCAGGAGGCTGAGGCAGGAGAATCGCTTGAGACCACAAGTTAAAACCAACCTGGAAACTGGGCAACTTAGGGAGATTTTGTCTCTTAAAAAAAAATTCTCATTTTCAATCACACTTGTACATAGCAAATTATTGAATTCTTTTTCAGTGATATGTTTCTTTTCATGCTATTGACTTGGCCAGAAACATCAATTTCTACTCAGCTAATTTTACCTTTTCTTCTATATTCCATGACTACGTATCTTTGTAAAAGTATTTCTGCTTCATGCTTTCCTTCACCAACAGCCTTGTCCCTTTATGTTCTCATCATAGTTTGTTTAAACTTTTATTTTAGCATTATTTTCACACAGAATTCAAGACACTGTGTCTTATTTGTTAGGTGTTACCTATACTTACCACCTAGAATGTAGTTCGATATAAAAAACCATGCTCACAAAGATCTAAGAATTTCTATACTTTGTTATATTAGTCAACATGACTTGATTTTGCTTTTTGTACAGTTACTTAACTAAGCCCAATTTTTAAGTAATTATTCTTACAATAAAATACAGGACAGGTATATATATTTACAAGAAAAGCCAGTAAGATTGAGTGAGAGATGTTTCTTCCACAATGGTTGAACTAATTTACACTCCCACCAACAATGTAAAAGTGTTCTTATTTCTCCCCATCCTCTCCAGCATCTGTTGTTTACTGATTTTTTAATGACTGCCATTCTAACTGGCCTGAGATGATATCTCAATGTAGTTTTGATTTGCATTTCTCTAATGACCAGTGATGATGAGTTTCTTTTCATATGTTTGTTGGCTGCACAAATGTCTTCTTTGAGAAGTGTCTGTTCATATCCTTCACCTATTTTTGATGGAATTGTTTTTTATGTAAATTTGTTTAAGTTCTTTGTAGATTCAGGATATTAACCCTTTGTCAGATGGTTATATTGCAAAAAATGTTTTCCCATTCTATAGGTTGCTCATTCACTCTGATGATAGTTTCTTTTGCTACACAGAAGCTCTTTAGTTTAATTAGATCCCATTTATCAATTTTTGCTTTTGTTGCCATTGCTTTTGGTGTTATAGTTATGAAGTCTTTGCCATGCCTATGCCCTCAATGTTATTGCCTAGGTTTTCTTCTAGGGTTTTTATGGTTTTCAGTCTTATGTTTAAGTCTTCAATTCATCTTCAGTTAATTTTTGTATAAGATGTAAGGAAAAAATCCAGTTTCAGATTTCTGCATGTGGCTAGCCAGTTTTCTCAACACCATTTATTGAATAGGGAATCATTTCTCCATTGCTTGTTTTGTCAGGTTTGTCAAAGATCAGATGGTTGTAGATGTGTGGTGTTATTTCTGAGATCTCTGTTCTGTTTCATTGGTTTATGTATCTGTTTTGGAACCAGTACCATGCTGTTTTGTTACTATAGCCTTGTAGTTTAGTTTGAAGTCAGGCGGCATGATGCTTCCAGCTTTGTTCTTTTTCCTTAGGATTGTTTTGGCTATGCAGGCTCTTTCTTTGGTTTCATATAAAATTTAAAGTAGTTTTTCCAATTTTGTGAAGGAAGTCAGTGGTAGCTTGATGGGGACAGCATTGAATCTATAAATTACTTTGGGCAGTATGGTCATTTTTATGATGTTGATTTTTCCCACCCAAATTTCATCTGGAATTGTGATCCTTATACATCAAGGGAGGCACCTGGTGAAAAGTGATTGGATCATGGGGACAGTTTCCTCTATGCTGTTTTCATGATAGTGAGTGAGTTCTCATGAAAGCTGATGGTTTTCAAGTGTAGCACTTCCTCATTCACTCTCTTCTGCCACCATGTAAGACGTGCCTTTGCCTTCTGCCATGATTGTGGGTTTCCTGAGGCCTCTCCAGCCGTGTGGAATTGTGAGTCAGTTAAACTTCTTAACGTATTTTCAGGGTTCCTTATAGCAAAGGAATCAATAATTATCACTTACATTTTTCAGAGACGTGAAAGCAGGCAGGAAATTAGAAAACATTTATAGTAGAGAAAAATGAAATGGGCTCAGGTGCTCCGTGATTGTAGGCGACTGAGATGGAGAAGCTGGAGACAGGTCATGGAGAAGTTGGAAATCCAATATAATTGGTTTGATAAACATATTTGAATTCTCTGATTGGTCCTGAGTTGGAAGTTGGTACCAAAAAAAGACAGCTTACCATCAGTCAACAAGTCCTAATCACTCTGAGTTAACTACTGTACAGTCTACCTTTGACTTCCTGAACTGATTGCTGCAGAGGTGCAGAGTGTGGGGTTGGCTTCTTCAGCTGGTGGTTAAAGAAGATATGGGTCAGAGTTCTATTGTCATTGTGATCTGGTCATTGCCTATTTGTATACACTTATATTCAATCTCCTACCTACCATTCAGGATGTGTATCTAAACTTTACACACACATTCTTTATACTCTTGGAGCTCCACCTTCATGAAAGAGATAAATATACATAAATAGATGAATAGCAAAATATAAAAGTAAATTATGTAGGATACGCAAAGAGAATTTTTGAATGTAAATTTTGAAGTAAGCTTGTATGTGTGCATTGGGGAGAGGCTCGAGTTACAATTGCCTGAACATAAAGCAAAACAAAACAGTGTATGCAGTCTAGTTAAAGGAAGAAGTATTTCCTAGTAGTAAAAACATGCATGATCCAATACATCTAGATGGGAAAAAAAGAAAAAACTCTGTGTAGGGAAGTAACTTAGCTAAATGTGTTTAAATGTAAAGAGAAGTAACAATGGATGGACAAGTGGGCAGCAGCTACTCTGAATTTCTGATTAAGGAGCTTATGCTCCCATCTTCATATAATGGAAAGCTATTGAGGATTTTAGAGAGAGTAGTGACTTAATCTGAATTTTTAAACAAATTGCCTTGAAGACATTGGAGGATGAATTTCACTAGGTCAAATCTACAATCAGATAAAGCAGTTTTTAAGTTAGCATAAGAATACTCAAGTGATAAGTGCCATAAATATGGCAGTGGAAGGTAACATAGATGAGAGTAAGGCACAGAATCACGAATCAATTAAGAATTAAAAGCAAAGGGCTGTTTGATTCAGGGTGGAGAGGGAGAGGGAGGCATAACGTTATGCCTGATGGCCCAGAAGGTCAAATTACTGACACAGATGGGAAAGACAGGCCTGTGGCTTAGCAAAAGATGTTATTAAAATGTTAAATATGTTGAACTCGACTTTCCTGTGAGAGAGCTAGGAACATATTTCCAATAAATATTTTGATGTAATCTCAAATTAAAGGAAGAGATGAAGGAAGATGCTATGATTTTGCAGGAGAAAGCTGGCACCATTACAGAGTAATGGGAGTGGATAAAGTGGAAAATGACAGCAGATATTCCTGCATATGTTCATATAAAATTATTTCCTTCCCCCATAATAGCACTTATCACAGCTCTACATTTTAAGAAGGTTATTTAGGTGCCTGGTTTATGTATTTCTGTTGGCCTTCTGACAGAGGGGAATTTAACATTATGTTTACCATTTTAATTTTAGTGCCTAGCTTAGCCCTGAATTTTTTTAGTAGATTCATTTAAAAAAAAATCAAGGAATAAAGAAATGGATAAAAAGATAATCTTAAAGTAAGCACAAATTTAAAGAATGCAGAGAAAGAAGGACATATAAAAATGACCATGAGAGGATAGATGAGAAAATAAGGAGAATCATGCAAGTGTGATATCAAGGAAGGTAATGGAAGGGAGAGTTTAAATAGGTAAGTAATAAACTGCAGTTCAAATGGAATAGAAATGCTCTGTAAGTGAAGACGAGAATCAATTGGCTTTGGCAACAGGCTCCTCATGGATATTAGCTAAAATGATTTCTATAGTGAATAAAGCAACGTCACAATGCAGTGGACTGGGATAGGTAGTAAATGGAAAAGAAAATTAAGAGAGTGCAGTCTAGTTTGGAAAATGTGAGTGGAGAACTGAAGAAATTACAGGACTGTTCTAGAGAGAATTGAGATCAAATAATTCTATTATTGTATTTGATAGCAATTTTTAATCTGGAAAATTTGCACACATTTTTAAGTTAAAAGGAAGGTCCAAGTAGAGAAAAAGAGAGTGAAAATTCCAAAGGAAAAATAAAAGTAATTTCTAGTGAGGGCGATTCCCTGTTGGAAAGAAATGCCTTAGCAAAGAAGGTGAGGGAGAGTGTGGATAAATACAAATAAACAAACAAAAGCAAACAAATAAGAAACCACACAAAACTATGTACAAGTCCTTAGGGAGGGATTTGAGAAGAAATGGCAGAAATAAAAGGAAATCATCCCTAATCACTTCCATTATCTTAACAGGCCAGGATTTGATCTCACATCACCTGGTTTCAAATTCATATTAATAATCTCAGTCTAAAACTGCATTTTAAGAGGTAATTGGGAACTAGACCAGAATCAGAAAATAAGATGCTAATTTTCCCACATATTAGATATCTATGGCAGGGTGTGTTGTCTACCATGGCCTCAAAAGTTCTCCTATGCCTCATGTTTTTGTAACAATTTGATGCTGATACTCCTCTCAGTGAAAGATAAGAGGTCTATGTTTTCTGCTCCAGTATGTTGGTGAAAATGTGACTACAGTTCAAGTGACTCCTGGGGTTGTCATCGAAAGTGATACAGCTACCACATGGTTCTCCTAGGGCACTCATCCTTGGAACCCAACTACTGTCGTGCTTTGAGAAAATCCAGGCCATTTGACAAGTGCATAGATGGGTGTTGTGGCCCACAATTCCAGCTAAGCATCTATCCTATAGCCAGCACCAAGTTGTGAGCACATGACTGGACCATCTTGTAAGCAGATGCACTAGCTCCAGTCAAATTGCCCCAGCTGTTACTACATAAAGTATAGATGAATCTTCCCTATAAGCCTTGACTACATTGCAAACACGTAAGGTGAAAACAAACAGTTTTTGTTGGTTTAAGCCATTCCAAGTTGGATTAGTGTGTTATGCAGTACTAAGTTACATAAAACAACAGCATTCTTTTTAGATACATCCCCTATCACACACACACATACATTTTCTATTAAGTAATATTATGCAGGACAAAACTAAAAATCTCAAGGCCTATAAAAAAAAAAAAAACAGAAGCAGGTCAGGTGCAGTGGCTCATGCTTGCAATCCCAGCACTTTGAAAGGCTGAGGCAGGCAGATCACTTGAGGTCAGGAGTTGAAGACCAGCCTGACCAACATGGTGAAAACCCAACTCTATTAAAAAAACAAAAATTAGCTAGGCGTGGTGGCGTGTGCCTATAATGCCAGCTACCCTGGAGGCTGAAGCAAAGGAATCACTTTAACCCAGAAACGGAGGTTGCAGTGAACTGAGATTGCGCCACTGCACTCTAGCCTGGGTGAGAGAGCAAGACTTCATCTCAGAAAAAAAATAGAAAAAAAGAAAAGAAAAGAAACAGAGGCAGAATCCTCTGTCTCCTACTATTAGAAAATATTTAATTAACATGTTCTGACCTACGACAGATTAGCTAAATTATTTGACTTATTTTAAAGAATAATTTCTTTGAAAGTTATTAGTTTAATTTTTCTGAAAAACGTTCTTCATGAAATATTTTGGCAAACAGACTACTTTTCAAACATAACTTCATTGAGTTCACATAGTTAAGGTGTTCGAGTGGGAATTAATCTATTTGATACCATATGACATATACAAATAAGAGAAAAGCAAATAACAGAAATAAATAAAATGTATTTGTTTTTCTGTTTTTCTTTGTTGTTTACTTTTCTCTGGTATGTAGACACCTTGGAAGATACTCCTTGAAATAGAACAATTAAATTTTTTGAGCACTTTACAATAAACAAATACATTTTTAAATATTTTGTTGCTCTAACATCAACATTTGTATCTGAAAGGATTTTCCACTTTGACACAATACTGGTTGCTGTTGCTGAGAAACAGAAAAATAGTGTGTCTCTCAAAGTAGCTTAGAGGTGTATTAAAATTAGAATTTTTCTTAGATTATATGCTATTATATGAGACTTAATCTCTCTGTTAAAGACTAAAAAAAGAAAATATTTGCATAAAATAATTAAAGGTTAAAAAATAAAATAGTATTATAAGTAGGTGAAAACATCCTTAATGATAATTTTTTTGACTTTTAGAATATTTTTCTTTGACAATGTTTTACTTGTGATCTGACAATGTTTTACTAATGTTTCCTGTGATTCATAAAGTGTGTTTGTCAAAAAGAGTATAAGAATATGTTTTAAGGATCAGTATGAGTGCAAAAATTGCCTTTGTCTCTGATGTCAATGTTCATAGTCTAGCCTCAGAAATTAAAAGATAACATCAATGTGATAATCCAAACTTTTATAATAAATGAGAACTGAGAAATGTTTAAAAATAAAATAGTGCCTTTTTATCATGTGTATTTAAAAAGCTTTGAAAACTGAATAGTACTATTTAAGATTTTTTAGGCTTACAGCTATTAGATGTGAGAAAATAATCATAGTAGAACATGAGATAAAAACTTTTTTCTGAGAAGAAAGATAAGGAACAGAGAGAAGATATCATTATGACTTAACAAGTTCACTGAACAGCAGATGGAGTTATTAGTGGAGGATGAAAGAAAAAAGATAGGAAATAAAGAGACGAAGTTAGTGAGGTTAACAATCTGGGAAAACATCAAAGCATCAAAACTAAAAAGGAAGATACGTCTATTCAAAGAGTGAATCTATTATTCAGATACTGGTAAGGCCAATACTTTGGGAGTTTTGATATCAAAGTAGTTTTATTTGAATATATAAAAATGGAGGAAAAAAATGTGGAAAAATGTGTAGATTTTTGTTGAATGAAAACATTAGAATTTATACACTAGACTCTTAGGTATTTAATCAGTTATATAGAGTAGGCTTAACATACTCTACAATCCTTTTATCGTCCACTTCAAATGTAAATTTTACCTTTGGAATGTGATCTTTTATTCTGATTTCCTTTGTTAATTTGTATAGAGCGACAACAAGAGAAAATATTTCTTTTATATCATATATAGAAAGAATTTAGAGATTATATATATGTAAGATGTACAAAAAAGTTAGAAAAGCATTTTACTGTGTAATGTAGTGTAAATTAAAATAAATTTAAGAATTCATAAGTTTGGAAGCAAAATAACTTAACAAATCCATATATTATCATAATCAAATAAATATTTTAAATGTAATCTAATAAATGTATTAGTTTAATTTCTACTAAACATGAGAACATATGCTAGTTATTTTAATATTTATCAAAAGCTACTAACATGTAAACAAAGTAGATCTCTTGAACAAATTTCAAATGATAAAACATTTGATGTACATAAGAAATAATAGCAGTTTCCTCAAACTGTGAGACATCGTGAGGATTTGTTTTACTTAGAACACTATGTATTTTCAATAAGCATAACAATGAATTGGAGGTGATTTCTCATAAGGTTACATGTAGAATTACCATTGGACCTATCAATTCCATTTCTGGGTGTATATCCCAAAACTGTAAAAACAAGGAATCTGTCTTAATTTGATCAGGCTGCTATAACCAAAATAAAATAGGTTGCGTGAATTATAAACAACATAAATTTATTTCTTACCATTCTGGTGGCTGAAAGTTCATGATTAAATCTCTGACAAATTCAATGTCTAGTGAGGACCTGCTACCTGGTTCCTAGATGGCTGTCTCTTGGGGGGTTCTCACATGGTGGAAGGAGCGAGGTGTCCCTCTGGGGTCTCTTTTATGAGAACACTAGTACCATTCATGAGGGCTTCATTCTCATGACCTCATAACTGCCCCAGAGCTCTACTAACTGCCCCAGTACATACTATCATACTAGGGATTCAAAATATAAATTTTGGGGGTAGGTATAAATATTTATTCTATAACAAACTCAAATAGACACTTGTTCACCCTTGTCAACAGTAACAAAACTCACAATAGCTAAGGGGTGGAAGCAACCCAAGTTTCCCCTGAGGATGAGTGGGTAATCATATTGTGCTATATGCATGTGATGAAATATTCTTTAGTCTTAAACAGAAAGAAATTTTAACACACCCTGCGATGTGGATGACTCTTAAGGACATTAAGCTAAGTGAAATGTCAGTCGTAAAAGACACGTGTTTTGATTTCACTTACATGAGAGTAGTTAAATTTATACAGAGAGTAGAATGGTGGTTGTCAGAGAATGGAGGGTGGAAGGAACAATGAGTTCATGTTTAATGGGGACAGCGTTTCAGTTGGAGAAGATAAAAAATTGCGGAGATGAATAATGGTGATTCACAGTAGTGTGAATGCAGTACATGCCACAGAACTGCACACTGAAAAATGAATAAAATGGTAAATTTTATGTTATATATATTTTACCACAATAAAAAAGAAAGAATGTGGGCCAGGCACAGTGGCTCATGCCTGTAATCCCAGCACTTGGGGAAGCCAAGGTGGGTGCATCACCTGAGGTCGGGAGTTCCAGACCAGCCTGACCAACATGGAGACACCCTATCTCTACTAAAAGTACAAAATGAGCCGGGCATGGTGCATGCCTATAACCCCAGCTACTCGGGAAGCTGAGGCAGGAGAATCGCTTGAACCCAGGAGGCAGAGGTTGCAGTGAGCTGAGGTCATGCTATTGCACTCCAGCCTGGGCAACAAGAGCAAAACTCCTTCTCAAAAACAACAACAACAAAAAACTGCAAAAACAAAAGAATGAGCAAAAAAATTAAGAACCTCATTATCAAGATGGTGAATTATTTAATATATATGGTTGAGCGGAACAAAGCAAGTTGATATACAATAAACAGTTTGCTTTCACAAAAATAAAGGGAGAAAAATAATACATGAATAACTTCTTTATTAATAAGCCTTTCTGGAATGCTAATGTAGAAATTAATGAAGTTGTTACATCTCGCAGAATGAGAAGGCAGCAGATGCAGTAGAGATATGAAAGATAGTTTTTACTTTATGCTATTTTATACTTTACGTCCATTTACTTTATGAATGCATTTACTGAACAAAAATTTAAATAACAATTTTGAGATAAAAAGAAGGCAGCTACAAAACATTGCAAATGTCCAATAGAAACCAATTCACCATCTTTGCAAGTCACAACATACTTAAGAAGTGAAAGAAAGTCAAAATTGTTTGAGCTTGAATAAGTGGGGGTTCAAGAAATATAGTATTTTAATATTAAGGGAAGAATAAATATATTTATGACCACATGGATCCTAGCAATAATTCACTTTTCCAGTCACTGAGGTAGTTATACTAATGTCTAAGAGTTGTCCCAAGCTCATAAAATTAGTGGATATTTAGCCCTTTATTAAAAACTCATAACAATACAATTATATAAGAATTTTCTATCTGAACTTTGCTCATTCCAATGCAGACTTTATATTTGTCAGAAATAGAAAATATGTGCCAGATCATTAGAGTTCTGCTTTTAAATCACTTGAGAGTTGTTTGAACATTCAAGCAAAACTCTGTCATGCATGGATTAATTCAAAACTGGAAAATAAGTTACCTTCCAGTTGCTAAAAACAAGAAACAAAGTCAAGGACCAGATTTTGGTTATAGAGAATTTGCCTTGCAAGTTAAATAACCAATAGTCTTTGGTTGTTTTGTTTTGTTTTACTCTGGGCTATCAAATAGGCTTACTGACACTTCCGCTTCTTTTGTGAATTGAATTAACCTGCCACTGCTCAGACTGTAAACAAATTATTCTTTGCAATGGACTTTTTGTTGTTGCTGTTTAGAGCTTAACTGGTATCCATGCTCACCTGTACATTTATGTTATAAATTAATAGGTCAGAAGTTTATTTTTATTCTGCTTGCTTCATTAAAAACTATTTAATGTCATTTACAAACTGTCATTTCCATTCATCGATGTAACTGTTAGTTTCCTTCTTCATATCTCATCCTTGTTCAAAAGTTCAAAAAATGATTTCAATTTACTTGGAAATCATTATAAAAATATGAACAAGTTCCAAAGAATTTCCCTCCAGGAAGATGAAGGAAAGCCAAACATGTGTATTATATTGATTATGTTCTATAGAAAAGTTCAGTCAAATGCAATAACATATAAAGCCATGAGCTATTTCCTTTTATTACTTATGCAGTCTCTCTTTCTATATATCAGTTAATTAAGCAATGCAAATTATTTAATCAACTAAATATATGCTGAATCTCTTGAGATAAAGCCATTTATAAATGGTAGAGAATCTCTGTATCTCACAATAAAGTAGAAAATTCTCTGATTTGACAGTGTTTCCATTTGATCTCACACACTAATTTTTTCCCCTTAGGTAAGAAAGGAAGACCAGAGAGGACTGAGGTTGCTAATTGCCATTTCCCTAGGCAGGTAAGAACCTGGTCTCTACTAAATATACCAAAATTAGCAGGGTGTGGTTGTGGGTGCCCCAACTACTCAGGAGGCTGAGGCAAAAGGATTGTTTGAACCCAGGAGGCGGAGGTTGCAGTAAGCTGAGATCGTGCCACTGCACTCCAGCCTGAGCAACAGTGAGCCTCTGTCTCAAAAATAAGATAAATAAATAAATAAA
>PVKP010000540.1:34831-189509 GCA_004027715.1 Plecturocebus donacophilus
GGAAGGAAGGAAGGACGGAAGGAAGGAAGGAAGGAAGGAAGGACGGATGGAAGGAAGGAAGGACGGAAGGAAGGAAGGAAGGATGGAAGGAAGGAAGGAAGGGGCAGTTTCATTAGGAGAAGATTCTCTGGAAATACTTCAAAATGGTTGCTTTTCCTTTTCTTTTCCCAGGAAACCACATGAAAATTTTTCTTGGATCTTCACCTAGAGAACCTGCTGGAATTCCTGGAGACAAAACAAAAGTGTGTGGGTCTCTCCAAGACTGGGTGCTGGGAGTTTCTTACTCTCAAACTAATCAAAACTCAGCCTACAGCAATTTGCAAACATCATCTGATTATTTCTGCCCGTTTATGGCTCCCACAACTTTTGCTCCAAGATAACCTAATCTCACTTGTATATGTCTCTGTATTTCCGCGTGGTAATGTGTTCGGCGACACAAGTTATCTGATGGGTCTGAGAAAAGTCATGCGTTTTCAGTTTGTTTAACTATTTTTTTGTAACAATGGGAGTGATGACTTCCAAGCTCCTTACATGTCAGAGCTGAAACCAGAACTCTTTATACTAAAATTAAATGCTTTTCTAAAAGATGGCTTTACAGAAAGAAAATACAGAGACAGAAGTGATGAATGGTCAGGCATTAAAAAAAATTTTAATTGATATGCTTCTAAATCATCTTCCAGTTTCTGAGTATTAACATAAAAATCTATTTGTTTTTGATCAGATTACTTGGAACTCATGCTTCTCCTTTTCTGGGTCTGTAAGCATATATTGTATTAAGATAATTTTGATAATTTACTGATAAGTACCTATATATCTTTAGAAAACACCACTTTTAGTGTATTTATTTCTGTCATTTGTCTAAAAGGCTTTCATTTTATTTTTGCTTTTTGGAAAGCACAGATATTTTTATGATCATTTGTGTTGCTTGTGGGTTTTTCTTCATTGTGATTTTATTCTTTTTCCAAGAACCATCATACCTTTTCTGAAGGAAACATTTTATTTCACTCACCATCCCCAAGTATCTTTCCTGAAAAGTAAGACATTTCTCCTAACAAATGTGTCATCGTTTGTATAGTTAGCTGTTTCTATATAGGAACCACACATCTGTTTACCAAAACTTCCTGAAACAATATTCTATAATTGTACAAATAGCACTGATAAATATAAGAGAAAGATAAAATCATAGTAATTTTTAAAAAATATGTTATTTGTGTAATTCTTAATTTTATGAGGATTCAATCCAGTCCCATATGCGGTCAGAAATGAAACCATAAAATGTGACAGAGAAAGCTTGGGAACACATGGGCTCCATTACCGTTATTATTTCTTCAGTGTCTTCTCATTTGCCCAGAGGAAATCATGTGCTTTCTATGGTGAATAGAAAGAAATGTAAGGAATTTTGAAGAATGCTAGAATTAAACAAAAATATTCAATTTAAAAGAAAAATAATGTGTATTTTAATCATTATTTTTAGGATTCCATCTCAAAATGTAAATTTATATTGCAATTGGTCATAATAAAACAGGAAGTAAATATAATTCATATATAACATTGGGGACTATCTACAGTTTTTAAACATCTGTGAATTAGGCAAAGTATTTAAACTGTTGTATTTGCTTTTCATAATAACACAATTGTAGATACAGTATCAGATACATGACTGATATGAATTTCAGTATCAACTGTCCATGAATAACCCAAGAGGAAAGTAAAATAATAAGAAAAATTTAAAATAGGAAGAATATGAAGAAAATTACAAAATCCTGAAGATTTAGAGAAAATATAAATAAAAATCCTACTAGTGGCAATGCCAAAATTGCACTGTTCGAAAGAAACGGATGAGAAAGATTTTAAGGCTACTGAGTAAGGAAAGAGACCAGAATGATGTCTGAACTGCACTGAAACAAAACACAAGAGGCTTTTAAAAGATGGAGTGGAAGCATCTAGGTCATGTTGAAGCAGGATCAGCTGCAAGAAACAGACCTCTCAAACACCAAACTGCGAAGGAAGAGGTGTTTAGTATTACGGCCCGGGAGGGAGGCTTTGTTCTGTCTAAATGGCCAAGCTCTCTTAACAAAGAGAAGCTCTACCTTTCCATAGGCTTACACTCTAGATATTACACGTGAAAGGATCTTAAGTTTACAGCCTTAGAAATTACCTGTGAAAGGATCTTGGGTTTACAGTTTTAGAAATCACATATGAAAGGGTCTTGGTCGACGGAGGAGTGGGGTGGGGGTTTGATCTTGTTTAAGTAAAAACAATGTCTTCTGCAGAGATTCCCCCACACCATGCCTGCTATTTACAGGAAGGCGATTGAGGAGGCGCCAGTCGGCCAGCCTTTTCTTCTATTCCAATGCAGTGTGGAGGTCAAGGGGGAGGGATCCTAGATGCCTGCATCTCCTCCTTCCTCAAGGTGGGTTTGACAATTGGCCTTATTCAAAGAAAAAATAAGCTTTCTTCTATCTACATGGCAAGAGATGGTTTTACAACTTGGAGCAAGGTACTTATATATTTGAAGTTAAGATCCTACCCCCCTATGAAGACTGAGAGAGAGGGATACCATCATCCTTTACAGATTACATCTCAAAGAGATGGCTCCCAGATTCTTGAGACAGTCTTGGGTTTTAGACGGAGCAAAAACAAAACAAACAAAAAATTAAAAAATGTTTACCTTTAAAGGAGAAAAGAAAGAGTTTGCAATTACAAGATTTCTAATTAAATGCTCTAAGAAAAGAATTGTGGGACCTCTGCAGCTAAACTACCTGCAGTAGGAGGGAGGTCAGCGGGCTGAGGACAGAATAAAGCCTGCCTAAATTTAGTCAGGCTCAGGGAAACATCAAGACTGTCTTGGTTACTAAAAAGGGAATATTGTATTGAAAATACCTGTATAAAATTACACTCACACATATGCATACACACTTTCGTAATAAATTTCAAATATTAACTTAATTAAAATTACATAGAAGATTTTAGTGTTTGTTATGTTTCTTAAAATATGTGCACATAAACATGTGTACATTTTGATAACATAAACTTACCTGAACAAATTTTCTATAGTATATGCCTGAAACAAATGTAAGACCATTATGTGTGTGTGTGTGTGTGTGTGTGTGTGTGTGTATACCAATATCATTATGAAAAATATCAGCATTTTAGAATATAAATTATAGCTTTATTTTCAAAGAGTAAGCAAATGCAGTGCTAAGTTCTATAGAAACAAAAAGCGAATAATTCTATGAAAATATGGAACCCTTGGTAAGGTTGCCAGATGTCTGTTGTACAAACCTAGACACATTTTGAAATGTTTTATAATCTACTTAATAAATATTAGTGATATGAATGATTAAAGAGCATTAAAAATGCAAATAGGCTCTCATTTTAAGTGTAATATGACTAATTTGTAAATTTTATTTCTTTGGAATTTAAATAAGGTCATGTATTTAACTATAACAGATGTAATAAATATGTTAATTACATCTATATACTTTCATGAGTAACACAGCCAATGCAATCTAGTAACTTCCTCCCCACCCTCAACAAGTTAAAGTACATTGCTTTGGTTTCTTGTCTTCCTTCTCCATATCAGCATCTCAAAGATGAAGAGGCATGGCAAGGATGATGTCATTCTGGTGAATATAAATGTAGCCTCTATAGGTAACATAGTTAACATTGTGAAATCCCATCCTATATTTATACTCTAAATCAATGTTACTGTATTATATTTAACAGACAAAATAAAACTATTATTTAGTAAAATCAAAGTGTAGGTGTACATGCTTTTCTAAATTGCAGATGTTCACTCCACTTCTTTCACATTTGAGCATTATTTGGACTCTATTTGTTTATAATTATATTTATTATTTTAACAAAAAATTATACATTCTTATATAACGCAATATAAGAAACAACCTAATGTCTGTCAGTGTGCTAATGGATAAACAGTGCCTAGAGTCCCATAATGAAAAGTTTCTCAGCAATTGAAATACACACACACACACAATACCACAGCTAAGCCTCAAAAAAAATTCTGCCCAGTGAAAGAAACCATACATCAAGAAGTAAATGCTGTCTCAAACTATTTATATAAAATTCTAAAAAAAAGGCAAACTAATAAATCTATGGTCTCAAAAAGGCAAAACTAATCTATCTATAGTAACAAAATACAGATGAATAGATGCCTGGGTCATGCAATTGACATAATCCTTGGCTAGAAAGAGCATGAGAAAACTTTTTGGAGTGAAGGAAATTGTCTATATCTTGAAGACTATGGCAATTATTTCAGTGAAAAATTTCTAAAAGCAGTTGTTTACTTAAAATGGGTGTAGTTTATTGTATATCTACTAGATTTCAAAAGAATTAAGAACATAGAATATGAATTACTTAACTTTAAAGATTCTATTTAGCACGTCATTTTCTTAAAATTTATAATCATTATTATAATAAATATATAGTCTCTCACTTTGAAATTTTAGACAAATAAAATACAAATTGATAAAACTCTTAGTTACTGTTATAGATTATTAATATCTTTAATAACACTGACAGTTGTTATAGAGAAAAAAGAAAAACCAGAGCAAACTACAATGGATTTAGGGAAAAGATTCTTTGTCTTGATATTTAAAGTAATAAAAGTAAAGGTTAGAAAATATCAAAGCATTATGCATTTAATAATAACAATAATAAAAACCTTCATGTCTTGCTCATATAATTTTGTAACTGCAGTCACTAATTCCTTTATATTTTATGAAGAGACACGAACGATTTATATGTTAAACATATGTCCCTCAATATTTTAGAGATATATATTTCATTCATATCGATTTATATGTTAAACATATGTCCCTCAATATTTTAGAGATATATATTTAGGTATATGTAAATATGAAGTACGTGTGTGTGTGTGTGTGTGTGTGTGTGTGTGTGTGTATCCCCCTCATATCTTTCTATCTAGCTCTATTACGTGGAATTTGGAATTCAGAATTGCACTCTGGAATTTTGTTTTAAAATCCTCAATCAGCTCACTGCTCAATGATGATCAAATTTTGGGGAAATGGGATTCAAGTATGAATTTGTCAGAATCCATTCCAATTGTTTTTTTACATCATCATTTTACATTTTCTGTTCAAGGTAAACTGTTAGATGACATAGTAACATCTGTTCTGCTACTTCATTTTAAATTGGAAGTCTGATCAAAAATTATTTAAAAAATACTATGCCTCAAATGTGGTAGAGTGGTAGCAATGGGTAGCATGCCTTTGCCTGAGGGTAGTATTTGGTTCAGAACAACTAATAAAATAAATTAAGTTGTATACCTAAATAATACACAAGCTTACATAAACTTTTATTTTTTTGATACAAAGTCTTCCTCTGTCACCCAGGCTGGAGTGCAATGGTGTGATCCCGGCTCACTGCAATATCCGCCTCCTGGGTTCAAGGGATCCTTCTGCCTCAGCGTCCCAAGTGGCTAGGATTACAGGCGTGCACCACCACACCCGGCTAATTTTTGTATTTTTAGTAGAGATGGGGTTTCATCATGCTGGTCAGGCTGGTCTCGAACTCCCGACCTCAGGTGATCCACCCCCCTCAGCCTCCCACATTTTGGGATTACAGGTGTGAACCACTGTGCCTGACCAAATCATTTTTGTATGGTTGATGTGCTAATATTTTCTTGTGTTATTTACTTATATTTTACATTAAATTTGTTTCTACCCATCACATTTAATCAAATGTAAGTGGTGTGTATATGAATAGATGAATATATTCAAGTGACATTCTAAACAAATTTCTATATCCTCTCTATCTCTTTCCTAATAATGTTTCATATAAGAGTATAACACAATAATATCATAACAATGAAGTGTCTAGGAAAATGACTACTAATGGTTGGAATATATCAATAAATTTATAGCAGAGTAACAACATTTGAATGAGTATTGGCTACTTGGGCAAAAGTGTAGAAGCTTAAGTTGAAACATGCATAGGAGGAGCTATTGATCATTCCATCAAAACCATCACAGGCCCTAAGTATCGTTTTAGGGTACAGGTATGACAAAGAGGAAGGTGAAAATTGGAGAGAAAATAATGATAAAAAATAAAATATCTCGACAAAATATTACAAAATATTCTTACCACCCTTTATCACTCATCTCTACAGAAGAAATAATGATCAAATATTTACTCTTAACCTCATATATGTTTATCTCTTGTGCTTGCAAACTATATAAACTCTCATCTCGTTCCAGAACATTTAGTTGGGTACAAGTGCACGAGACTAAAACCTTTGCATTCTGACACTGGAGACCTTCTGGGATGATGACTGGGTCCCTGCCAAACTTGCAGCATGAATGTGTGTTAGACAGTAAGAGCCACTCACTTTCACATATATGAGTCAACTTCTTTCTGCTTCAGTTTTAAAATATGAAAGGGGAAATAGAGATGATTAAACATATAAAGTAAGTCTAGGTTATTAAATTAAAAGACTAGAGGAACAAAAACAGATAAATAATAGATACACAGATGATAAATCATAGATAGATGGATAAAAATCAACTCTGATTTTTTTAATACAGCAGTTTAGGATATATAACATTTTTAAAGGAATTATTTAGCAATCTCAAATAATTAGAGACAATACACTATTCATAGATCAATAGCAAAATGCTAAAGAAAAATGATCTGACATTTCTTAAAGTGCCCAAGAAAATTACAAACACACTATAAGAAATTAAAATACAATAAGTTATAAAAAATTATTCAAAATATAAGATAAAAATCCAAGACTGAATGAGGTGATTAAATTATTGCCCGTTTTACTTTGGTACACAGTCCACTTAACTGTAGAAGCTATATC
Organism: Plecturocebus donacophilus; assembly: GCA_004027715.1. NCBI lineage: Eukaryota > Metazoa > Chordata > Mammalia > Primates > Pitheciidae > Plecturocebus > Plecturocebus donacophilus. The sequence continues at coordinate 41,682 of PVKP010000540.1, forward strand.
ACTGAAAACCACTATTTAAACAGCACCATAAAGTTGGAATTGGGTGACTACTTCTTACAACCCTCAAAGAGGCTTTACAGAGAATAAAACAGCTTACAGTGAACCTTTCAAGAAAGGGAGTAAAACATGATAGCATGTGATCATACAATATAATTCCCCAATAGTTGAGAAGAAAACAAAGTAACTAGAAGGAAGAACTAACAGAAGAACACATTTAAGTACACAGAACTATTCCAGATCAATGACAATATGCAAATAATCTTAAATATTTTTACAGGATAAATTGTTTTGACAAAATCAGAAAAGGACAATTTAAGTAACATCACTACCAACAATATCAAGTCAATAATAAAAACTAGAGTATTCTATTATCTTCAGCTTGTTTTGTCATTAATTGGATAGCAGAAAATAATGGAGCAATTGCTACCATATTCCATAGAAGACAGCCAAAATTCATTCAGTAAGAATGCAGACCCTTTTTCATTTTAGCATTATTCACTATAGCCAATATATGGACACAATCTAAATGTTCATCAGCAAACAAATCGCTAAAGAAATGTTATTTAAATATAATGAAATATTACGGGCCAGGCACGGTAGTTCACACCTGTAACCCTAACACTTCAGGAGTCCAAGGTGGGTGGATCACTTGAGCTCAGAGACGAGCCCGGGCAACATGGCAAAACCCTGTCTCTACATACAGTGTAAACATGGGCCAAGCATGGTGGGGTGCACCTGTGGTCCCAGTTAACTGAGAGGCTGACGCAGAAGGATCCCTTGAACACAGGAGGCAGAGGCTGCAGCCAGTTGAGATTGTACCACTGCATTCCAGCCTGGGAAACAGAACAAGACCCTGTCTCAAAGGAAAAGAAAAAAGAAAGAAATATTACTTAGCTTTAAAAAAGGAGATTCTACCATTTCCTACAATATGGGTGGGTGTAAAGGACATTATCCTAATGGTAATAAGACAGGCACGGAAATAAAACTATTGCATAATGCCAATAATATGCAGAATAAAGGGGGAAAAAAGCTCAAATATACGAAGACAGGACATAAAATGGTAGTCACCATGAGTGGCAGGACAGCTTTTGGTGGGAGGAAATGGGGATTGTAGGTCATATTACATGCAATAGTAGATATGTAGGATAAAGGGCTTTAGGGATGGAAAGTACAACATGAAAACTGAAGTAAACAAAATTGTATTGTTTTATGGGTTTTTTAAAAAAGTAGATTTTAACTGCTCTTGTCACAACAAAGTAAGTGTGTGAGATAATAGATATATTTTTGAATCATTAAAAATTGTTAAGGCACTTTACGATAAATGTAATTGTAATACATATGCAAATTCTAACATGAAGAAGGATATGGGCATAAAAATATGGCATTATGCACCATTTAATTCAAGCACATGAACAACTGCAAAAAATGTTAATTAAGTAAAGACTCCAGTTTAAAATTAGGGTTTCCCAGAAATAAAAGAATCTACACATAATGATATTGTGTCTTTAAGAGAAACACATGGCTCAGACATGCTAGAAGTAAAAGATTGGAAGAAGATAAGTCATTCAGTCAGGAAGAGTAAGCAGTCAAGAATAGCTGTAATAATATCAGGTAAAATACATGTCATAACTAATACTATTACTAGATATAGAAAGGGACATCTTGTAATAATAAAATAGGACATTCACTGAGTAGATATAACAATAATAAATGTGTCTGCACATAACAGAACTTAAAAATACACAAAGAAGAATGAATAGAATTAAAAGAAGAAATAAACAATAAACAGACAAGATTTTAAAATCCTTTGTCAGGAATAAATAAAATAACTAGAAAAATATCAGAAAGGACAAAGAGACCTAAGTACATTATTAACTATCATTACTAAATTATATCTATGGAGTTCCTCACCAAAAATTATCAGATTGTGCATTATTTTTAATGTACATTGTATATATTTTGGGCTAAGTAATATGAATTTTCATATTTTTAAAAAATTACCATTAAAATTATGCAGATTATATTCTGTAACTATAATAAATTGAAATTAAATTTGGAAATTAAACTACACAATAATTCATGAATTAAAGAACTCACAAAAAATTAGAAAATAATTTGAATCAAATTAAATAAGAATGCAAGACTGCCTATCACAATTAAGAGAGACAATGTAGTGTTCAGAAGAAAGCTGATAGTCTTAAATTCTTATAGCAGGAAAGAAGAAAGATCTAATATTTCAGAAAGTAGAAATGAGAAATGAGTTCTTAAATCAAGAAACTAAGAAAGATATTAAATTCTTGTAGTAGGAAAGGGGAAAGATCTAAAATTCAGGAAGTAGAAATGAGAATTGAGTTCCTAATTTAAGATGTTAAGAAATAAAAGATAAAGTTAAAACTAAAGTATTAGAAGGAAGGTTATAATACAGATTAAAAACAGAAATCTTTGAAAAAGAGAATGAACATGTAATAAATCAATGAATTTAAAAGCTGATTTCTTGAAAAGATAAATAAAATAAATCAGCTTCTAACTAGACTGATAAGGATAAAAGAGAAGATGCTCATTGGCAATAAGGTGGCAACATTATTAGCAGTTTTTTTCTTTTATTTTAAATTGTACTTTAAGTTCTGGGGTACATGTGCAGGTCTTGCAGGATTGTTGCATAGGTACACACATGCCATGGTGGTTTGCTGTCTCCATCCCCCCTCACCTACATTAGGCATTTCTCCCAGTGTTATCTAGAGGAGGAACAGTTTTTTTGCCATTTTTTAAAGTGTGAGACAGGTTCTTACTCTGTTGTGCAAGCCAGAGTGCAGTGGTGTGATCATAATTCACTGTAGGCTCGAATTCCTGGGCTCAGGGGGTGCTTCTGCCTCAGCCTCCCCAGCAGCTGAGTTTAGGCAGGACCCACCACACCTGACCTGATAGCTTACAGTTTAAAGAATGTTTCCTTAAGGAATAATACAGGCCATTACAGTTTAGTATTCAACATTTTTTTTCCTTTTTTTAAGACAGAGTCTCACTCTGTTGCCCAGGCTGGAGTGCAGCAGTGCAATCTCAGCTCACTGCAGCCTCCACCTCCTGGGTTCAAGTGATTCTCCTTTCTCAGCCTACCGAGTAGCTGGGACTACAGGTGCACGACACCACATCTGGTTAATTTTTCATAGTTTTAATAGAGACGAGGTTTCACCGTATTAGGCAGGTTGGTCTCAAACTCCTGATCTCGTGATCTGCCTGCCTTGACCTCCCAAAGTGCTGGGATTACAGGCGTGAGCCACTGCTCCTGGCCTCAAGTCCAACAATTTTTTAAGGGAGAAATAATACTAACATTACTCACACACGTTCAGGAAATAGAGAAGAAAGAGTACTTGTCAACTTATTTTCTGAATTTCATGCAATTCTCTTACCGAAGCTGACAGTGTTCCCACATGAAAACTGTAGCTTTAGACTTAATATTAAAAAATACAATTCTGTATTTTTAAAATAGCATATTTTGTAATTCTTGTTAAATAATTACTTCTTTATACAAATATAAGGATACAACAGGGAAGGAATATGATAGCAACTATTAGTTGTTTGTTTACTATATCATTAATTTTTAATTGTTTGTTTATAACAACCTTTCTTATTTTAAAAAGGGTATTTGCAAATAACAAATACAGAATGTGTAGCCAGGAAAAACTGCATTTTTCCATTTGGCTTACAAATTTCTAACTTTTCTATACATTCTGTTTTCAATAATAGGTACAAACATGCCTCTTAGATTAACCAATCTAATAATTATCCAATGGTGAATTATGTAACATTCATAATCATATTTGATGACTGGATGCATATTAATAAAAATGGGAACAAAGGATATAATTTGTTTTTCTACACTATTTACCAAAAATTGTAAAAGCAACTGAAATCAATTATCAGCAATATTCAATGTAACTCAACAAGTTGTATTATGCCAAATTATATTTGATACAACTGAGTACCTAATTGTTTCAGTAATTACGTGGTACAGAATTTATACCCAGGTGTACTTAATTTCTAAGCACATGTTACAAAACCATAATATTTCATACAATAAACATTATTTTATGATAAAATAATATTCGGTCCAGAAATATCGTCATTTACTTAACCTCTTCCCTGGATGCAATTTCTTAGATTGAATATAATTATGTCTATTTTCTCAGTATAGTTGTCTAGAAGATTCATATTTTGGGGCAGTTCCATATACATATGCATGAAAAATGCTATTTTTGCAAAGTTATGACAAGATTAATTTTTAAAACAGATTATATTTTTAAAAAATTTTTTATTTCCCTGCAAAGCTACCTTAAAATAATCTGCTATATAAAGATGTTAACAATATTATTACCTTATGCTAGATAAAGAGAATAAATTGTTGTTTTTCTTCATATTTGCTAGAAAATGTGGTAGAATAAAAAATAGTGTCCAAAATTTTAAAGAGTGTAGTTTATATTAGCTTATTAGTGTCATAGTTAGTTTAAGAAAGTCATAAATTCTCAGACATGAATAGTACATTAGAGATGTTCTAATAAAAATGGTTAAAGATGCTCATTTACATCAAAACTGAAAACAGAATAAAAGTGTTAACCTAATTCTTTTTAATCATGCATTTCTTCGCTTTCTTCTAACACTTATGAGCCTATTGCTAAATTCTAAGGATTCAAAATAAAATAAAACAAGACAACCTCCCTAACTCTTAGAAATTGTGATCTAATGGCTGGGAGCAGTGGCTCACACCTTTAATCCCAGCACTTTGGTAGGCCGAGGCAGGCAGATCCCCTGAGGTCCAGAGTTTGAGAACAGCCTGATGAACATGGAGAAACCCCGTCTCTACCAAAAATACAAAATTAGCTGGGTGTGAGGGTGGGGGCATGCCTGTAATCCCAGCTACTGGGGAGGCTGAGGCAGGAGAATCACTTGAACCCTGGAGGCTGGAGTTGCAGTGAACCGAGATCATGCCATTGCACTCCAGCCTGGACAAAAGAGTGAGACTCGTTCTGAGAGAGAGAGAGAGAGAGAGAGAGAGAGAGAGAGGGAGAGAGAGAGAGAAATTGTGATCTAACTATGGAGAGTGAGGAGAGGAATTAACCAGAATGCCATCAACAATTCCTACCCTTTCCTTTCTTGTGCTTGGCAGGAAGGGAGTTTCAGCTGTTCTGATCCCACTCTTCACAAGCAGGAAGCCTCTTAATATCAGCATATAGTATTTGTACGTGAACTCCTCAGCACAGTATTGGCTTCTTATGCCTGCTTACCAACTATCTTTCTGGACTCAGAGACCTGTGGTTTTACGTGTTTAAATAGCTGGCAGCTACACACTCTCATATCAGTCTATAAATCTGATAAACCAATGAGGAAATGTCCCCAATTTTGAGACCTGTGAACGGGGTGTCTAACTGCCTGACCTAGGCACAGTTCTATAAAAAAAGGAGAACCTAGAGGATCCTGTGTGTTGTTTTTCTTCTCTGTCTGCAAAATCTTTAAATCTCCACACTCAGTCTTACTTACCTTACACCAAGTAGTACTAATGATTTTTGTAACGATGGTTCATTAATCTTCTTAACATACCTTCTTTATTTTATCAATCCATGTTTTCACAACTTAAATTGTTTCTATTTGTATTTAGTCAACTTTTCCTTCTAATATAAAAGGTCTATTAACCAAGTAACTCCACCTAAATATACACACATGTATACACACAATTTATCTATTATTAGAAAACAGCACTACATTATGATCAAATCAAATTTTACATAGACCACATACTGAACATTGTACTTTGTCTTTCTTGAAATCCACTTTGCCTTCAGCAATCTATTAGTTTCTATAAGTCATTAATTCTAACTTGGTTTCCCTTGAAGATTTACCTGCTTAATATTGCTCCAAATTGCTCTTTTACATCTTGCATCTTCCAAGTTGCTGACATGTGTTCTATCCTTTTCTCTTATATGTTCTTTCTACTAACCTAGAATAAGTATATCAATTAGTCAGTAGGATAGTTCTTTCAGTTAGTGTAAGATTAGGAAAACAATGAAATAAATAAAATATACTTCTGAATGAATGAATAAGTATTTCAGGAGCATTTTAGAATATATAATTATAGATATTATATTAACTGATCTTTGGGAAGCCTGAATATATGAAATAAATATTTTCTTAAAAGTATGGAAAAAGAACTGGTGCATTGGAATCAAAATTTGTATGTTTCATTCTTACTCTATCATTTATTAGTGTGTTTATGAACTTCACTTACCTTAACTTTCATTTCTATGAACTACATAATAGTTAAGTTATGCTTAACTTTCATTTCTATGAACTATGTAAGAAAACAACCATCTTCATTTTAATATTTAAATATGATATAACATAATGGGTCTTTCTTAACAAATGTTTTAGTGTTTTCCATATACTCAAGACTTCACTTCTGCTATTTATAGTTTTTTTATCTCTAAACTTTTATTGAGCTTCATGTCTATAAGTACATTTAAAATATCATATTTTAGAATTTTTTTGCATTTTTCCTTTTCTTCTTCTCTTTGTTATGTCTGAATTTAGGCATAGAAGTTAGAATTTAGACTCTTTAAGGGCAATATCATACTTGAGTCTTTCTTACAACATAGTATCTTGAACACAGTGTCTTGCACTTAATGGACATAAAGGAACTCTGTTTGGTCGTTGATGTTTTGATTGAATTTTAGTGGATATTTTATAAGGCATTGGAAATAAAAGGGCTCCTGTTAGATCATGATGGGAAATCTATCTTTAGTTTTTGATCATGTTATTCTTCTCGGGCTTTCTGTTCTTTCTCCTTATTTTCTCTGAAGAAAAATTGGCAGACCTTCCAGTGCATGTAGTATTATGTAAGTGTCAGGATTCAGTGTTGTGCAAGCAAGTACTCCCATGGAAAATAGATTTAATGAATTGAAAACCACTGAGTCATGTATATACTTATGCAACAATCTTGCATGCTCTTCACAGGTACCCCAAAACCTAAAATGCGATAAAATATATATTTAAAAAAAAAATCATTGCTCCTGGCAGTCACTGGGACCTCTGGCTAAGGATTTTTTCCCACAGGAGCAATAAGCACCAACTCACAGATGGCTTAGGGTAAAGACTAGAGTACTGTTGCTTTTTAATTTCTAACCCTATTCAGTTCTTGGTAAATGAATTCATAAATTTAAGATAATTTTCTGGCAGTGGCCAAGACTTCCATTTATCCCATAGCATGGGGTAAAAATAAAATCAGAAGTCATCATAATTCTTTTGTAGATATATATCTAAAATAACCACTTCATAAAATGTTTTATAAACTACAAATGTTCTAATGTAATTTCTATTTTATTTTGAGTTCTATAACATGAAATATTTTTCTTATACTTTTTCTTTCTTCAAGCCATATCAAATTAATTTTTTCCCTGGCCAAATATTTAATAAATCTACTGACTTAAAATGTCACGTTTTTCAAATACTACTTTTCATACAAACATGATACCTTGAATACTGTTCCATTTTCTCTTCTGACTTTTTCTGGTACCAAGGCCTCATAGTTTAACTTTGATGAATTTCTAATATATATTGTACTAGATAAACTTAGATGCCTTTTTTTTATTTTTTTGAGACAGAGTCTCACTCTGTCACCCAGGCTGGAGTGCAATGGCACGATCTCGGCTCACTGCAACCTCCGCCTCCCAGGTTCAAGCGATTCTCCTGCCTCAGCCTCCTGAGTAGCTGGGACTACAGGTGCATGCCGCCGCACCCAGCTAATTTTTGTATTTTTAGTAGAGACGGTGTTTCAAATCTTGGCCAGGCTGGTCTCGAGCTCCTGACCTTGTGATCCACCCGCCTCGGCCTCCCAAAGTGCTGGGATTACAGGAATGAGCCACCACACCCAGCCAATGCCTTTTTTTTTAAATTAAAATATATCCCATTGAAACTTGATGGGTTTGCTTCAATTATGTAGGTCAATTGGAAAATAGCTTCTATCTTTTTAGAATTATTTTGTTTGTTCTGAAATATGTGTCTCTGCCAATCAATTAGCTTGTTCAATGTCCTTTAATGAAATTTTGCAGATGTCTCTTTCTGTATCTGTCTCAAATGCTTCTCATTCTTTTTGTTCAAAATATTATGTTGTTTCTGTTATGAATTATATTATTTTCTGCCATTATGTTTCTAAGTGACTTTTTGATGAATTACAAAGCTGTTGTATTAAAAAAAAAAAAAAAGAAAACCACAAACTTGACAATACTGTGGATCAGTTAAAATAATGAAGATTCATAAACTAATAATTAAACGAGTCAAATGAACTACAGTGTTTCAGTCATAACTATGTGTTACACCTTTTGTGACCAAAACAAAAGTCATTTCTGGCTTATTGTTCAATATCACCAAAATTATTCATATATCTAGTGTATTCATTATTTATTGTAACCTTAATGTATAAATGAATATGAACAGTTTAAGAAGCTATGTAAGACCACATCTCTTATAGAAGTGTGTAGAAACTTTGTTTTACAACTATGTGACGCTTGTTCTTGCTTGAGAGCTGAAATGTGGATTACTGTTTAAAATGATACAGAAAAGAACCGATGACAGTGGATGCAATATGTACTGAGGACTTAGCTCCCCAGAAGTGTTATAGTTAGTAGAACGTTTTAAAGCCTATTTCTGGTCAAGATGTTTATTTTATACATCAGTCTTAGCTATTAGTGTATATAGCTTTTTATTTATTTATTTATTTATTTATTTATTTATTTATTTATTTGGAGACAGAGTCTTGCTCCGTGGCCAGGCGCCAGGCTGGAGTGCAGTGGCGCGATCTTGGCTCACTGCAACCTCCGCCTCCTGGGTTCAAGCAATTCTCCTGCCTCAGCCTCCAGAGTAGCTGGGACTACAGGTGTGCACCACCATGCCCAGCTAATTTTTGTATTTTTAGTAGAGACGGGGTTTCACCATGTTGGCCAGGATGGTCTCGATCTCTTGCCCTCGTGATACGCCCACCTGGGCCTCCCAAAGTGCTGGGATTACAGGCGTGAGCCACCACGCCTGGCAGCAGTTTTATTTTATTAGAATAAAAACTGCTATGAGTTGAAGCCCTTAACAATTAGAAGACAGCATCACAACTTAGTGTTTTTTACATGAATCTTAACACTATAGTATATTCCAAAAAAGGGAAAAAAGTCTTATTCCTTTTTTTTGAAAGAAGAAAGATGGCTTCTCCAACCCCAGCTACCCATGCAAAGCTTTCCTTCAAAATATTTGTCTTCATTTCATTAAAATAAAGACTGATCATGACAGTGGATAGTACATGTCATTGCAGTAAAGAACATCACCATGAGGAGGATTCCTTTTTAAAAAGTAATTATATTTCATGACATAAAACTAGAAGCCGCAAAACAATCTTATTTTCTTATAAAAATTTTCAGCAGTACCTCATTGGTTGAAGAAAAAAAATCCAGTCACATTGCTAGATTAATGAATTGCATTTCTGTGATTTATTTATATTGTCTAAAATTTTGAATGTAGTTACTTTGTATTAACCATACTTGAAATTTCATAATTATAATCTTCCATTTTTAAGCTACCTACTAGACAATTTTTATTGCAATGGTTTTTATTTCAAGTGATTTCTAATTAATTTCTGCTTGATTCTCAATTTCTACTTTTTCTTTGATCTCAAATACTGACCTCAGTGGAATACGACTCTTTTGAATCCCCAGCATTGTTTTACTGTCTTTGTTACAAGTTCAAGAGTTTTCACTTAGCCAAGTAAGCTCAGTTCATCCTTGCTAGTGGGTCACATTCCACATGGTTTCCAGGATGGGGCTCAGCTTTGTTTTCACATCTTTTCCAGACAAACCAGAGACTTTGTCCTGAACTTTAGTCATTGCATGCTACTGTCTGCTACTTGTTGTTTTCAATTCTTGTTGCATGTTTGAAAACATCATCATAAACTTTTAAGAACTACATGGCTTCCGCAAATTTTTTTTTTCCATTATTACATATTGGCCTCTCTTGTTCAGAGCATTCCTGATGTTTTAGTCTGGGAACTTCAGCTTTAACTTCAAAAGGGTTCTAGATCTAGTTACATGTCTTTGGGACCTTCCCACTAAATTGAAGTCTTGAAGTACAACTTCAATAATGATTTGAAGAGTTATTCTGAAAATTTGACAAAATGAAAGGTGGTTATAAGTGATAACCATGTTAGATTTGAGTGAACTGTTAGGGACACTCAAAAATAGCTATCCCAGAGTGATTATAATCATATTGGCCTTGCTTCCTTCATAGAATATTCATATTTAATTTCTTTCATTTTGACTTACATATTCTTATTTCCATGAGTCCAGTGATTCATTTTTCACCACTATCTAGGTCTTTATTTGCACAGGAAATTTATTGATTACACTTTAGTCCCTGGGGTTTACAAATGCAATGCATCTTAAAATTAAAACTGCTTTTTTATTATGTACAAATCCATATTTCCAATTTTAATATTTTAATAAAACAATTTAAAAATGTTTAATATAACCAGTTAAAGAAAACTATCAATACTAAAAAATAATAAGATTTAAGGACTTAAAACTCCAGCTATTTATTAGCACATGTTTTACAGCTCTCAACCACATCAGCAACTGCTTTTAAATTATTTCTCTGAACACTACTATCTCTTCAAAGGCAACACACACAAAACTCATGTTTCATATTTACTATATTTCCATTCCATAATATGCACACTTTCTAAACATTTCTAATTCTCTGTGTAGTAATGACATAATCAGGTAAGCATATTTGTGAAACTATCTTTTGTTTTATTAGGTAATATGTTATATATATCTATATATATATATAGATATAGATATAGATATTTTTAAGAGATGAAATAAATATTAACAATGGTGAACAAAAAACAGATTTAAAGAGTAAACCATGTATCTGTCATTTGTTTCTTCCTTTAATCATCATTCAAGAATATATTTGAAGTGCCTGTGCAGTCCTAGGAATTGTCCTAGGCATGAAAATACAGCAATAATCAGAATAGATAATTACTTGGCCTTGCATGGACAGAGAGAGTCAATGTACAAAAATGTAAATGTATAGCATGTCAGCAACCTGCAATAAACACCCTGGATTAACCCTTAGTGTAACAAAATGACAACTGTTTATGTCAGTAAAGGAACATTCATTTTCAATCATAAAGATTTAATCCCAACTTTTGGCCTGTATTAGAAAAAAATAAGGAAATGCAACAGTTTAAATCTAGCACTTCTAGAATTATGTGACTTAAATATCAATAACAAGATAAAATATTCAGTTCCTTGCTTTCACTACAATATGAGATTTCAAAAAGTGCACAAATGTATATTCTACAGGACTCTCTCTTGTAACACTACCAAAATTGCAAGAAAATAGCAGATGAAAATTTTAATCATTGATTGTATTTTTACTTTGTGACTTCACAGTATCTGAACAACTCAAATCAACATTTTAATGTCTTTTACAAAGGGCTGTGAAATCTGAGTATTATTTTGTTTTCATTTATTTTGTTATTTATTTAAAAAATTGAGTCCTTGAAAAACAGAAAAGCTGAACAAAGGAAAACAAAAATCAGGTAATTCCATATCTACCTTGCCAAGAAGATATGTGGTTGTATGACTGTATGATAAATATAGATGTTTTATAAAAGTACACTGCTCATGCAACCTTTTACATTAGTTAGCAGAGACAGTTAGCTTTTGCCATTTTTTCTTAAATTTCTCCATTTTGGAACATATCTTTAATGCATTTTTTGCATAATTAGTAATTGAGTATATGCTTTTTTCCCAAAAATAAATATTGTCTTTCAAACTAAAACAAATCTTTCATGTCCTTAAAGAAAAATACTATGAAAAATATAAATAGGTTGTATTTTTTTATGTTCCTAGTGAAACATAAAGGCAAGGATAAATAAAACAAAACAGAAGTCTTTAGAGTCCAAATTCACCCAAGGTGTTACGAATCTGGATATGTGTAATAAAGCTGATAAGAGACAACTTGCCCCCGAGGGTGATGGTACTAGGTGGTGGGCCTTCGGAAGGTGATTAGGTCATGAGAGCTCTCCTACCTCATGGATGTGCAAATGTTTTTCCCTTCTGCCATGTGAGGATGCAAAAGAAGGTGCCATATTTGAAGCAGAGAAAGCCACCTTTGCCAGACACTGAATTTGCTAGCACCTTGATCTTGGACTTCCCAGCCTCCAGAACATGAAAAATAATTTGTTGTTCTTTCTTTTTATTATTATTATTATATTTAAGTTCTGGGATACATGTGCAGAACGTGCAGGTTTGTTGCATAAGTATACAGGTGCCATGGTGGTTTGCTGCACCCATCAACCCGTCATCTATATTAGATATTTCTCCTAATACTCTTCCTCCCCTAGGCCCCCAGCCTCTAACAGGCCCCGGTGTGTGATGTTCCTCTCCCTGTGTCCATGTTTTCTCATTGTTCAACTCTCACTTATGAGTGAGAACATGAGGTGTTTGGTTTTCTGTTCCTGTGTCAGTTTGCTGAGAATTATGCTTTCCAACTTCAACCATGTCCCTGAAAAGGACATATTAACAACATATTAACCAGCCTGAGGTATTTTGTTAAGCAGCCAAATGGACTAAGACTCAAGGTAAACATATTATAAACATGCCTTTACCTCCTTCAGTCTAGTAACTGGTTGAATAACTTATCTCTAGTCTATCAACCTAATCTTTATTTCTTACATGGAAATAATATATTGTAAAGTATTTACTATTTCAAATGAAGAGGCATATTTGCATTTTAAGAAATGTCTTATTTATTATTATATGTTTGAAAGTCAAATATCCTGAAATACATTTGTGTTATTCTGTAATTATTTGTATTATTTTAGTTCTAACTCTGTAACTACTTTGTTAGCTCAGAATCATAGTGTTTACAAATTAGAATAAACTTGTGTTCATACATTGCCTGACGAATTCAGAAGTCTTTTAAAAATATACACTCATGTTATGTATAACTATGCTTATTGCATTTGAACTTTTTTGAACTCTTGAATGAAAGCTTCTGTCAAAATAGATCATATTTACACAAAATGCAGAGATTTGACTTTAAAATAATATTTATAGCAAGGAGGAGTCCCTAGATGAATTGAGAGAGACATATGATAAGGTATAAATGACAGGAAAGTATGAATATTTTTATGGCATAATTTTCAGAAGACAGGAAAGTCAAAGAAATGATTAGAATACTGAAAATGGAGTGACAAGATTTTTCCAAGTGACAGTGAACAGGCAAGTCAAAAAATAAGCCAGAATATTCTCTTTGGGAATGGAGTCGAACAATTGTATTTTATGAGGAGTAGTAATGTTAAAAACATAAGTGAATAGACAAAGTGGTAACAAAATGATATTTATAGGATTATTTAAAAATAATATTGCACTATATGAGAACAAATTCTGAGGTTTTTAAAACAATGTAAATACTATATTTACATTTTTAAAAGTCAAAGGCAAAGAGAAGTAACTCTTAAGACAACTAGTTTTTAATAAATAGGTAATTTTTAAAATATATAGCAAAAAACTTCCATATATGGGCAAATACGTATATTTACATATATTTTCTTATTTTAGTGAGATTCATGTAACACATAATTAGGCATTGTAAAGTGTACAATTCTGTGTCATTCAATTCAGTCACAATAGTTTGCAACCACCACCTTTCTCTAGATTAAAAACATTTTCAACCCAGAAAAATCATTCTGTACTATGAAGTAATTACTCCAAATTCCAACCGCCCTCATTCTATGGCAAACCCTAATCATTTTTCTGTTCTATGGATTGCTAATTATGAGTATATCATATGAATTAAATCATACGATACTTACTTTCCCCTCCCCAGCTTCAGAAGAAACAAATGGTCATAAAATTTAAAGAAAATATTGAGTAAGTCTCCTGGCAAAAATAACCAGAGTAAATTTTTGGTGTAGTCAATTTCATTGTGTTATTAAGTCATTTTTATTTCTGAATGATCAGTATGATTTACAATCAGTAAATTTGTCACAAACTGAATTTAAATAAACTATGTAGGAATCATAGAGCTTGAAAGCATACGGTGACAGACCAGGGCCAGTTTGGCAATTTCTCAACAGGTTTATGCAGAATTTTGGAATCATATATTGAAAGTACCTGTTAAACTATTTTAAAATTATAATAATACAACAAATTAAGATTGTTTGGGGTTAATTGATGCCATTTTTCACATAAACATCAATTTTCCTCTCATAGAATCACAGAAGGAGTATCTGTTGTGAACAAATCTTAAGACATAAATATTTCTGTACAAATTATCAAATGCAAAACCAAAAAAAAAATCCTATCTTATTTTAAGCTGAGACCAGTTCTGAGCATTTACTTGTAAAATAAGAACAAACAACCTTGGAGTTCTGATCACAAATCCCTGAAATTGCAGTGGTTTCTCTGCGTTCTTTCTGTGAGCTTTCTAGCATTTCAATGCACAGCTGGCTTGCAAATAATTTTCCAAGATGCCACTCTGTACTGAGTCTTGAAAGGGACAAGACTTTCTCACCATGTTAAGCATTAAATCTCAGAGTGACATTAGTATTATCACATAAAAATTGGTATAGAATTTAAAAATTGGTTTCAAACACTGATACTACAATAGCATTCCTGTCAAACCTGAACCTCATGAAAACATAGGTATACTAAAATGTCCTTTGAATATCCATATTGGAAAACAAATACATGAATGAATGAATGCATAAATGAGAGAATGTGTCAAGTAGGAATCTCAGAGGCCATCTTAAGTTTTCCAGTTTAGAAGATACAAAGCTATTATTATCGCTGTGTCTACGTGCCCACATACATTACAGTATCTTTTTACAGAAAGTATTTTTTTTCTAAAACAATGGACTTGTTTGACTAGCAAGCTCTTACTTTTCAACATATTTAAATTTGCATTTAATCTTTAATAAATTTCTTCATTCTCCTCAACAGAAAATGGATATCCCATCCTTTGGGCTTCATTTTATCCATCCAAACTGTCTCCACTCATAGATCTGTTAATACTATATTCTATTTATAATTGAAATCTGTGTCTTTGAATATAATCCTCCTGTACTCTCAACTACACAAAGACAGGCACAGGAATGTTATTTGCTGCTTTCACCCCAGGGATTTGCCCAGCAAGTGTCACATAATTGGCACTCTTTATGTGTCTGTCGTATTGATCACAATATGTGATGAACGAATAAATGAGTATATTAGAGACAATGTTATATTGTAAAGTCCTGCAAGCTTAATAAGAGTTTCTAGCATTAAAAAGATTCTAGTGTTTTGCAATAACTTTCATCTTTTTTATGTCACTGACACATCTTTGAAATCTATTCTGAATCCTGGAAAAGTTTACTGGTGGTCTTCCTCTTATTATCTTTTTGAGAAAACTGAGGGGATTTTCTGGTCATGTCTCCAATGGCCAAAATACTTTCAGATGTGAAGTATTTGTGGTATGTTGTGTCACCTATCCGGACCCCCATCACTAGGCTGTGCACCTATCCCCTAGATGTTGTTCAGGTTGGCTACTAGAGTTTATGGATACTCCTTTTCTAAAGACTCACTATGGGGTTGGGATAAGCTACTAGCCCTCATCTAAGCATTCAATACTCAATGACTAACCGACAGGAGTTAAAGTACCTCCTTTGCCTCAAAGTGTGAAGACCCTGTGCTGACACCTCCTTGTGAGACCGGAATGATATTGCCCTCCAGACAAGACAAATCTTCACTTGGCTTTGTCACCCTGTTCTGCTCTGTCATGTCCTTTAGCCTAGACATCTTTCCCTTACTAGATCACTTTCACAATACTCCCCAAGACACTACTCCTAAAGAATCTGATCTGAGACCACTGAAATCTCAAATAGTTCTAGGATCAGACTCTAACAATGAGATTGACCGGGAAGTGGGCCATTCTCCAGCTAGATTGCCAAGAGGACCAAATCATCGGTAGTGAGTAGAATATGGCTAGTCTTATGATTTATACAAGTACAATTTTCATCTGTGGTGACCTGGAATGGAATAGAAGTATAAAGAGACACTCTTTAAAAGACCTTGTGCATTTTCTCTTGTGTTGGAGGAGTATAGAAGGAAGAGCAACTGTAAGGATTGTGGAATTGTGTCACTTTTAATGACTTTTGATAAGTGACACTGATGTATTTAAGAGATAAAATGTCAGACTTAGATCAATAAGTCAGCAAATTAAAACAAAGTGTAAGTGCCATAACTCTTCTGGGGCAGCGTTTAAGGACACTCATTTCCTGTAGCTGGAGAGTCAACTGAGCTGAAAGCTAGATACATAATGTAATTGTTAAGAATGGTAGAATTTCCAAAAGGGTTGTATTCACAGGCTAGGAAATGTTCTCATGTCAATGTCAGGGGCATCATAGGGGAATATTGGGAGACTAACATTTGTGATGGAGGCATGTATAGAACTTTTTTAAAAGAAGATTAAATCCCCAGAATCTCTTGGATCCTCCAAGCCTGTTGAACTGGCTCCCTCCTTTTTGCTCAAAGATAGAGACAAGTTTTGTTTTTAATTTGAAGATCATAAGGATAACTCAAATAAAGTTGGTGTCTTATAACAATGAGAATCTTCCTTAGGATCTGCTCCCATATCCTCTCCTGGTCGTCAGATCTGGAATGGAGGGGTTGGGGATCCAAATCTCAGTATCACCTGCCTTGGGAAGTGCTGGGAATGCTAAAGTGAGAAGATCCTCAGGACCAAGCTCAGATATTTCAGGAATGTTTGCCTTGGGGAGATCCTAAAGGCTTGAGTTGATATAAAATTGCTTTTGCTTTAGAACACTGTCTTGTAACACAAGATTTAACTCCTTAGCAAGGGTCCAGGGAGATGAGTGTTTGGAAGCTTAGCAATAGCAAAGGTTCACATTGCAAGAAAGCCAGCACTGCTGTGCCTGACTTCTTTGAGGGGAAAAAGCTCAAAGAAGTGGGCATGCCAGCATTTAATTATTAATATTCAATTTTTGTTAGTATATCAAAATACAAATTAAAAGGGCAATGGTTTTAATAAACGAATTGCTTCTAAATAGACGGAGATTTGTGAATATATCTATTAAATTGTAGTACTTATTCAACATAATTAATTAACTTTTATATTGTTGTATTGTTTGATAATAAAATGACCATGAAAACATTGTTTTGCCCTTGGAAATTAGAGCTATAACTAGCTAAATATAAATAATATCACTAGATAGCTATGTTCATGAATAATAGGTTGAAATGTCAGTCTCTTGATGATCACCCATTATTACTTGTTACCTTAAGTACAAAGGACTGTTGTCTTTTTATTTAAAGTTTTACAAGAAATGTTATCTATTTCTCCTTACATAATCATTATTCATGAATTAGAAACTTTCTAATTTCTAATTCAAATAAGTATTAAAGAATTAGAAAATAGAAGTGTTTGCTTTTTGTTTTGTATTCCTTATCATCAGTTTTGCAAATTAGTCAGTGTGATCTTAAAAGAATAAGATTAGGTAATGGAGAATGAAAGGGAAATAGAACTAACTTTATTTGACCCTTCTTATGACAAATACATTCAGATTTTCATTTTTAAAATTTTATTACATATGTATTACTATATTACATATATACATACATATATAGATGCACATATTAGTAGCAAAATCAATATTCAGCCATTTTCTTCCAGTTAATATCTAACAGGTAAGTTAGAATGACCATGTTTCAGTGAAAATGTATGCAAGCCTAATGGGGGCTACCCTTTATATTATATATATATATATATATATATATATATATATATATATATATAAAACAGTTGATTTTTATATAAAACAGTTTATTTTTGCCAAGAAACATGTATTGCAATCAGATGACATTTCCTGAAAGGAAAATCTAATTTATCTCAACAATATTTATCATAAAGTATATTTATCATTAAAAAAGTTTGGGCTGAGCTCCATGGCTCACACCTGTAACCCCAGGACTTTGGGAGGGTGAGGCAGATGGATCACCTGAGGTCAGGAGTTCCAGACTGGCCTGGAGAAGATGGTGAAACACTGCCTCTATTAAAAACACACAAAAAAACAATAGCTGATGTGCTGGTGGGCACCTGTAATCCCAGCTACTTGGGAGGCTGAGGCAGAGAATTGCTTGAACCTGGGAATCAGAGGTTGCAGTGAGCTGAGATCACACCACTGCACTGCAGTCTGGGCAACAGAGTGAGACTCCATCTCAAAAAAAAAACAATTGTAATAATTTCGGAAACAATTTTCTGAACTAGAATAATACAGGCTAAGATTGCAAGTAATTGTTTTAGTTCTACTTTTATTTTTCTTTTATGCTCAATTAGCTTATCTGAAAAAATCAGTGTTCTTCAGTGAAATTTTAATGAGACAAATGTTGACTGTCTTTTCCAAAGAGGCCAATAATTTCCATGGTACAGTGTTTGAAAATCTAACCTCTTTGAGATTGAGGACAAAAATTTGCAAATACAGGATTTAAAAACAAAAAGACTGTGATGGTGAAATATCTCTTCAAAGACCTTTAGTAATGCTGAGTTAATAGTAAAAATCTTTGAGAAACACAGTTTTCTAGCATATTTAATTCACTCACAGTCTGAGAGGTCAATTGATGTCTAGTCATCATCAATATAATGATATTGAACTGTTATTTCAATTTCATAATTATTTTTCTTGCCACCCAAGTCACACAGCAGGCTGCTTTAATATTTAAACTGAACACTTTTCTTTTGTGTCCACCTGGATCAGGGGTTGGCAAACCACAACATGAAGGCCAAATCAAACCCCACCTGTTTTTGTAGGTGGTTGCTTTGGAAAATAACCACACTCACTCGTTTATCACTGCCTATGGCCGCTTTCATGCTACAATGACAGAGCTGAGTAGTTTCATCAGAAGCCACGTGTCCTGCAATGCCCAAAATATGTATTACATTTTCAATCACAGAGGAAGTTTCTTAACCCATGTATGATTGTTAATAAATGCAGTGTTGAAGATAAATAATAAACATATAACTAAAATTAAAGAGCTTACCTTTTAATGCTTCTCACATTTCCATGAAAAGTAGCAAAAACTTTACACTGGTTTTTTGACTTACTTTGAAGTATTTTGTTATTTTAAAAGTGAGGAAATTTTTAAAAAATGGATTATGACTTTTTTCCCTGTGGGTTAATAAATTGGTTGCAATATTTTTATTGTTTTTTACTCAAATTATAAGGCAGTCCACTAAACATTTAGTATAAGACAAAAATAATCATCAGTCTTATAGAAGTCATCCTATTTATCTCACTTGAAACAATGAGAAAAATTAAATATCACAGTTGAGTCATGAATAATATTGAAATAAGTAATTTGACAAATATTCCTTTTTTGACAGCTTACTTTTTATTCAGGAATTAATTCATTTGGGAAGTTTAAAGTGGACATGGTAAGATCTGGACAGAAAAATAGTTAACACTTATGAAGACAGAGTTTTCAGTGTGTATTTAACATTATGTTGTGCTATTTATAGTAATACTTGTTACTTAATGCTATAAACTTGCAAAACAAAATATCTTCTTTAATTTCTACAAGCAATACTGAGTTAGAAAAAATAAAAAGAGAAATACATTTTTTCACCCTATTTATCTAATTTACATCACTGTCATCTATACAGTAAATTCATTTCATTCTTTAGTTAATATGTGTGCTAAAGAATAATTTTCTTATGCATAATTTGAAATGACATCAAGGATAAATCAATTTAATTCATTATTATTAATGAAAGTTCTTCATGCCCAAAGATGAGTTTTTCTTAACCACATCATTTAAAATTGCTGTGTTTCTACTGAGACATAGATTAGCTTTTAAAATATATTGCATAAAAATATTATTTAAAGCATATGAAACTATAATAAGTAGAGAACAATGACTATATCATAAACTCTGAGAAAAAAGAAAGAAGTCAGAGGCCAGTGGAAGAGAATAATGGCATACTTCCTTCCCCTTTCAACTCATTTTAATAAACTAATGTTAATAGAGACTTGCTAATGCCAGGTATAGCATTAAGTGTTAGAGATAGGGTGATTGATCTATCATAGTTCATAGGTATCAAGGAACTTTCACTGTATTTTAAATATGAGAAATTGGCTTACATTGTAACATCTGTTATACTATAAAAGGCCTATAAACAATATTAGATTCCTGAATACATGATGGTGAGGGCTTGATAATGCCACAAAAATTATTGATAGCATTCAATATCCCTTTAATGTAATGTAATTCTAATAATATACCAGGAAGTATGATAGTCAGTAGAGTTAAAATGGTTAGCAAAATATATACAAGTTCTTTTTTCATGGAAATTAGTTTATTAAAGAAAATAAAATCAATCAAATGTCACGTAAAATACATAAACTGTGAAAATTTTGTAATCCTGATTTCATTTATACCCTTGCAACAGTTTTAAATTTATAGAAGTTAAATTCCCTAAAATTATTTGAATTCAGAACTATATCTGGGTTTATTCCTTAGTACATAATGAACAATGAAAGAGCTTTCCTTTCCCAAGGTCCACATTAAATATATAGAAATAAAGAGATGAAAATTAATCTAACATTTTTACAAAAAGCGTTTGAGAATAGGGTAGAATTGATTCAATATTCATTAAGATATGGAAAATGGTTGTATGGCTGTAGATCACCTTCATGTAAACACCTTACACATTATGATTCTTAAAACACATTTTAAATTTTGCACTTCGTGACCATCCATGAATCACCTACATATTTTTTTCTGAAACACAGTCACAATGTTTGCCTTTTCTGACTTTTCTTCCTTTTTCCATCATAAAAAGAAAAAATGATTCTTGTATTTCCAGGTACAATAACACTAATTTATTAGCTGGACTGGTAACAACAATCTAAACTCAAAAAGTATTTCTCTAGAGAATTTCCCTTTCTAAAAGGAATTTTAATGTCAGCTCACAGAGTTAATAAAGTTTCCAATCCTGTAATGCTGTAGAAGGACTCTTTTTTTCTGTTAAGTATATAATAAGGACAACTTACTACTTATGAAATATTTAGTTGTTTTCTGAAGGATGTTTAGATTTCAATCAGATGCTGCATGCTTATTTAAAATTATTTTGACATATACAACTCTTAAGAAGACTTGATATTTATTGTACAAATCATCATTATCAGGAAAGAAAAAACATGTAAGTGTAACTTATCTGACTTGAAGAAGTCCCAGCTCTCTGGTCTTTCTGATGTACTGACCACACCTAGGGTGTAAGTGTCATTTAAGTTATCAACTTGCCAGAAACAGGATTCTGGGATTTCTACAAGCACCAGGCAAACAGAAAACCCAATGGCCATCCAAGCTGAATGATTATTCCTCAGGTTGCATCTTCTGTAAGACCTAATCCTTATGTAGATTTTCCAGAACATTTATAGACAAGAGAGTTATTAGTATTTAGGTAATATTTATGTAAATTTCCTAGGTCAAAATATATATTATGTATTATAGTTGCATGTATCATCCTGTTAGCCCACAGAATTTAATATGTACTTAGATATTAATAAGTTTAGCTTCTGTTTAACAAACATTGGAATCCGATTATTCACTGAAAACCTTATTTCCTGTTCCAGGCTGATTTTCACGTGCCACTCACTTTTTCTTTCAGCAACTGCTGAAACTTAACTTTGTAAAGACATGACATAGGCATTGGCACTAAGAACTTAAGTTACAGCAGTGATAAAAAAAAAGGTGGCCAAAAGAATTTTAGTCCTGATTGCACTTGCATTATACATGGTATAGGGTGGACAGAAAATAATTTTAAAAAGTAAATTTTATTTTAGAAAGAGGTAGTTGTCTTTAAGGAAAAAAAAGGATGAAAGAGGATGGGTAAAGTATATAGTACAATTTTGAATTGAGCAGTCAAGAAAAGCTTTTGAGAATAAGATATTTGGCAAAGACTTGAAGATGAAAGATTGAATTGTTTCATGAAGATTTTCTGTAGACGAAAGGCTTATGCCCCCCTCACATTCACATGTTAAAACCTAATCCCCAATGTGGTGGCACTTGGAGATGGGCTTTTGGAGAGGTGATTAGATCATGATGGTGGAGCTTCATGAATGGGTTTTATGGTCTTAGAAAACAGACCTTCTGAGAGCTCTCTTGCCCCCTTTTACGTTGTGAGAACTAAGCAGGAAGACAGCCATCTATGAATAAACAAGTGGACTCTTATCAGGAACTAAATCTGCTGGGGTCTTGAAATTTCTGATCTCCAGGACTATGAGACATATATTTCTGTTTTTTAAAAGCCACTCAGTGTATGGCATTTTTCTATAAAAGCCTGAGTGTCCTATACATGGAGGAAAATAAGAGCAAAGATTATAAAGCAGGTAAAATCTGCCTGGTGAGCAAAAGAAACATCCAGACAGCCAGTGTGACTGGCAGTAAGTGAGCCAAGTGCACAGAGAAGAAATTGACTGGGGACAAATTAGATAAGAAATGAGGGCTCAGTGTAAGGACTTTGATTTCTACTCTGATTGCGAAGTGGCCGTTAAAGTGTTTTGAGCAGAGAAATAAGATTATGTAACTTACCATTTACCTGGATCACTTAGCTTTGTTGAGAGTAGAATTTTTATGGGGAAGCAGAACAATAATTAAAATTCTATTGAAATCTAAAGCTAGAGTTGTTAACACCTTGAATCAGGATAATAGATGCACAGACGGAGAGGAGTTTTCTTTTTCTGAATATATTTTGAATTGGAGCCAGTATGACTTGTTGATGAATTTAGATTTAGAACATGGGAGAAAGACGGGACTCAAAAATGACTCCACGTGTTTCCGTATGAGCTACTTAAGGGATTTAGGGTCATTCCTAGAATAAATCATGAGTAAAGAAAATAAGCTTCATGTCAGATCTATTAAGATAGAAATGGTTGTAAAATACATAAATGTCCTCTAAGTGCATTCACAAATATCTTTCCTCTCACTTAATAAAGTATATCATGGCCAGGTACTGTGGTTCACGACGGTAATCCCAGCACTTTGGGAGGCTGAGGTGGGTGTATCACCTGAGGTCAGGAAGTTCGAGACCAGCCTGACCAATATGGAGAAACCCCATCTCTACTAAAAATACAAAATATTAGCCAGTTGTGGTGGTGGGCGCCTGTAATACCAGCTACTCAGGAGTCTGAGGAAGGAAAATCGCTTGAACCCGGGAGGCGGAGGTTGTGGTGAGCTGAGATTGTGCCATTGCACTACAACCTGGGCAACAAGAGCAAAACTCTGTCTCAAAAATAAAATAAAATAGAATAAAATAGTATATCACATCAGCAATGCTTCCTTCTACTAAGTCATTATCATCAGCATAAAAACATCTATAGACAATCTCAAATGAGTTATCTGTGTTCATTATCTCCCATCTCTCTCCCCGCATGGATTTATGAACTCATTTTAATCCCACTTTTATACCAATTAATTATTTTTTTCTTAAAAACATTTACTTTCACATTGCCAGACCAAATTGTTTATTCTAGGTCTTTGTCTTATTTACCCTGTCAGCAGCTATTGACAGACTGATTACTTTCTCCTCTGGGAAATATTTCCCCCACTTAATTTTTCTTGTCTTTTCTCCATCCCACTGGAGGATGATCCTCAATTATTATTATTATATCATATTATAATAATATAGTGATATTTTATTATTTTGCCAATTTTTTTTTTACTCTCTTACTCTAAATGTTGGAATCTTGTTTCCCTTTCTCTCCTGTTTCCACATATGCTACATGGTGATGACGTAGTGAAAGGCAGAGTAAAATTGGAATCAATAGAGATTACTTAGAAAAAAGATAGACTGTTCAGGTTGGAATACTACACAGAAAGCGCAAGAAAGACCAAACTGTGTGACTGGAGAACGTAACACTTGAAATTAAAATTATATAATTGTTTTTATCAATCCTAATACAAAGCTAGAAATTACCATGAAAATGAATGGTTGCCATGTAAAAGGGAAGACAAGTTTTTATCAGAATTAGCAAAATGTATATTAAAATTAACGAATGTTAAGAAATAATAGTGCTATTAAGGGTGATAGTGATCTAAGAGAAAAAATCTTATGAAAAATGAAGGAAATTTTCCTTGTGAATAGTGGGTAACAGCAATTGAAAAAATCTGATAGCAGTGTATAGTTTTCATTCTAAATTAAAAGTGAGAGTGTTTAGAGACAGGAGAATGAGAATAAATTTCAACTGGTAGTGAGAACCTAGGCAGTAGCTCTCAAATGTAGCTACACAGGGGAATCGAATATGAATGCCTAAGTTCTATCTCTAGTGATTCTGATGAAATTAGTCTGGGGTGCAGCCTGGGCATTATTGTTTTTAAGGTACCCCAGGTAGTGGTTATGTAAAATCTAGAGTACTTATCTCCCCTAAATTCCAGTGGCAATGTGGGAAGGAGAAGAAAAATTATCTACCACATAAGGCTTACAGGGAAGAAAGCAACTCCAGAGAAAGACAGGTTTTGTAGAAAGACATCAAAGTTAAGAGAGGTTGCCTGGTTACATTATTTTTCTGATAACAAATCATGGGTTCTTAAGGACTAAAAGGAAAGATTTTAGAAGTAGATAAAAGGAGAAGGGACTGAAAGGAGATTATGTTGAGCTGTATAGTAACCAAATTGGAGCAAATAAAAGGAGTTTATTTCTTCTTGGGTGAAGGAAGAAGCAGGTGTAAAACATGTAATAAATTTACATTGGTTAGTCTTCAGTATGAATAGTGATAAAAGGCTGTAAGTTCTGGGGAAGAATTTTGGGTGATCATTCTGGTCTCTTCTTAACAGCTATAGATGGAGACAAATTCCAGATGTCGTTGTCTTACTCTGAGGCTCACATTTGACCCCTTCTACAAGGGAAACTGTCTTCCTTCAAAGGCCAAAGATGTGAGAAAAATAGATTTTTTAAAACTCTGAGGGCAGTAGAACCAGTGCCTTTAATTTAATAAATTTTCAGGAAATTTGTTTAAGAGTGGTTGTTCTTTCTTTTACTTTTCTTTTTTTTTTGTTTTTTTTTTTTGGAGATGGAGTCTTGCTCTGTCCCCCAAGCTGGAGTACAGTGGCATGATGTTGGCTCACTGCAACCTCCACCTTCTGGATTCAAGTGATTCTCCTGCCTCAGTCTCATAAGTAGCTGGGATTACAGGTACCCACCACCAAGCCAAGCTGATTTTTGCATTTTTGATAGAGACGAGGTTTCACCATGTTGGTCAGGCTGGTCCCGATCTCGTGACCTCAGATGATCTGCCCGCCTTGGCCTCCCAAAGTTAAGAGTGTCTGCTCAACTACATCATTAATGCATTCATTTGGAAGGTCTAGATGATGAATGCAAGTAGGAAGATAAGGAAGATACACAAATAAGTTTTAGGAAACAATCATTATTTTACTTATAGGTGATAATATTACTGTAATAAGTAATACATACTCTATAGATACAAAGTAAGTTAAACCATAAGGTAAAGACTACCACAATATCAAAAGCTCAAAATTCCAAACTTCATACACTCATGCTCAGCAGATAAAATAGAATTGCACTTGGTATAAAAGACAATACGATTTCATAAGCTATTTGAACAGGGTGAGAGCAAAAAAAAACAACAAAAAAGAGGAAGAGGCAAAATAAAAAAGAGAGAAAACAAAACTATAGGTGAAAAGACGACCTTACAATCAACTGTTAACCTGGAGCAAAACAAATAAAATGTTCGATTTGAGATCAGTAGATTCCTTAAAAATTCAATAAAGATCTTTAAAGGTTTTTCCTAAAAAGTGGGGTGTCTTAGGCAAAAGAAAGGAGAGATAAATACAAGAAAGAAGTTGGAAAAGAAGAGTAAGAAAGAGAGTGTCAGAAGGGAGCAATAGAAGAAAGCATTGCTAAATAGATATGAGGAAGGCAAACATTTCTCTATCTTTGAATAACATAGTACAAATATTTATTTTTTATAGAAATATATAACTCTATATTATTACCATAGAGTACTTTAGTATAGTATTACTGTATTAGGAAACCAAATTTATAGCATAGTGTCACATAATCACAAAATGTTTCCTTTTAATATTCATTAAAATCATTTCTTACAAATATTTTCTAAAAGGTAAAATATTTGCATTTAGAAGAAATATATTTTTAGCATTTTGTGATAGTTTCAATAGTTTGCTAGTGTAAATTATTTTAGCCTACATAATATATTCACATTTAAAAATACTTATTTTTCCTTTTTCTCTTTTTGTCACTTTTTTCCTGCTTTATTTAAAATTGATTTGTAATTAATATTCTGTTTTCCAGTATCAACTGAAAAGTTTGGTTTATGCTAATTTTGAACATCACTCAAAAATGTTTATTTTACTCATAATTATGGCGATTGACTTTTGGGGTAGTTTATATCATCTTGTTTGAAAAACGTGATATTCTTTATTTATGTTATCTTTGTAGTCAGAATTATTATCTGAAAAGCCTCTATCTCGTTAATGGAGCATATGTACTACTTAATGGAAAAAAAAGAGATATCCTGTGATTCGTCATGAAGTCTTAGACAGGGAGGCTGTGTTTTATTTGATCTTGTTAGCACATTTGTTCTTGTTGCTTATTTGTATTTGTAATTTTTTCTATTTTTTAAAAGTCTATCTTAATTGAATTTAGTTGACAAAAATATTTTGTTGTTATTTTTATCTTCATAACCATAGCAGGGACTACATGATTTAGAAATTTAAATTGCTGTTATCAAAGAAATAAAATGTTACAAATTGGGAAATAATAAAGTTTGAAAACAATTATCAATTTGGAATAATATTGTAAAGCATATTCAGGCAAAAGATTTAGATACTTAAAATAATTTTCAATAATGGTGAGACATGTAATAATTAAAGATTACCAAGTCTTAGTTAATTTTGATCATGAATCAATTTTATTTCATATTTGCTAAAATTGAAGAGACATTATGTAAAAGCTAACTGAAAAAGCTCCCTTTTTGGCAGGTATTTGTCTTGAAAGTAAAAAGTGTTACATATCAATTTTTAGGCTGCATTAAGAACAAAACACATCTGCTTAAAGGTCATTAGATTCCTTGCAAGACTGGTTAAAGGTCTTTAAAGGATCTTAGCAAAATGGACTTTCTTTGAATGAATTTCCAAGAAGGTCTAGCATGCTCATTAGAGTCCATCAGGAAATTGCTCAAGCATCATTTCAAGAATGCTAATGTTGTTCCCAAAGGATCAGCTAACCGCATTAGACCACAGAGTTATATCCCATTTTAAGACTGGAACAATTTTTGAAGTCTCTCTTTTCATTTTTCTTTCTAAAACAACTTTTGCTTTGTATATTTGAGATATACAACATGACGCTATGGAACACACACATGTATATATAGTAAAAACTTTACCTTACTCAAGAAAATCAACATATCCATCATCTCACATAGTTACCAATTATTTTGGTTTTGGTTTTGCATCAAGAGCAGCTAAACCTGCTCATTTAGCATAGATCTCAAATACAGTACAGTTTTATTCCCTCCAGTCCTTATGTTGTACCATTAGATCTCCAGGCTTGTTCATCCTACATATCTGCTATTTGTGCCCTGTGCCCCACATCTCATTTCCTTCTACCGCATCGCCTCTTTCCTGGTAACCACTGTTTCGTTTGCTACCTCTGGACAGATGCTCCTCAGCTTATGATGGGGTTATGCCTTTATAAATGCATCACAAATTGAAAAAATACTAAATTGAAAATACGTTTAATACTGTCAACCTACCAAACATTGGGGTTCAGCTTAACCTACTTTACATATACTCAGAATGCTTATTTTAGTCTACAGCCGGGCAAAGTCATCCTTCACAAAGGCTATTTTATAATAAAGTGTTGGATATTTCATATGATTTATTGAATACTGTACACAGCAGAATGCAGTACCTAATGTTTAGCCTCATGATCACAGGACTAACTGGGAGTTGCAACTCACTGCTACTGGCCAGCATCACCCCACTGCCCAGCCACAGCCCAGAAAGTCTTATTGTACCGTATACTGTTAGCCCAGAAAATACTGAAATGTAAAACTTAAAATGAAATTTCTACTAAATATCTATCACTTTTGTACCAATATAAAGTAAAAAAATTGTGAGTCAAACCATCATAAGCCAGAAACCGTCTGTATATTTGACATTGTTTTGTATTCTTCCTATAAGAGAAATCACGCAATATTTCTCCTTTTGTGTTTGCCTTATTTCACTTAGCAGAATGTCCTCCAGGGTCATCCATGTTGTGACAAATGACAAGATCTCATTCTTTCTCAGGGCTGAATAATATCCCTTTGTATACGTGTACCACTGTTTCTTCATCCGTTAATCTGTCGACTGCCACTTAGGTTGTTTTCATATCTTGGCTATTGTGAATAATTTTGAAATAAAGGTAGGAGTGTATATATCTTTAGGAGGTGATAATTTTATTTCCTTTGGCTCAGGAGAGGGATTGCCAGGTCATATGGTAAATCTAGTTTCCTTAGAAACCTTCATACTGTTTCCATGATGATTACATCAATTTGCATTCTCATCAACAGTGTACAAGAGTTCCCCTTCTCCACACCCTCTTATCAACATTTATCTTTTGACTTTTTGATAATAATTATTCTAGTGGGTATGAAACGGTATCGTTAGTGGAATTGATTTGTATATGCCCAATGATTAATAATGTTGAGCATCTCTTTATATATCTGAAGTTCCTCTTTTAATGCAGATAAGTTTGTTTCTGTAAAGAAAGGTATGTATGCATTTTGTACTGGTGTCATGAATTGAATTTGAGTCAATCTATATTAACATTTCCTGTATATGTGGAAATTAGACTTATGTACCTATGCAACAATCCTGCATGTTCTTCACATGTACCCCAAAACCTAAAATGCAATAAAATATATTAAAAAAAAGAGCACACACTAAATCAAATTTATTCATGAACTGATATTATTCTTTAAGCTTCTTGCTTTATTAGTGCAGATTATCCAGGCAAACTCATATCACTGTGAAAATGACTTCGTTTCAGGAAAATCTGTATTTAAACTTGGGCTTTTCTAGCATATATATTGCTATATTTGTCATTTAAAAATAAGGATAGATTCTATAGCATAGACAAAATTTATTAATATAATGCATTTTTTTGTTGATGTTCAAAATAAATATTAAGGGTCATATGTAAATGTTAAACATACCAAAGACAGAAAAGTAACTTTATCTTCTGAAGATATTCTATAAAACTTCAGAAATGAATTTTGTACACCTTCAATTGTCTCAGTTTATATATATATATATATACTGAGACAATTGAAGATGCTATATATATACATACATTCAGCACAAAACAGGTGCAAGTTTGTTTGAGGGAGAGGACTTTATATACACATTTTCTTTCATACATGATACATAGAACAGGGACTTTAAAATGCTTAATTAAATAAGGTTCATCTTTCACTATTATGCTTCAATCATCTTCAGTTTTACCCATGTGATTTTATATCATTAGACCCTGGTGTAAAGGAGAGCTGATTTATATTGACCTATGTGAGTAGTTATATCTCCATAAAAACAAAATAACTATAAAATATCTGGCAACCATTCTGAGTAGTTTTGCAAACAAGGTCACCTATACGTAGATATAAATACAGGTATAAATAATATTTTAATTAGAAGCAGTATAAACTCTAGCAATGACACTATCTGCAGATTTGGTTTGATTTTTCACAAATCTGTTGCTGTTAGAATGTTAAAATTTTAACTCAATGCCTTTTAGCAGAGGACAGTGGTGGTTTTTCTAAGCCTAACCCATTATAAAAGCACAGTTGAGGCCGGACATGGTGGCTCACGCCTGTAATTCCAGCACTTTGGGAGGCCAAGGTGGGTGGATCACAAGGTCAGGAGTTCAAAATCAGCCTGGGCAACACCGTGAAACCTCGTCTCTACTAAAATACAGAAAATTAGCTGGATGTGATGGTGGGCGCCTGTAATCCCAGCTATTCAGGAGGCTGACACTGAGGAATCACTTGAACCCAGGAGGTAGAGTTTGCAATGAGCCAAGATTGTGCCACGGCACTTCAGTCTGGGTGACAGATGGAGATTCCATCAAAAAAAAGCACAATAAGAAAATAAAATATGAAAAACTATACTTCCTGATGTTTCTTCTAGAATATCTGGTCTGTGACATCTAACGTAGAGCAGCAACATTCAGGCTAGTGTTAAAGAAGAGCAAAAACATCAGATGATGTCAAGACTGACTGGTTTAGTTAATATGTTTTGTAAATAACAATATAAAAATGAAAAAGCATAGACAACTTTATTGGGAGTGTAGGGTATAAGATGAGGACTCTCTGTAACTCTTTTGTAGACACTTAGAAGTCTTTATGGATAGTGCATGCATAGAGGGTCCTAAAATCCACTTGTAAAGTCAAATAAATACATAGATATTAGAAAACTTAGCTTCTCTTTTTAATTCAAATAACATTTATAATGTGCTACCAGTCTTATCTATTCTGTTACATATCTCTTTTATGGAAACAATCTAAAATATATTTTAATAGGCATATAGGTTAATTATACACTTTTATAATGTCACTAAGTAATAGTAGATACCATTTATAATATTATAAATATAATCTGGAAAATATATTTCTTACAATGTCTGTTTCTTACATCTGTTTGCCCCTTAATCTAAATGTTATGAAGAACTAACACATTTGCATATAGACAAGAGCAGAAAGATAACAACTGTTTTCCAGAAGACTAATTATGTTTTTCAATGTTCACTTAATTTTTAAAAAATTAACCATTGATTACCTGTGTATAGTATTAGCTCAAATGTCTGTAGTTAAATATGTATATTAGCACAGAATTAATGTACTATCATTCAAATACTTATGTTATAACATAATTGCATATAACTTTGATTTCTAAAAACAATAGAACTTGATATTAAAAATTCACTATGGAATTATGTCAAACATGTTTAATCAGTTAAAATATCCACAAGTCCATACTAATAACAGTAAGTGACTAAATACATTGTTAAAACAAGAAGTTATATAATTGTATAATTTTTTTAGCATGCATAATTTTATTTTGTAGACAATTTATGTCGTAAATTGTCTCATCAGCAAACTATCTTATGAAATGGAGAGTGAAAATTATATATTGCTTATTTGTTGGAATTCCATTGCAACTTTAGATTTCTAACTATTTTGAGATTGAGTGATATTATAAAAATTGTTTTTTAAAAAGAAATGCAGATTTGTTTTACTCTTCCATGTAAAGTTCAGACCCCAGATTAATTTTCTGCCTCAATAATCTGTCTAATACTGTCAATGAAGTGTCAGAGTTTCCCACTAGTATTGTGTGGTTATCTAAATCTCTTTTAGGTCTCTAAGAACTTGCTTTATGAACCTGGTTGCTCCTGTGTTTGGTTTGTATATATTTAGGATTAGTTAGGTCTTCTTGTTGATATGAGCCTCTTACCATTATGAAATGCCTTTATTTGTCTTTTCTCATCTTTCTTGGTTTAACCTCTGTTTGTCTGAAACTAGAATTGCAACTTTTTTCTGTCTTCTTATTTCTATATTCTTGGTAGATTTTTCTCCATCCTTTTACTTAGGGCCTAGGGGTATCATTGCATGGGAGAGGGCTCCCTTGAAGACAGCATACCATTGGGTTTTGCTTCTTCATCCCGCTTGCTGCTCTGTGCCTTTTAATGTGGGCATTTAGCCTATTTACAAAGTTAGCATTGATTTGATTAATACTATTGTGAAAATTTGATCCTGTTAATAATGGTGCTAGCAGGTTATTATGCAGACCTGTTTGTGTGACTGCTTTACAGAGTCAATGATCCATGCCTTTAAGTGTGTTTTTATAATGGCCACTGTGCATCTTTCCTTTCCGTATTTAGCACTCCCTTTGGGACCTCTTCTAAGGCAACTCTGGTGGTAAAAAATTCCCTTAGCGTTTGGCTGTTTGTAAAGGTTCTTATTTCTTCTTCACTTATGAAGTTTAGTTTGTTTAGATATGAAATTCATAGTTGGAAATTATTTTCCTTCAGAATGGTGAATATAAGACCCCAGTCTCTTCTGGCCTGTAAGATCTCTGCTGAAAGATCTGCTGTTTGGCTGATAGGATTGCCTTTGTAGGTGACTTGTCTCTTCTATCTAGGTGCCTTTAACTTTTTTCTTCATTTGACTTTGGAGAATCAGATTACTATGTATCTTGTTGATGATCTTTTTGTGTAGCATTTTGCAAGGGTCCTCTGTATTTCCCAAATTTGAATGTTGACCTCCCTAGGGAGGCTGGGGAAATTTTTATAGATGATATATTGAAATAAGTTTTTCAAGTTGCTTAGTTTCTCTCCCATTCTTTCAGAGACATCAATGAGTCATACATTTGGTCTCTTTATATAATTCCACATTTCTTGGAGGTTTTGTTTTTTCTTCTTTATTTTTCTTCAAGCTCTGAGATCCTTTCCTCAGCTTGGTCGATTGTGCTGGTAATACTTTTGATTGCATTCTGAAATTATTGAAGTCAATTTTGCAGCTCTATGAGATATTTCTTTTTTCTTAAAATATCCATTTTGTCTTTCATATCCTGTATTGATTTGTTGTATTCCTTCAGATCTTTGAATTAGATTTCAACATTCTATTGAATCTCAATAATCTTCATTCCTATTCATATTCTGAATTTTATTTCTGTTATTTCAGCCATCTCAGTCTTATTAAGAACCATTACTGGGGAACTAGTACAGTCCTTGGGAGGCTAGGAGACACTCTGGCTTTTTGAGTTGCCAAAGTTCATGTGCTGATGCTTTCTCATATTTGTAGGCTAATACCCTTTCAATCTTTGAATTTGATGTCTATTGGATAGATTTTATTTTTTGTTGTTGTTTTTAACTTCTTTGATGTTCTTGGGGGTTTGATCACGGAATAAGGTAGGTTTAGTTGACTGGCTTTATTTCTGGAAGATTTTAGTGGGTCAAGGCTCAGCTCTGGATTCCTGTGCTGTGTGCTCTAAATCTGGGGTGGGAGGTGCTGATATTAGCCCCCCTGATTTGTTCACTGGCACCTTGATGTTAGAAACCTACTGTTCTGCAGAGGTCAATGTGTTCTCTGACTGCTGATCACAATACTGATGGGCGGGGCTAGTCAAATGCTTTGTCTGGTAGTGGCAATAGAATCTCTGCTCATTTAAATTTGTCAGTAGCAGTAGCAGTGTAGTCTAGTGCACATTTGTCAGCTGAGAAGAATTGCTGAGAGTGCAGTCTAGTGCACGTTTGTCAGCTGAGGAGGGTGCCAGCCCACTTGAGGGTGTTTACAGTGGCAGCAATGATAGCATGGTATGAAAGGTGAAGAAATGAGGTCACTGATGTCTGTGTGGAAGGAGGAAACCAGTGGGCATGGACTAGTGGTCTCTATGCATGTCATCACAGGGGTAGCAATGGTGGCACAGGGAAGGGGGCAGAGTTATTGGTCTCCTGGTGCACCTTCACATTGACAATGGCATTGCAGCAGGTGCACTGATGCCAACAGCTGCGGCACAGTGGCAGGCACATGTACATATGCACCAGCAGGGACATGGAGACAAGGTCCACCTATGTGCATGTATCATGGTCAAGCAAGGTGGGGGGTGGCCATGGGTGAGTGTGTGCTTGCAAAGCAGCACATGGAAGGTTGTGGTGCAGGGAAGATGCTGGTGAGTTGGTATGCATTGGCAAGTGCCATTCTGCTAGGGCTTTCTGGTGGTGAGATATGATCTTCCAGTGCAAGAACCCCGAGGAAGCATCCTTGCTGGACACCCGAGGCTACACTGCAAGCATGTTTGACATGGTAAGGGCCCGAGGAGAGGCCAGCAGACAAAGGGGTGCTCAGGTCAGACCAGTTCTGTCTCATGGGAAAGATAGCCCTTGGTCTGTTCAGGTTTGACAGTTCTGCTAAGGCTAAAGTCTCCTAGGGAATCATGGTGAAGCTCGAGCTGGATATCCCTGGCTGTGTTTCACTACAGGAATTCTTGCACCAAACCCTCTAGGCTCTGCACTGCCTGAAGTTCTGCCCCTACCTCCTCTCTAAGCAGCTCTCCGGTGTGCTAGTTTCTGTACTTGTTTATCAAAATCACATGCAATTTTCTTTTCTGGAATTTAGAAATTTCTGGCTTTTCCCCTTTAGTGTATTACTTGGTGACTTTCCTCACAGTTGTATGTTTGTTATTTGTAAAATAATCATGTGCAGAATATAAAGAATGTTTCAAATCAATAATAAAAATGTAGAAAATCAATAGAAAATTTAGCAAAAGGAATCCTGAACAGATATTTTACAAACAGGAATATCCAACTTGTCTTTATGAAAGTGTAATTTAAATTTACTTGTGATGCCAATATACAGCTACTAAAGTCTGTAATAAATAGATAAAAAGAAATTAATGTCAATTGTGAAAAAAGATGTTGAACAACTGTAATTCCAAATTGAAGAAAACAGTGAAAATAGTAAAGTAGCTCAAGATTGTTTAGCAATATTAACCCAACAGAGCTGTGTGTTTATATTATTTAAATCCCATGCATAAAAATCTTAATTGCACCACTATTCACAGAAACCAAAAATTTAAATTGATTCAAACAACTATCATTAGAAGCTGTATGGAAAATTAATTTAAGGTAAATTAATGTAATGTGATAGTATACAGAATTGAGAATTTGAAAATCAAAATTATCAACAACATCATTAATAAAGTTCACAGCCACATTGAAGAAATGATACAAGACACTAATGTGTACTGGCTGTTATATATAATTAAAAATAGGCAAAGGTAATATAACATTTTAGACCTCAGAGAGTGATTGTCCTTACACAAGTGGTGACTACATAGATGCAGGAGAGAGTCAGAAAATGCTGGCAATTTCCCTTTCATGATCTAAGTGCTGAATACATGGATTTATTCACTCTTTAAAAACATACTACATTGAACAGTTATAATATGCAATTTTTAGTATGTATGCTATACTTTAATGAAATGAAAAATAATAGCTTAATGTACTATCTTTAGTTTTTTTTTACTCTCTCAATCCAAAACTGATTATTGACTACCTCCTTTTGCCTATAAAAGTAATATTATTTATGTAATATTCCTAGATTGTATTATTAAGTTAAAGATAGTATTTTATGGATAAAATACAATATTTTTAAAAATGTATAGTTGCTCTTTTTCTCACAGTACCAATAATTAATGCATACTGATAGCATATGGTTTTTCAAATATATTACATTAAAGAAGCCATTTTACACATTATTTTAGGTCACTAACAATGACAATAGCAATTGATTTGTAAGACTCTTCTATTTCATCTTGGAGATTATGATTTCATACAAAAAGCTATCATTAGAAAATCGGATTTAAATTTCCAACAAGAAGAATGGAAAGTTTTACATTCAACTTTTTTTTCACTTAGTAATTGCCATAAAAGTGGAATTGTCATGCCCAGTTTTCTTTTCTGTTATCTCTTTTATGAGACAAAATGTAGAAGAAAACATCTTCCACACTATTAAAAGTATAATTGGACTGGATTTATCCTTGAGTTTGATTTGCTAATTGTCCCAGATTCTTTCTTATTGTAATATCTTTTTCCTCATGAAAGAAATATAGAAGAGTACTGGATGTAAATTGCCTATCACATCTATCAAACTGTAGTGCTACAATTGATGACAAGAATTTTCCAGAAACAGAGAATTTTATGTAGATAAGTTGAAGATTACAAAACAATTTAGCCAGAGACTGTCAACATATAAGTGAATGGGTCTTTATATGTGATTGTCTGTTAGTTAATTAAATCGTCTCAACTGTTTTAAACTTTCATGTGTAGTTACAAGCATATTTTATATGTGTACTTATATTTTAGGTACATAAATCATCAAACAAAAGTTGTTATCAACTGAACGATTTTGTGATTAAGTCAAGGTTTACTCACTGTGTATCTACTTTTAATTATTCACATTCAGACATTTAACATACACATTGAGTGTTTACTATATGTTGGACAATTCTATAACTAGTGAATATGCATAGCAGGTAAAATTAAGCAAAAAAGGTCCTTCTAGAACTCTTATTCCAGTATCCTAGATGTATAATGCTCAAGTCAACTATTATGCTATCATTTTAACATCATACACACACACAGACACACACACACACACACACACACACACACATACATATATATATATATATATATTTTTTTTTTCTGGAAAATATATAGATAAACCCATAGAGCAGCTGAAGATATATGCTATTGTTCTACATGCAATATAGGATGAGACTTCCCTTGCTATGTAGTAAAGTGAATTCAGAGCTTTCCTCAGCAGTTGTGTCAGGACCCCAATGAGCATCTACAGTATTTACAAGGACCACCCTTTTCTGGCTTTGCTGGGACCAGGTGACTTCCTGCTTTCCATGGAACACTATTAAAAGCTATTCATTATGTACAGCATAGTATCTGCAGTAAAAGACACAGAACATTAAAGCAATAAAACTTTTTTACTTAGGAATTGAGGAATTACTTCAACAAATTTAGTATTTATCAGCCTGTATTTCTAATTACCTTCTATGATTCTGTCAATTTTATCACTGTTACTAATCATTGCTATCATGAATATTCACTCTGGTTGGAATGTTATCGCAAGAAATGTATTTAACCTTTCACAATAAACAATTATATCATAGGTAAAGTAATATAATATTTGAAAGTAAGATGTGATAAGTTAAAAATAAAAATTATATACCCTAGAGAAATGAATAAAAGGAAGCATAGTTAAGAGTCCAATATAAGAGATGGAACAATCATAAAAATTACAATAATAAAAATAAAGAAAAATATTTTTAAAATGTTTACAGCCTATAAAAAGTATAGAATAAGATATTAAATTAAATAAAACTATATTGAATTTTACATTAAATATAAATTACATGAATCTACTCAAAAGAAATAATTTGCCAGAGTGAAAAAAAAATCCACTTTATAATATTTTTAAGAAACTCATTTAAAATATAAAGATAAAAATTGGTTAAACATAAAACAAAGGGAAACATTTATTATAGTAAAACAAAACTCAAGAAATCTGAAATGGCTATAGTGATATCAGACAGTATGAACTTGAGAAAAAATTATTAGAGAAAAAATGATTTATAACAATAAAGATGTCATTTTATTAAAAAGCAATAGCAATCCTAAACGTGATTCATGAAATTACAGATATCAAAATATATAAAGTAATATTAACATGTGGAAAGATGGACAAACTGGTAATTTATAGTTTAGTATTTCAACACCCTTCTGAATCACTGATAAAACAAAGAGAAAACCAGTAAGCATATAGAATATTTGAACAATTCTTTTAATTGACCTTAGCCAATAGATGTTTTATTTTATTAAACCCAAAACTATAGTAGTATGCATATGCTTTACATTGCACATGGTATATACATTGTCATAGATTATATATTGTGCCACAATACAAGACTCAAGAAATTAAAATATATAGATCATTCTGATTTAAATTATCAGTAACATAAATTTACTTGAAAAATTATCATATATTTAAATATATGATACAGAATACATCACCCATAGAAAAAAAGGAGAATCTAATAAATTAGAATATATTTTGGACTGATTAAAAACATAAACACAACATTTCACAATTTGTGGGATATAGCTAGTGATATGTTTAAAGGAAAATGTATAGTTTAAGCTCTTATGTTAAAAAAAGAGGCCTATTTCTGTAAATAATCAAATCATCTACCTTGAAAGTATATAAAAAACAAGTTATTCTCATTTTTTTAAAGAAAGGAATAGTTAAAAATAATAATTGATATAGAAAATAGACAAAGGAAAAAAATGAATAATCTCAAAGGCTATTTTTTGAAACAAAATTTAATAGAATTGATAGGTCATGAGCTAATCTGATAAAATAAAGAGAAGACACAAATAAGCAGTATCAAGAAGACACATTTAACACAGCATATACAAGATCCTTTCACTGAAAACTCAAAATATTGCTGAAAGGAATTACAGAAGTCTTAAATAATTGACAGATGTACCATTTTTATAGGTTGAATAACCAACACACTCCTGATAACACAATACTAACAGTTATTATGAAAAAAGGTTATTCTTAACTAAAATTGTAGCAAACTGATTCCAAAACTATAAAAAAGCAAATACACAATGACTATGTTGGGTTGATCTCAAGAGGATAAGGATGTTTTATTATTTAAAAAATTTACAGTGAAATTCACACAACAGGAGATTAGGTAGAAAAATAGTATGATAATGTCAATAAACAAAAATATATGTGACAAAATGCAATATAAGTTCATAATTACAGAGCAACTCTCTCAGTAATATTGGAGTCATAAATGGTTAGGAGGAAATTCAAATGTCATTATTCTACAAATATCAATTGTATAAATTTTAAAACTAAACAAAACTATTAGAATAAAAAATGTTTAATATTTCTTAATATGTGATTTATATACAGACATTAGTTGCAATTCTGTATTTTTGAAACAAACTGATAGTAAACTATGAGAGTAACACCAAAGAATACATGTTTTGAAAAATATACAAGATATTTTAAATATTTTATGAGACAAATTGTGTAAATTTTTATAGAAAATATAAAAATCTAAAGAATTAGGAAAAGACTCATGCTTATGAATAGAAAAACAAGTATGGTAAAGATGCTGAATTTTCACAGTTATCTCCATTTAATCGATTTAATGCAATTCAAGTAAAAACTGCTAATATATTTTTTAAAATTTGATAAAATATTTCAAAGATTTATGTGAGAGACACATAAGACAAGAACCCAAGACATTCTGAACAGCAAAGACAGAATCGTTGCACTACAGGACATCAAGTCTTATAAAACTACAATAATCAAAATGGCATTAATTGTAATATAACCTATTCAACTGTGTTCCATTAACCACCTGTGTTAATGGAACATAGTTGAATAATTTTACTCACAAAATATAATTCAGCTACAGTCTTTTATGGTTCTTTGTAGCATGACAGAATTAGCTTGGAAGTTCAGTAAAAAAAATTATTTTTATTAAATAGAGCCAGAAAATATCCTTATGAAATAGAGCAAGAAAATATTCATATGAAATAAATGTATTTGGATTCCTTTCTTACATCATAAACAAAGTTAAATATATATATAAACCAAGAATTTAAATGTAAAAATAGTATTTTAAGAATTTTTTGTAAAATTTAATTGATATATTTCTGAGCTTGTGGTAGTGAAGCATTTCTTAAATAAGAAAAATTTGCCATTTACACAACAACAACAACAACAAAAAGACAACTGGGATGACATTGAAATGTAAAAGCCTCTAAATCAAAAGCATTTTATAGAAACTGAAAACACAATTTCGATAGTAGGGGAAGATATTTGCAACACGTATAACCAATAAAGAAATATAAAAAAACTCCCATGGATCACTATGAAAATAAAAAAACTCAATCATATTTATGATTAGATAAATGGAAATTGAAATGTTCAAACAATATTTGAGTTCAAAAATTTTTCAAGACAAAAATCAAGTATGACAGCATCATGTGCTTGCAGGAACGTGATTAATCACAAACTCATATATTGTAGACCATGCTGATATTATATATAGCTAGTTTGTACAGCTACTTTTAAATATAATTATACTTTATCCTGGAAATTTTAGATTTTATACCCATTACTATCCATGATTTTCACTGTCGAATACATATAAAAGAAAAACAAATATAAATGTATTCTAGGATAATACTCAAGAAAGTTAATAGCAGCGTTCTTCAGAATAGTAGAAATATGCTCATCAATAGGAGAATAGCTAAAACAAGTGTGAGACTTTAAAACAATAAAAAATTAAAAATTGGCTACAGCTATATCTGATAATGTTTTTGAATCCTGTATAATATTTGGTTTAAAAATCCTGAAAGACTACGTAAATGTGATGCAATTTTCATAAAATAAAAATATCTAATATGAAAAGAAGACACCTCATAGTAACACCTAGAAATGTAACCAAACTAAAATTTTTAAGAAAAACAACAACAAAGACAGAGTTAATATCATCGTTATCCTGGGTGCTTGCAGGAAGAAAAATAGAGTTGGGTCATATCATACTGGAGTAATGAACTATTGTCAATATTTTATTTGTCATGTTGGGT
The DNA here is from genome assembly GCA_004027715.1 of Plecturocebus donacophilus. Taxonomy (NCBI): domain Eukaryota; kingdom Metazoa; phylum Chordata; class Mammalia; order Primates; family Pitheciidae; genus Plecturocebus; species Plecturocebus donacophilus. The sequence continues at coordinate 82,041 of PVKP010000540.1, forward strand.
GAGTGGTATATTGATAAAATATACATTTTATCAAATACATTAATTAATTAAATTAAATAAATGACAAATAAATAAAATTTAAAAATATATAAATATATACTCACCCAAGATGACAAATAAATAAAAATAAAAAATATATATATTTTTAATATATAAATATATACTCACCCAACATGACAAATAAATAAAATAAAAATAATATATATTTTTTTGAGACAGAGTCTTGCTCTGTTGCCCAGGCTGAAGTGCAGTGATGCAATTTCTGCTCACTGCAACCTCCTTCTCCTGAGTTCAAGCAATTCTCCCGCCTCAGCCTCTCAAGTAGCCGGGATTACAGGTGCCCGCCACCATATCCGGCTAATTTTTCTTTATTTTAGTAGAGATGGGGTTTCACTGTGTTGCCCAGGATGGTGGTGAATTCCTGAGCTCAGAAAATCTACCCACCTCTTCCTCCCAAAGTACTGGGAGCCACTGAGCCAGGCAGATAATTATATTCTTATATTCTTAAAAACAAACAAATATAAACATATTTGTCTTCATGCAAGTGAGCAATGCATTGATCAATGGTAAAATAATAATAATGTCAGGAATTAGATGATGAATAGTCCAATTCTATGCCTCAGAAACCTAGAAATCAGGAAATCACACACACATACACACACACACACACACACACACAGATTTTTTTGGAATAATTTCAGAACCTTTCACTGCATCGTCACAGTTTCCTCTGCAACTTTATTTTTTGCCAGTCTATGCCTAATGTCGCTTGTTGTACACACACCAAGTCACTTTCATTTTTTTCTAACATGTAGTCCTTTCTCTTCATGTCATTTGTCTTTCGTGCCTTGACATGTAGCTCTTTGACCTAGCTCATTTTGTTCATCCTTTTATTTTATATTTACGTGAGATGAGGTCTTGCTCTGTCACCCTGTCTGTAGTGCAGTGATGTGATCATAGCTTACTACAGCTTTGGACTCTCCCGGGCTCGAGCAATCCTCTCACCTCGGCCTCCCAAGTAGCTAGGCCTACAGGCATGTGCCACCATGTCCCGCTAATTTTTGTTTTTACTGTAGAAATGAAGTCTCACCGCGTTGCTCAGGCTGGTTTCAATCTCCTGGCCTCAAGCAATCCTCTGGCCTCTGCCTTTCAAAGTGCTGCGATTACAGGCCCCAGCCACCACAGTTGATTTTCATCTTTTTATAGTTTAGTTCAGCTTCTAGTTTATATATGACATCTTTGGTTCTTTCATTCCTCACAAAACATATCTAATTCTGTGCTTTTGTTATACACTTGGCTGTTTATATTTGGAAATAGAGCTTCTGCCACTAGATCATAAGTCATTTAAAACCTGGAAATGCATATCTTTAGTTTGCAAATTCCCAAATACGTACTGCACCAGCAATGTAAGCAGACATTCAATAAATATCAAATTAAATCAAGGGTATCACAATGAACTCACTAATTGCAAACTGTTGGAATATATCCTTTCTAACTACTGCTCATTATAAAGAATACCATCTCAGATGAATTCTAAGCTGTTCAACAATTTTGCAGACTAGAGCTTTAGGAATTTTATGCCACAGGCGTAACCCACAACCACTGTTAGAGGTAGATAGAGAGAAAAAAATAAATTCCTCCCTCCCTCCCTTCCTTGCATAAGCCATAAGCACTGTTAGAGGTAGTGAGAGAGAAAATAGTAAATTCCTCCCTCCCTCTCTCCCTCCCTTCTTTCCTTCCTTCTTTCCTTCCTTCCTTCCTTGTTTCCTCCTTCCCTCACTTCCAAATACTAACTCAAAAATCTCCCAGCAAATCTAGCTTTGGGCAGGCCCTTTATCCCTCCCTCCTCTAAATTTTCCCATTTGTGGAAGTGGGCAAGAACTTCTTTCTCAGTCAAGTTCCTTCCCAGGCCACTGCTTTTCTCTTCAACTCCTCATTTTCCTTCACTGCACTGAGCTTCCTTCTTATGTGCCGTGCCATCGATCTGAGGAATTAAATCTATTTCAAGTATGTTTTCTGTGGGAGAATCAACTCGATTTTTCAAAAATAGGAAAAGCACTGCTATGGACTAGTCAATTACCTGAATTTTGTTAGAAACAGCATAGGAGCAAATCAGGGACCAAGAGTTCTCTTGAAAGTGGAGGAACACGAGAGAAGCCTGTTCAGTAATGTCTATACAGGTCTTAGTGTTACTGATATAGTCCCAATATCTTTTATCTCCTCGATCTCAGTGACAGACCCTTCACATGTATCTGTGCTCATGATCAGAATAGAGCCCTACATTTCCATTCTTTCTTGTGGACATTTAGGTGTATGGCAAAGTTCTGGTCAATGGAATCAACAGAGGTATCATGAACAAAATTACTGAAAACTTCCTTAAAAAAACGCTGATGCATGCCCCTTGACCGAGTTTTTTCTTCCTCCATTATATCTTTATTCTCTCTATATCGCAATTCAATGGTCAATATTGGAAAAAACACATTCTCTTTATAGACAATCTCATATCAACCACTCCCTCTTAACCAACTACTATCTGAGATTAAGATGTACACACACTGAAACATCGCTTCTAAATAGTTAAGCAAAATTTCCAAAGGACATTTCTCTGTGCAAATGCATCACCATTAGCACACCAAAGAACATCAACTTTTATTTAACAGCACACAATATATGGTTAACCACCAAAGTTCACTGATTTTTCCCCTCTTTTTATCTGCTTTCTTATTCAGAAACCAATTAATATTCACATAGGCTCATGGCTGTAATGCCTGTTTAATGTTTAAATATCTGAAACCCCCCTGCAACATCCTAATTTCTCTTTATTATTCATGGCACATTTTTTGAAGGATCCAGACCATTCCAGAACATTCTGCACTATGGATTTATCTTGCAGTCCCTCAAGGCTTGATTTAGGTCCAACACTGCTGACAAAGCACCATAGAGTGGAGATTCTGTACTTCTGACTATATCACATCTAAAGCTATGTAATGTCAAGCTGTTTGGCTATAGGTGATTAGGGGACAGCAAGCTTGAACTTTTTCCTCGTTAAGATGCTAAGGTGACAGCTCTTTCCGTGGAAAAAGTACACACATCCCTTTGTAATTACTAAGTAATCTGTGAGGTGACATCTTGAAACTGTATATATATCCTGTCCCCCAGCAATTTTTCACCTTATGGTTTTAACATCTTTTGGTGATCCATGTGGTAAACTAATTGGGAGTTTCTCATTTTATCATTCCTCATCTACTAATTAATGGATATTCTTCAGTAAAGAAGAACTTTTCTTTTCCTCCTTCATCTTTTATTGAGTATAACTATAGATTTATAGGTTTGGAAAGTTAAAGTTATTATTGAATATACCATAGACATTATTGTTATTAATCTTATTTTGAGGCTTATGGTACCCAAACTTACACCAATAGAAACCCTTACAAATTGGCTGCTTTTCTTGTGGACATGACTCTATTACTTGTTGAATGCCATATATATATATATATATATATATATATATATATATATATATATATATAAAATATTATTTATTATATATATATTTCATATTGATGCTCAAGCTTCAGATACATTACCAATTTTTTCTTTACTTCCTTTCTTTTTAGTAAAAATTTTGGTTTTCAACCTTATTAACAGAGCTTTATTAATCTGAGGTTTTATTAGTACCAAAGGAGTGATTTCAGAATTACAAAATGAATACCAAACAAGAATCCTAAATAAAGTTCAAGATTGACTTGCAGTTATCTTTGTCCTTAAAGTATGTTCAATTAAAGGTATGCAATCAAAACACAGTGCTAAGAATTGCATGAATTATTTTCCATGTATTTTTGTAAATTTGGCATAAAATGGGTATGAAGTTAAGATAATTTGTTTACATTTAAGTTCAGAATTTGCTTTTGGGGAGGCAATCCTTTGGCCTCTTTTAAAATTATAATAGTATTATTAGTTATTTGTAAGTCTTCCTATTGTATCACAAATTATTAATCTATCTTAAATAAATCAAATAATCTACTAAAGACCTGAATTTCATTGATATTGAATATTTTAAATATATTTTATTTAAATCTCGTGCAGTATATTTCTATTATTCTGTCTCTATAATTAATTCTCTTTGGTTATTCTTCATCATGCAGGTATTTCCCTTTTTATTCTGTCTCATTGATTATTCACTAATGGTTTGACTTCTTTTCTATAACTGCATTAAATCCTGATATGCATTTGAATGTGAAATGTGAAAATAATGTCTTTCAAGAAATTTCAGTCCCAACCTCAAATTGAATAGAATATTTTTAATTATATGTTTCTCTGTGTACACATATATAGTGCATGTATGTGTGTATACACATGTGTATATATGTGTATACACATATGTATATATATACACACACTCATACATATTTACACACACATGCATTACTATCTGCTCAACTCTAATTAGAGCTAAATATTTTACTTTCGAAAGTGTTTATGGCTTCTATGTGTTTGCACTGTAGTCAAAAGCGAAGGTTGTTTTAATGATTTTTAAGAGCTACAAACTGCAAACACTAAGCTTTTTCAAATAAGTATCCATTTGCTTTTTGCTGCAACTAACTTAATACCTGGAGTGTCAACACATTCTTAATCCATTGTTGACAACAAAATATCAATATTCTCTTTCAAAGCCTCAAATGTTCTATTGGGGGAAAACTAAAGATTTTCTCTATTTTCTAAATCATAAAATTGTGAAAAATGGATGTCTTTTATGTCGATAGAAAACTTCACCCTGTGTGTTCCTTCTGTTGCTTTAGTCTTAAAGATCCACTGTATATTGACTTGGTAGAGAAGCATGATGTTAAGACTGAAACATAAAAATATATACTATTGTTCATTCAGAAATTAGAAAAGGCAATACTGTTACTAGGAGTATGGTGGCTATAACAGTTACTTAATCTAGCAGTTGTTTTATTTCATCCCTATTCCATACCTTTTTCAAGAGAAGGCTCTCTTAAGATGTAGATTGTTTGGCAGGTTATACCGAAGTAGACCTTTTTTTGTGGCAATATCACTTGCAGTATTTTCTTCTTTTCCTTTTTTTAAAAGACAGGGTCTCCCTATGTTTCTATGTTGCCCACGCTGTTCTCAAACTCCAGGACTCAAAGGATCCTCCTGCCTTGGCCTCGCAAAGTTCTAGGATTACAGACGTGAGCCACCATGCCCAGCCTGACTTGCAGTATTTCTTTAAAGTTTCTTTAAAGTTTAAAATATCTTTTAAAAGATATTTTAAAGCCAATCTAAACCTATAAATGTGACTCCATCTTCAAAATAAGTACTTTTACATGAACAATGTTAAGTCTTACGTTGTCAATCCCTGTCATCGTTAAACCAGGGACTGTTGAGGAAAACAGTAACTTGAATGTAACTTCTTTTTTAAACACATGCGATGGTCTATTAATGTGTCAATGTAACTAACCTATAGGCCCCAATGATTCAATCAACCCTAATCTATGTGTTACTCTGAAGGTATTTTGGAAGTTTAATAAAAATATATAAGCAATTGATTTTAAGTAAGGGACATTAACCTGAATAATATAAGTGGGCCTGATTCAATTGGTTAAAAGGCCTTAAAATCAGAGCTTTTTCCTGAAGAAGTAAAAATGCTTCCTCTACATGGCAGCTTCACCTCATGCTCAAGAATTCTATCCTGCCCTTCCTGATGGTCTACTCTATGAATTTTGAACAGGCTCACAATCACAGAAACCAAGTTACTACAATAAATCTGCTTAAATACATCTCCTACTACTTCTTTTTCTCTGGTTGAACTCTAATCCAAATTTAAGTACCGCATGTGGTTCTAGGGGAACAGAATCTTGGGATTATATGTTCTGAATTCGCTGTGGTTTTTTAAAAATTGGCTTTAAGGCCTGAGGCCAGGAGTTCAAGACCAGCCTGACCAATATGGTGAAACACCCTCTCTATTAAAAATATAAAAATTGGGTGTTGAAAAATGAGAACACATGGACACAGGGAGGGGAACATCACACACCAGGGCCTGTTGGGGTTAGTAGGGCTAGGGGAAGGATAGCAGAGAGTTGGGGGATTGGGAAGGGATAACATTAGGAGAAATACCTAATGTAGATGATGGGGGGATGGATGCAACAAACCACCATGGCATGGGTATACCTATGCAACAGTCCTGCATGATCTGCACACGTACAGAACTCAAAGTATAATAATAAAAAAATATATACAAAAACTTAGCCAGGCATAATGGCATGTGCCTGTAGTCTCAGCTACTCTGGAGGCTTAGATAGGAGAATTGCTTAAACCCAGGCAGCAGAGGTTGCAGTGACCCGTGATCATGCCACTACACTCCAGCCTGGGCAACAAAGGAATACTCTCTCTCTAAATAAATACATACATAAATATAAATAAAAATTGACTCTATAATGTGACTAGATTTAAAGTACTAATAACACTCATTTCCAGTGATAAGGAAGGCATTTGTAGTACAGGTCATATTATGGCAATTGAGATACACAAAATATTGCTATTAGATATGGCTAAACAAATATTTTATACTTTATATATAAAATATAAAAATTTTATGTGCGTTATTCTACATAATATACAGACTTATATATTTTATTATGTATATGTGTGTGTGTATATATATGTATGTGTGGTAAAGTTCTAGATGTCCTTGTATTTGTAACCTTAGAACATTTTAGATAACTTAAGGTATATCATGGTATTTTTTGTTTTTTCGTAAGTGTATTGGAAAAAATGATGAAAGACAATAATGAGCTAATGAGCTAAGGATTTAAAATTCCCGGCTTAAGCTCCTCTTAGTGGCCCCCATATTTTCATATCTTTCCCACAAAAATCCTTTATGACCTGTAGCTGCAGGGATAATATTTATGAAAACCAGATCCAGAGTCTCATCCTGTGCATGGCTGAATAATAAAGCAAATTTGAGTCCCAGTTTCACAGGTTGTGTTCTGTTAATGGCAGGGCATTGCTTAGGAAGGAATTGGATACTGAAAAATGAAATGGGGATATAAAGGTGGATCCCGATGGAGCTGGGAATATCAAACTTCTATACCGTGCTCAGCTTTCTTTGCCAGGAGAAGCAGCCCTTTCACCAGTGCCTGAGCATGTCAGCCTCCCACGAAATATGGCCTCTGCAAGTGCCTTGCACATACTACTGATTCTCCTCAGGACCTGGGGTAGGTCTACTTCTAGACCTGCAATCAGATTCAAGTCATAGCAGACATCCAAGGGTAAAATACAAAATGTGACCTGCAACAAGCTACATTACGCTTTTGAAGACCTGGCTGGACGTGGTGGCTCATGCCTGTTATTCCAGCAGTTTGGGAGGCTGAGGCTGGAGGATCCCTTGAGCTCAGGAGTTGGAGACCAGTCTGGGCAACATGGCAAAACCTCATCTGTACAAAAAATTACAAACATTAACTGGCTCAGCTACTCGGGAGGCTGAGGTCAGAGCAACACTTGAGCCTAGGAGGTTGATGTTCCAGTGAGCCAAGATTGTGCCACTGCACTCCTATCTGGGTGACAGAGGGAGAACTCAATCCATATCAAAGGAAAGAAAGAGAAAGAGAGGCAGAGGGGGAGAGAGAAGAGAGAAGAAAGAGAGGGAGGGAGGGAAGGAAGAAAGGAGTATTCAAGTCTGTTTCAGACATCTCACAACCGTCTGAAAGTTGCAGAAGTATCTAGGAGGACTCACATCTGTATAACTCTGGTTATACTCAAAGCCAACATGTATTACAGCAAAAAGTAAAAATATGCATTACATGAAGTTCAGAGAGGTTAGGTGTCCTCTCCTGAGTTCATCTTTATCTGGGTTACAAAAAATATCATGCTTATCAACTAATTTACAAATTCCTTAAAATGTAACCATTGGTTCTTACAAGTTTGTAGACGCAAACTCCAGATATCACTGATGCTTACCTCTTTCTTTATCCTGCTTAATAGATTACAGATTTTCTAGCTGTAGGCTTTCTTTTCCAGATTTCTGGGAAGTCCCAGTTTAAATGATTCTATTATTCCCTTGGTTTCTGTATCTGGATTTCTAGTCTGCAGCTGTAATAATATTTAAACCCTCTTTGTAGACTGAGACTCATTTTTCTTTTACATATGTGCCTCCCCTGGAGCTGACATGCTGTAATGTGATGCGAGCAGTTTCAAGAACCCATGTGCTTTTATACATAGTCTGTGAGCATTACCATCCCTGCAACCTTAGACTCAGATACCTTTGTGCGTGTCTAGAGTTCGATTGATTATAATTCCTTGCATTCTCACTAAGAATTGTCTGGTACATTGGGTATCTTGTTCTAACTTTTTAGCTATGTCTTTATTTTCCAGCCTGGACTCTCCAGTTTCTTCCCTACTCTAAGCTATTTTAAAATTGTTTCCAAGTCTATCCACTTGTCCATTAATTTTGTTTGTTTGTTTGTTTCCTATGTTGGCATTCCCAAGGATAAGAAAAAATAAAATATGAATGTATTTATTTAGAGATGGTGTTGTGCAACATACCTTTTAAACAATCACTTTCATTTTGCATGAGAGCATCTTTCTTTTACAAAATACTTTTTGGAAATTTTATCACTTCAAACATACACTTAAGGCATTTACAGTTTTGTTGCTGGCTTCCTCGATCAGCTTCAAGTATACAATGCATACTCATGTGTACTCAAGTATACTCTTTCCAACAAAATAGCTCAAATACTCTTCCACATAGTAATCCCTTATTTTCCTCACTGCATCTATTCCAGTGTACTCTATCAATATCATTCAAACTGCATTAGATTTCTCTAATAATTTAAGATTTAGTATGTTAATGAGTGAATAATACTGATCACAGAATCAATAATACTGAATTAGAATTACTATTTGGGTTATTACAGAAAAAGTAACTCCATTTATCAAGTACATATGTAAAGATTGTGTTGTCATTGATAAGAAATAATCCAGAGAATGAATATATATCATCCAGAGACTATATTTCCAATAAAATACAATGCAATCTCAGTTATTTATGTGAAAATGATAAAGAACTTTAAAAATATAAAACATATCAAATTAATATGCAAAAATAATTACAATTAAAAATGTGTTTCTGTTATTGTAAAATGGGCTCAAGCGGCTATAAATCTAAATACAATTGCTAGACAACATATATGAAATAACATAAATCATTCTGTTATAAAGACAAATGCACACGTATGTTTACTGTGACACTGTTCACAATAACAGAGTTGGAACCAACCCAAATGCCTATCAATGGTGGACTGGATAAAGAAAATATGGCACATATATACCATGGAATACTATGCAGCCATAAAAAAGGATGAGTTCATGCCCTTTGCAGGGATATGGATAAAGCTGGAAACCATCATTCTCAGCAAAGTAACACAAGAACAGAAAACCCAACACAGCACATTCTCACTCATAAGTGGGAGTTGAACAATGAGAACACATGGACACAGGGAAGGGAACGTCACACACTGGGGCCTGTTGGGGACTGGTGGGCTAGGGGAGGGAGTGCATTAGGAGAAATACCTAATGTAGATGACAGGGTGGTGCATGCAGCAAACCATCATGGCATGAGTATACCCATGTAGCAAACCTGCATATTCTGCACATGTACCCAAGAATTTTAATTTAAAAAAATAATATTCTGAACAAAGGAATTCAGAAGAAGTAATGTACTTGATTTACAAAGTCTAATTTTATGGTAGAATAATTAGACTTCAATTGCCTATCAGAAGCATGATGGGTTTATTTCTTTATTCAGTTAATGTTAATGGAGGCTCATTACATTCTTGATACCTGAGAAGCCACTTCCAGGGAAAGCAAAAAGGGGCTGAAGTAGTAGGAATAAAATAAGAAAATAAATTAACTTGAAATGATATGTGATCAATTTAAAGAAACTTAGAAAGTGGTACTTCTATGGAAAAGCAAAATGTTATGAATGAGGAAAATAAAATAAAACATAATCACCTTAATTTCTGGGTATGTTTCTAGAAGCCAGACTCTAGATTTGGTATCTTCATAAAATATGGGACCCCTGTTTAGCTGTTTAATTATTGATTTCTGAAATGACTCCTGATGGAGGAATTACCATTCTTACCAGATTTTGAAGTGTAATCCCAGATAAAATGGAGAGCTGTCAGGTAAGTGTCTATATATATATATATAAACACTTATATATATCCTTTAGAAAGGTATCAGAGAGTTCTTCAAAAAGAACTGAAAGAGGAAATCAATCAAGATTAGACACTAAAGTCAATCCCTGATCCCTGTTTTTTTGTTGTTGTTGTTCTTTTTTTGTCTCCTATTTTGAAACTCTAGGGTGGATAAAAAGAATTGCAGATACAGCATAGAGACAGAAAGTACCCTGACAAAGTGGTGATGTGATTGGTGAGTCTGAGAAGTCTGCTCACAAATCATGTTTCACCTTCTTACTCTTTTTGCTTCCTAGAGGCCATAGTGATCCTCCATTAAGTTCCCAGAAGCTTGAATGAGCACCAACGGCCGAACCTCAAAATCAATGTTTACGGTAGTAATTCATCACGAAATAGAGTGAGTTATATGCCATACAGTGAAGTCTGATATAGAAATTCACTTTGGAAATAGTGGCTTTGAGGAGACCTAAATATTTGCAAAATTTCTCAAGAGGTTTGGTTACTGTATATGTTATTTTATTTACATATGTATTATATATAATAAATATATATTATATATATTATATTATATAATATGTAATATATATTATATTATATGTAATATATAATATGTAATATATATTATATTATATAATATGTAATATATATTATATACATATTATATTATATACTATGTATATGTAACATATATAATATGTATATAATATAGTGTGCGTGCGTGTGTGTGTGTGTGTGTGTGTGTGTGTGTGTAGAGAAAACTATTGACTGAGAGTTTTAAAAAATGAGAAATGTGCCAGGATGAAGAGAAAAGGGAATGTTTTTCCCTCTTGGGACAGATATATTTTAGAAATGAGGATAATGAAATTCTACTTTTAAATATAATCCCAAAAGTGGTGTCACATTTAGAGAAAATGTATCTTAATTAAATCGATGAATTTAAAGAAATGTTCTTGAGAAAATATTGATTACTATTTGAAGTTTCTTAATAACTAGTAGGAGTTACAAATAGAATACATTAGACTAATCAAGAGGAATATTAGAAAGTCAGAACTCCAGAAATTATAGTGACTTTGTTGTCAGTGGTCAGTGTTACTCAGAGAGAACCAATAGAACACACACACACACACACACACACACACACATATATATATATATATATACACACAGATAGATATAGATACAGATAGATAGAAGAGAAGAGATTTATAAGGGGAATTGGCTTACACAGTTATGGAGGATGTGAAGTCCTACAACAGGCTAGTCCTTTCAGGCTTACACATTATCTCTTCTGAATATGTCCTCAGACATACCCCAAAATAGTGCTGTAGCAGTTTCCTAGGTATTCTTTAATCCAGCCAAGTGTGATGCTATATCACACTAACATGTAGGCACAAGTGAAACACTGACTGGTAAGTTTCACTTGGGATTACAGCAGATGAGAGAACCAGAAAATAAGGATTTATTCAAAAGAGCTCTGAATTCAGTTTATCAAATCTATGACTTAATGTCTGAAATTTGAAAAGATGGTGATCTTTTCAAAAGTCTACCCTTCTAGGATTCTTGGTAGAATAACGGATTCAGTCCTAGGCTTGTTGTAATAAGTCAGGTGCAAGGGAAAAGGAGGATTGGAGGCTTTCCACGACAACAGACAGAGAATATAATGGAAACAAAGCAGATGAACATTGGGTTTAAGTTTCTGCTTTTAATTAAATGTCTTCGAGAACTTTGAAGACATGTCTGAATATTCTTCTGTCACTATATATTCCACGTTGGGCTGCTCTGATGACTCACTTTAGTGAACTCAATTCAGTGTCGTAGTGCCTACCTTTCATTGAGAGACAACCTCAGTTATTTTTTCACTCAAAGAAGGACATAGTTTTTTTTTGTTATGATGAAGGGCCAGATGGATGGTAAACTTGGGCTGTATCACCTTTACAACCTTACACAAAGACACAGATGGATCCATACTCTCCTCTAAGAAGAAACTCAGCCATCATTGTTCCCTTTTTAATAATCGATTCTTTCAGTAATTCTGAGAAGAAAGAAAAACAAATAAATAAACAAGGAAAAGACATGATACTGCTTCAGAAATTTATTTCCTCCTCTCAATATTCTCTCCTGTCAGATTATTTCTTCCACACAGTTGAGTAAGAAACCTCAAACCCTGTAGTCAGCAGACAATTTCTGTTTCAGGCTTTCTCTTTCTACTGCCTTTGAATAGACAATATTCTTTGTACACTGTACTAGAAACTTTCAGAATTTATTTTAAAATTAAAAACAAACACCCAATGAGTTTATTTCATGGTGTTATTCACCAAATATGTCTTTTTTTGTAAAACCCCTGGTGCTTAGACAAAACTATACCAACATGTAGGATACTGTGCACTCTCGTTTTTCATCTCAAAAATCTATATGTGTTTCTCTTTTATATTATTTACATCTCTCTTAGCTTTTTCTGAAAGGAAATCCAGGCTAACTTACAAGTAGGTATTTATTCTCAAAACACATTTTAGTTTAGAGTAAACGAAGTCTCTTTTCTTTCAATTGCCTGAGTATTGTAAATACTAGAGACACTACTGGTACTTTTGTTAGAAGTGAAGCAGCTATTTATACACTCTTCTTACAACCTTTGTTTCTGTGGAAATGTTAACCTGCAATGACTGAATATGTGAGTTTGAAAGCCTCATTCCTTCCAAAAGTAACTTTAGCACTATTTTCTTAAAAATGTAAATGTAGGTAAAACCATTCAGGACATAGGCAAGGACTTCATGACTAAAACACCAAAAGCATTGGCAACAAAAGCCAAAATAGACAAATGGGATCTAATTAAATTCCAGAGCTTCTGTACAGCAAAAGAAACAATCATTAAAGTGAACCTACAACCAACAGAATGGAAAAAAAATTATTGCAATCTACCCATCTGACAAAGGGCTAATATTCAGAATCTGTAGAGAGCTAAAACAGATTAACAAGAAGCAAGCAAACAAACCCATTCAAAAGTGGGCAAAGAATATGAACAGACACTTTACAAAAGAAGACATTTATGAGGGCAACAAACATAAGAAAAAATGCTCGTCATCACTGTTCATTAGAGAAATCAAATTAAAACCACATTGAAATACCATCTCATGCCAGTTAGAATGGCGATCATTAAAAAAATCTGTAGACAACAGATGCTGGAGAGGATATGGAGAAATAGGAACACCTTTACACTGTTGGTGGGAGTGTAAATTAGTTGAACCATTGTGGAAGACAGTGTGGCGATTCCTCAAGGACCTTGAAATTGAAATTCCATTTGACCCAGCAATCCCATTACTGGGTATACATCCAAAGGATTATAAATCATTCTATTATAAAGACATGCACACATATGTTCACTGTGGTGCTGTTTACAATAGCAAAGACCTGGAACCAACCCAAATGCCCATCAATGATAGACTGGACAAGGAAAATGTGGCACATATACACCATGGAATACTATGCAGCCATGAAAAACATTGAGTTCATGTCCTTTGTAGAGACATGGATGAATCTGGAAACCATCCTTCACAGCAAACTGACACAAGAACAGAAAACCAAACACCACATGTTCTCACTCATAGGTGTGTGTTGAACAATGAGAACACATGGACACAAGGAGGGGAGCATCACATACTGGGGTCTGTTGGGGGCTGAGGGTGGGACAGCAGGGGGTGGGGAGGTTGTGGAGGGATGACATGAGGAGAAGTGCCGGATATAGGTGAAGTGGGGATGGAGGCAGCAAACCACATTGCCATGTATGTACCTATGCAACAATCCTGCATGATCTGCACATGTACCCCAGAACCTAAAGTACAACTAAAATATATATATAAAGTATATAGAGTCTGACTTGTAATAATCATCAAACATGTAAGATAAGTAAATTATTCCACACTCACCATTAGTTGTCTCTCTCCATGATCCAGCAAAAATGAAGAGGTCTGCATGAGTCATGATTTGGAAACAATGATGATAGTGAAGGCAAAGCATAAGGTGACTGGAATACATTTATGCCTGAACCCCCAAATTTTTCTAGAGTGATATGCATCTATTACATCAGATGTTATTCAAATACAACAAACTGACTCAATAATCATAGTTAAATTTGCCTTCAGTGTTCTGTGTATCTTGCTGAGCTATCACAACAATATTATACTTGAACTTTTCTAAACCATTTTTTACCCAGTCAGACTTAAAATATTGCTCTAGTCTGCCTTTATTCCTCTGAAGTGACACCTTCAAAGTGATGCCTTGTGTGTTATAGAAGATGGACTAAAAGTATATTCAATAAACTGTCTGTCTAATTTATACCACATACAACATCATCTGGGGACAGTGTGCAGTAAGGCAAAAAAGAAGAAATAAATAGTGCTTCTGGCATTTCAGAGAGTGTACAAGGTTTTGAAGCCTGAGTGTTTGTACCTCAATCTCAAGAAATCATTGGATTTTAATTCTCCACTATTCCTTACAATTTGCACTACATCATGAAGTTATCTTAGAAATATTTTCTATTAAATTTTAGCTTATTTTCTTTCCAATATTTCAGAAGTAGAGTAATATTTAAGTATGGTATGGATTTAGAAAACAAAATAATTTCTTTTTCTTTTAACATTAACACTGTCTCTATGAAACAGAATTGTTTTTTTCCAAAAGAAAAAAAAATTACCCTTTCGTCAGCTGACACCACCTCCTTCAAGGATATGTATTTAATTCTAAATCAAGGATAAAAGGGGTTAGGAGACAGTGTAAGTTAAGGTGCTTTTTAACATTTAAGTTATAAAAAGTTGTAGATGTGTTGTAAAAATAATGTATGAGTGAAACTCATTGCATACTAACTATATTTTATTAATTGATTAAAATGAAAATATGGTAAGGCAGTGTCTTATTCAAATTTGTAATGCTCACAATGCCTTACAACACATTGTCTCTGTATTTGCACAGTAATTATTTATAGTAAGTGAGTTTTCAAAATCATTTCAAAATCATTTTCATAATACTTGGAGTAATAACAGAATACTATCTTGAGATATTACACATCCAAGTAGAACTTAAACAGATAATAAAACAAAGTGATTTAATGATTAAATCACATGAAACCTTGAATAATAATTAGTCATAATAACATGCACAATACAAATAAGAAAATATAGTAATAATCTGTTTCAGAAAATACTATGGTTGATCATATGTGTTCTTTAACAAAATCAAACATCATAGTTAAAAATATAAACTCACCAAATGATTTTAATCTTTTGTTGTAGTCTTGTTTTCTATTTAAGTTTAAAAAATATAAGAAGTATATTTCTTGATATTCCCAAATGATTGAGGATTTACACTGGATCATAAATTCAACTCTCCTTTTTGGGTGAGAAGTGCTTTATGATTCTCATATTCACTTTCGGACACCTAAGCTGTAGCCATAAAATAGAATAGAACCATTGCCCTCAGGTAAATGTCATATCCTGTGACTGCATTTTTAGACTGTAATAAAGATGCTACAGAGGAACAATACAATATTTTAGGGATACACTTACTTATAGACTCCTTAAACAATAATTTGATATAGTATTTTTGTAATTGAGACAGTAATAAACATTTTCCTTCCATATTCTATGTATTAGAAACATTTAAATATTTTAAATATCAACTCTCATCTTTAGAGAGGACAAAAGGCTATTGTTTTAAAATTGTTTTCAAAATAGAATTCATTTAGAAATTGTTTCTTCAAAATATGTTAAGCTTCATATTTATTCATTGTTTTTGTCCAGAGTAGCAAGTGTCTGAATTTTATTTTTCAAATTGAGATGTGAAGAACTCATTATCTTTAACAGATGATAAGGTAAGTCGACCTATTTTTTTCTAAACTACTTTGGTTAAGAATGAAAATTTGTTTCTAAAAGTATTAAAATGTATTATTTATCACTAAATATAAACTATTTTATATAAAAAAAAAACTTTAAACAGTTTCTTAATCAGTGAATGCCAAAGCGTTAGATTTGATAATATAATGCTCTTTCACCCCGGTGCAATTAAGTTAGATTTCCCTGGGTAAGTTGCAAATCTAGAAGCCAGTGATGTCCAGGTAGAATAGTGATTGCTGGCCAGGTGTGGTGGCTCACGCCTGTAATCTCAGTGCTTTAGGACGCCAAAGTGGGCGAATCACTTTAGGTCAGGAGTTTGAGACCATGCTGGCCAACATGGTGAAGCCCTGTATCTACAAAAAGTACAAAAATTAGCCGGGCGTGGTGGTGGGCGCCTGTAATCCTAGCTACTTGGGAGTCTGAGGCAGGTGAATTGCCTGAACCTGGGAGGCAGAGGTTGCAGTGAGCCAGGATCACCACATTGCACTCCAGCCTGTGCAACAGAGCAAGACTTTGTCTCAGAAAAAACGTGATCGCTGCTGAAGAATAAGTAGTGCTGGAGAAAGGGTAGAAGCCTACAGAAAGCTTCAGCTCTTCATGATTATTATTTCTGCGTGTTCTAAAGTTCTGTCTCTCACCACCACTAATCAATAAAGCATAGTAGTTTCTGCTTCCTTAACCCTCCTGTCTTTCTCAACTTGTTTTAATAAACTAACCCAAAAGTATATGAGGGAGAGGATTCTGGGAAATGTAGTTCAGCATAACCAAATTGAAATTAAATCCATCATAGGATACATTAAGGTATGGACATTTGTCAACATTTGTGAGGGTGAAACTCACTATTTAACAATTCCTCAGGCCCCAGTACCTATAAATGGACAAGTTCTGTCTCCATGAGGCAGAGCAAATATCCCTACATAGATGCTCTGGACTCTGTGGGCAAGATTCCCTTAAAGATGAAAGTGAAACTACGAATCACTCACTAGTACTGTGAATCAGAACCCAGCAGCATGAAAGACTAAGAACTGAAAACATTTTTTTCTAATAGAAGTGGATGGGAGGAGAGAGGGAGGGAAGGACTGAATGAGGCATTGACAACTGCATTGCTTTTCTATATGCAGCAGTAGCGGTGGTTACATCAAGATTTTTTATTGTCAAGAGTTTCTTATTTATGGCAGTAGCAATACAATTTGCTGTATCTGTATCCAGTAACAGTGTATCTTTATGTAACTGGCTCTCAATGAGAGATTAAAGCCCCATTCTATGGATCACACATGGACATTGACAGCTACACAATAACTTTGCTTCTGTAATTATTTGTAATGTAGTATTGTTTAAAAACGCTTTAAATTCTAAACTCCAACATTACTATTTTCAAATTTTTTATTGAAGTATAATATGAATGCAGAAAAAATGTACCTATCAAGAGCTCAATGTTTTTCCTCATTTGCAATCAGTACACATAGAAACAAACAAACAAACAAACAAACAAATTGCCAGTTCAAGAGAGGTACGCATGCCCTCCCTTTACTGCACCTTCTGCTAATGGATAACAACTATCCTGCCTTGTAACAGCAGAGATTCATTCACTCAGTTTTTGATCTTCGTATCAGTGAAATCATGCAGTATATCTGCTTTAATATCTGTCTTCTTTTACTTAACATCATATTTGCAAGTTATTCAAATTGTTGAGTGCCTGCATGTGTTTTCTTTGCTGCATTATAATCAATTGCATAAGCATATATTACAATCATTTTTCCATTAATCTACTCCTAAGCATTTGCTAATTTTCAGATTTTTGCTATCACAAGCTTATGAACATTCTAGTGCATATCTTTGGTAAAAATGTGTACATATTCTGCAGAGTATTTTTCCATGAGTGGAATAGCTAGTTCATAGGCTATTTATGTGGAGCTGTAGTTATTACTTTAAAATCATTTACAAAATTGATTTGTAAATCAATACTGTGTTCCACGTATGCCGGTTAGGTAAAGCTGGTTAACTGCATTCTTTAAATGTGCTATATCCTTACTGTCACTTTGTCCCAAAACGTGTTCTATTAGCTGTTGAGAAAGGTATGCAGATGGCCGCCATTAGCTCTTTATGTTGTTTTTAACAAAATTTTTACTTTACATAGAATGCACTTACAGATTTGGAATAATGATTTCTTCAGAGAGGATTTTATCATCATGAGAGACCCTCATTATCTCTAGAATGCCTCTTTCCTTAGTGTATAGTCAGAAGCTCAGCTGGATTCAAGAGAGTTGAGCTGCCAGATGTCACAGTAGCCAATTGAGAAAACTAGCAAAAGGAGGCTAGCATTTAATCACTTACTGTGATAGTATAAATAAGCAAGAGGCTAAGCCTGAGAAAGCACTGGTCCCCATTCCTTCTCCATCCCTGACCAACTGCAAGTTTTCCCCACTGAGTGGTGCAGTTAGATCTGCGCCGACACAGGGGTTGCTTCACTTCCAAGGGAGCCACAAAGTAAAGGGTTCTGTAGCTTTACAGACCTGGGGATTGTTGAGTTAGAGAAGGAAGGTCTAGAAATAGGAAAGTGGTTAGTACAGGCATATCTTGGAAATACTGTGGGTTTGATTCCAGAGCACCACAATAAAGTGAATACCACAATAAAATGAATCACTCAATGTTTTTGATTTTCCAGTGCATATAAAAGTTATGTTTACATAATATAGTCTATTATGTGTGTAATAGTATTATGTCTAAAAGACAGTGCACATGACTTAATTAAAATACATTATCACTAAAACATGCTACCAAACATCTAGCCTTTGTTGATGATTGTTGCAATCATCCAGGCTTTGTTGTTCAATTTCTAGAGCAAAGAAGAGTATATTTAGTGTAATTCTTAAGGGCCCTAGGATTTTCAGAATGATAGATGAGCAGTAGTTTCAACTTAAATTCACCAGCTGCATTAGCTCCTAACAAGAGAGTCAGCCGGTTCTTTACAGTTTTGAAGCCGGGCATTGACTTCTCTTCTTTAGCTATCAAAGTTCAAGATGGCAACATTTTCCAATTGAGGGCTGTGTTGTCTACATTGGAAATCTACCGTTTATTGTAGCCACCACATCAATGATCTTAGCTGCATCTTCTGGAGAAGGTGCTGCAGCTTCTCCATAAACCCTTGCTTCTTCACCTTGCACTTATGTGTTATGGAAACAATTTCTTTCCTTAAATTTCATGAACCAATCTATTCTAGCTTCAAACGTTCCATATCCAGCTTCCTTACTTCTCTCAGCTTTCACACGATTGAAGATAGGTAGAGCCTTTTTGCTTAATTAGGTTTTGACTTTAGGCAATGTTTTGGCTGGGTCGATCCTCTATCCAGATCACTAAAGCTTTCTCCATATTAACAATAAAGCTGCTTTTCTTTCTTATCATTCCTGTGTTCACTGGAGGGGCAACATTAATTTCCTTTGAGCACACTTCCTTCGCATTCACAGGTTGGCTAACTTGGGTGCAAGATGCCTCACTTTTTTCTTTCCAGCTTTCCATGTGCTTTCCTCATTTAGCTTATTATTCTGTAGCTTTTGATTTAAACTTAGAGAAATGCAAGTTTTTCTTTCACTTTAACATTTAAAGACCATTATAGCTATTAATTGTCTTAATTTTAGTATTGTTTATTTCTTCCAAGAGGAAGGCCTGAGGCAAGAAAGAGAGATGAGGGAATGATCGTTCAGTGGAGTAGTCAGAACACATACATTTATCAGTAAAGTTTTGTCTTATATAGGTACAGTTTGTGGCATTTCCCCCAACCGCAATAGTAAAACCAAAGACCACTAATTACAGACCACCATAACAGATACAACCATAACTGAAAACCTCGAAATATCGCAAGAATTGCTAAAACGTGGCAGAGACACCAAGTGAGCACATGCTGTTGGAAAAATGGTGCTGGTAGATTTCTTTGAGGCACAGTTACTCCACATTTTTAATTAGTAAAAAATTCAATATCTGCAAAGCACAATAAAGTGAAGCACAATAAAAATAGGTACTGACACATAATAAAGAAATGTCCTCAAGCCCACTTCCTCCCCCCTAAGGAAATCTCAGCAGAAGGACCAGAGGAAGGCTTCGGCCAAAGCCCCAGATAAACATGCTTCCAATGTCCACAGGTTATCGGAAATTACAACTTCAAAGGAAAACACGTATAACCACACCAGCTTTTTTTCCTCGTCATGTTCTAAGGAAATAACAGCATTGAAGGAAGCAGTTATTTAAGGGCCTGCTGCACATTGTTTCACTTAAAGTTGAAGCTTCTGAGAATTTATCTACAATGTTAAGGGAGGACTTGCCTAGGGTAGGACCTGAAAATTCATACATGAGTTTCGTTACAGGAGCCAGATTCTGTGTACCCTTAGATTGAATATATTTCCACAATATTTGTTAGCTTTTCTTGTTCTTTAAGTTACATTTACATGGTGTTTCTTTTCCTTCATTTACTTTTCTTTCATTTACAAGTTCTCTGTCTTTATATTTAAAGTGTATTTTCTTTCCCAAGGTTGGCTTTATAAACCCAATATGAGATTCTCACTGTTTTAGGTACAGTATTTAGTTCACTTATAGCTCATGTATGTGGAGTCCTCATTGGAGAATAGTAGTCCGGCTGGCAGTAGTGAGGCAAAGCAAAAAGAGAAGGCAGATAAGCTCTACGTCCGCCTTTCTTCGTGGTCCAGGAAACATAGCTCTCCTGCACAACTAACTCGTGATCTTCCAGGGCCCAGTTTATCACCAGACCCCTGCAAGGTAGCTCACTGAAACTGGTGTTTGCACAAAGCCCTCTTCAGCATATAGCTAAGCACTGTTCTTAAAATCCCCAGCAAGCCTTTGTTTTCTTGTAGTCAGATTCTTCTTGCAGGCTTGCCTATTGCACCCCTGAAACATATTTTCATGCTTTCTCTAATAAATCTGCCTTCCTTTACCTACAACTGTTTGGTAAATTATTCTTACTCCTATGCCACCAGCCTTAGGTAGTCACTGCTACCTGCGACAATATGATAACTTATCACATATGTGTGTGTGTATGTGTACATCTACATACGTAATTTCACTACCATCTTACATTTAATTTTCTGTTCGTTTGTTTTATTTTTATTTTTATTTTTAATGCTCTTTCTTCTCTTCTCCTTTGCCTGCTCTTGGATTAATCTATAATTTCCTATTGCTCCATTTTTACTCTCTATTAAATTTTAGCTAATACCATGTGTTTAATATTCCTTTTGAAAGGACCCTGTAAATTACATGCATGTTTGATATCTTATAATACGATCATTTAATTATTATTTATTCCCTGAAGAAATTTTTTTTTCCTCCCTTACTGCTTTTCACTTATTTTGTCTTTAGAGTTCACCACTGTTACATGATATGTCTAGGCATGATACTCAGCTAGGCATTTACTCTGCTTCTGAAATCTGTTTAGGTTGCAGCCATTTTTTAAACATTATTGGTCATTACCATTTAAGTGCTCTTTTGCATTTTTCATACTCCCTCTACGTGGCTCCAATTACAAGAATGATTGATCTCTTCACTCTTTAACCTCTCTCTCTCCTACCTCCCCTCCCTCTTTTCAGTATGTGGCCCTCCAAGATCCTACCCCCACCCCTACTCCAGTGCTTTGCATTATTTACTATCGACCAGTTTTCTAGCTTAATAGCACATTTTCTGTTGTATATACTACGTTTTTAAATTGCTTTAATGGGATCTCAGTTTTAAACATTGTAATTTTAATTTCTAAAACTTCTGTCTGGTAATTTTGTAAAGTCTCATTATCTGGTTAACTTCTTCATTTTTTTTTCTATTTTCTTTATTGTTTATGTATTTTGAACACATTATCATAGTGCCCTTAGATTCTTCATAATTTACTATCAAGTTCTGGAAGCCTTAAGAATTTTTATGGTATCTGTCTATACTCTGGATTTTAAGAAATCTTACTGCACTGTATTTTGGTATGCCCTGTGATTTTATTATCTAGATATCCTTGTGTAGACAAATTACAGAGTCTCAAATGATGGTATCTTCCTCCCCAGTGAAAGGAAGTCATTCAGCTATTCAGCTGATATGGTTTCTGAACATCTTAATTAAATCAGGGATTTTTCTAACTTAAGTGTAACCTGCATTCTTGGTCAGAATTCAGCAACTCTCCTGAGAGAAAAACTAGTCAAATTCTCCAAGATCTCAAATTGTTTGAACAGAATTCTGCTGGTTTTTCTGTTCCCTGCATTGTTCATATGTAGTTTTGTGCTCAGAGCCTCACCCTCCTTCCCACACCCAAATAAGCAAATGTCCCCAAGGTAAAATGGCTGCAAAAGTCAGATTGCTTATGAGGGTCTTTCTTCTCGAGTTTTATAGCATCTACAATATCTAATGACTCAGCACTTAAGGGAGATTTTAAGCTAATATATTCTTATGTTTTTCAGCATTCCTAATTATTGATGGCTAGAATAAACCATGCTATACTATTTTATTTCACTTGGAAGGCAAATTTCTCATTCAGTGAACTTTCTGGTGTAAACTTTTAAAGCCTCACTTGTCACCCACCCTACCTGAAAAACTCACAATTTAGGTGGCCAGTTTTAAGAACGACTCAATTACTACATTTTAAAGTAATCTCTATGATTCTCATCAGAAATACATTTGATTCATAGACCACATTCTGACAATCACTAAAATCTACCTCAACTTTGAGGTAGACATCACTGGGTTTAGAGATTTTAAGAATATTTTGCAGCAAACACTAAGATGAGATAAATGTGTAATATAATTTCAAATCCTTGTGCCCCATTTTGCCTCCCAGATCACAATAAGTAAAAGTTATGATTAAATGGTCCAAAATTCAACTAAAATCTTTCCTCTTTAAAAGGCAATTACTTGTAGAAGATAAAGGTTAATCTCATTATATTTTATTTTCAAGTAACAGCACCATGACTTTTAGAGTCTTAACTACTGAGAAGACATTAGAATCTTAAAAAATCTTTCCTTTCTCAGTAATTTTACTATTATTATTTCACTTCTTTGTGTCCAGATCCCTATATCTACTGCAGTTGCTCATATATTTTTTCTTAAGTAAACTTTTATAGTTATAAATTTCTGCCTAAAAATTAATAACCAACTTTATATTGGTTATAATAACTGCAAAATATGACAGTTATGAGGAATTACAAATGTAATAAAATGTTAATTTTTAGGTCTTCTGTGCCTGTTTATTGAAATATTTCTGATCAGAGAATACACCATAATTCCAAGCTGTGATCCACTGATACCTGCTTTTTGTCTTTCTGTTTTTAATTCACGATAGAGCACTCGTGAGAAACACAGTGTGTTTATGCTCATAAATAAAAGTGTTATTCTTCAGCAACTGCACAGGGTCATATCGTGTCCTTCAATTATTTTCCAGACAAAGAAATCTGCCTAATTTTCGATCTCTTGATATAATACCCTGCCTTGCTTTACCAAGTAACATCTCTCTCTCTCTCTTTCGCTGCCTCGCTCTTATTTTCTCTTCCTCTGCCTCTCTCTTCTCCCTCCCTCTTGTAGCCTATTCATCATCTTTTCATTGTTTAACATAGCTACAGACACAGGCTGTGTTTTTGTCTACATTCTATACTCTAGAAGAAAATATAACATGCAAAGTCCAAGTCAAGGATAGCCATGGATTAGAGATGATGTCAGAAAGGTGATAGAATTGGAAGACTCAGACCATTTATTCCACAGGGAGACACAGATTCAGTGATATGTGGACCAACCCTTTGTGAAAATTCCGGGAATGAGGAAGAGGATTCTGCACCACCACAGGCAGGTACAAAACCAGCTATATACATGTCTGTAGGAAATTTCGTGGCACTCGCCCACCATCGCCCCTCCATCTGGCTCAGAATTGAGCCAGGGTAGAAACTCTCAGAGACTCCCTCCTGGAAGAAGAGAAGGAAAGAATGTAGCATGGGTCTGACATTCTAGTTTCTTGAGACTCACCCAAGGGACTCTTTTTTGTCTCAGCTGTCTCAGAGTACTTAGGAGACCCAACATACCCTGGTTGCCTGGGGACAACTGAGAACGAAGCAGAGCTGGATGACTGCTGCTGCTGGGAGGCCCTGCTTACCGCAGAAAAAGCCGTGAGCGGATGGTAATAGGAGGAATGGGAAATAATGAGAATGGAGTGTTTCTTCAAAATTCTACCTTTCTAGAGAGTTTCCTGAGGGATTGTTCTGTGTCTCTGTCTTAGAGCATCAGCAGGACTTAGTGTAATCTACAAGCCTGGGGGCTGATGAGAAAGAAAATGTGTTGAGAGGCGTGCAGCAGACCCAGAGAACCTGCAGGACCACAGACACACACCTCAGGGAGCAAGAAATACGAGCACCTGAAAAAAGAAAGAAGCAAATCCACTGCAACAAGTCTGGGGAAAACACATTGACAGAAAAGCGTGAGAGGCCCCAAAATCTCCAGCTCGACGGCTGGCGAAAATCTTTCCCTCTATAAAGTCAAAGACTGGGGAGGTGGTTTTTTTCAGATTCATGGATCTCAACTCAAACTAACAAGGCACATAAAGAAACAAAAACATAGCTAAAACAAAGCCATAAAATAAATCTTCAGAAAATAATCCTAAAAAAATGATTATTTTACCAGAGAAGACAACCGTATAGTCAATCATTAAACATAAAGCATAATTACACAGTCAGTGGTGAGACTCAAGTAATCTTTTCTCAATCCCTAAATCTTAGTTCTTTACAAATTATCTAAATGCAGATATTTTTACCAAATTACATTAAGACTGTCACTGCATTATTATCTATTAAAAGAAAGCGATAGAATTAAGCTGTTTTTGTTTTAGTTTTTTGAGATGGAGTCTCACTCTGTCACCCAAGCTGGAGTGCAGTGGCATGATCTCGGCTCAATGCAATCTCTGCCTCCTGAATTCAAGCAATTCTCCTGCCTCAGCTTCCCAAATAGATAGGATTACAGACATGCACCACCAAGCCTGACTAACTTTTGTACTTTTTAGTAGAGACGGGATTTCATCATGATGGCCAGGCTGGTCTTGAACTCCTGACCTCAAGTGATCTGCCCACCTCTGCCTCCCAAAGTGCTGGGTTACAGGCATGAGCCACAGATTTTATTATGATTTTCATTAAAGAATCTTAGAGACCTATCACATTGTTTTACTATTTATATTTTAGGGCTCAGATTCTATTGAGATATTGCAACAAATAATATGCCTTTCTTTTTTTTACTGTACTTAGAAGCCTAGAAAAAAAATAATAATATAATGTCAGAAAAATCTCAATAAAATTCAATAATTTTTAATATATATAATGCAACTGAAAATTAACAAAAAGAAAACCAAGATGCAATCACTCAAGAAATTTGTAAAAAAATTAGTACAAGTATTAAGTTAAAGATTAATTAGAACTATAATGTAAACAATTTACAATGCAGTCAAAACTGTATAATCTCTACTTGGTAAGAGTTTTTATTGTTCTTTGCTGGATTCCCAATAGAATCTAAAATTAAAATTATTTTCATGAAAATGTACGTTTGTTTTGTCTTTCACTTCCACAAAATCCAGCTGTTCTATGCAGTTTCTTTTGAATTTTCTGACTGTATTCTCTAATGTCATGCCCACGACCCATACAAAAACTTACCCTTCTTAACTCTTCCTTTTGTCTGTATGTGGGTGTGTGTATAATATGTTCATTTATGTATATCCATATTCATATATATGTTTATATGTATATATACATTATATCTTCATTTATACTGTTCATTTTTATCTTGTACCAGAAGATGGGGAAAGAACAACAAAACAAATAGTTGAGAGTGTGAACCGTTAAAAAAAATACACTTCAAATTCTAAAGATAGTTTTTTAAACATGTACTGAAATAAGCTCAAAAAAAAAACAATTGTTTAAAGTGAGGAGAGAATATAACATTAACTCTCAGTATTTAAATACCCAAAGTTTATAGTTGATGAAAGAGTTTAAAATTTTAGTTAAACCAATGAAAGCCTTAACTTTGAATGATGAAATTTATAGGAACAAAGTGTTAGATGGAATACAATGATTCCTTGTCAACCAGTAAGATTGAAACTTTTTTTCTGAATGAAAAGTGTTGATAGTTTTAATATTTCTCTTAATAAACATATTAAAGAAACTAAAGAAATAGATTTGGAAAATACATAAACAATACTTACCTATATCATTAAAAACATGTTGTAAAACGATCTATTCACGAAACTAATTTGCTTTTGATTCTTACAAAATGGCTTTGCATAATTCATTACAAGGATTTCTCCACTAATCAATAATTAATTATTTAATGCATTAATGAATTAATATTTTCTAAAATACTCATAGAAAACTAACTATTTTATGAAAATGTTTTTCTGTAAACCCTTGTGGTCAAGGACTTGCAGAAATGTGACTGACAAGATGAAAGTTTTTTTTCAATGGGATTATCTACAACCTTGTGGTGTTCATGACTGATAAATCCTAGATATAACACTATTTATTGAATTTTAGAGTTATTTCCTGATTTCCCTAGTATGTTATTTTGTGGATATTGAGAAATTGATTTTAAATATAGGGTAAGGCAAGAGACCCAGAATAGTTAAAACAGTATTAGTACTACAAAAGAACAAAGTCAGGGCACTTGTCACCATTTTACTTCAAAACTTACTGTAAAGCTATAGTAATCAAGACAGGTTGATAATAGTAAAAGAATTGACACAGATATCAATGGCACAAAACAGAGTCCAGAAATATTCATAAAATAACTAGCCTTTTTTTCTGTCATGAAGCTCCATTAAGACTTAATCACTAATTGGTAAGACTTTTCATTATTATTAGCTACATTCATCTTTGCATCTAAAATAAAAATTATTTCCATAAAATTATGCTAGTTTTGTCTCTCACTGCCACAGGATCTAGCTGCTTTGTGTAGTTTTTTTTTTGAATTTACTGAATCAATATCTAATGGGGTGCCCTCCACCAATACAAAAAAAATAAAAGTCCCTTTTAACTCTTCCTTTTGTTCGTTATTTTGGCTCAACAGAAGTAATTATAATAATAGTTCATCATTACAAAAGCTTACTGTGTGCCAGGTATAATTCCAAATGCTCTCTGTACACTAGTAATTCACAATCACAAAAGACCAGTGTGAGAGATGCTATTATTATCTCCACTTTATGAGGAAACTCAGGGATGGAATATTAATAAATTATTTGAGATTCCACAGTTTGTTCAGCGGCAAGCCTGGATTGCTGTTCACTTTATTTTTGCTCTACTTTTGATTAATCTGATATAGAGGACAGGTGACTTTAGAGAGGATAAGGAATCAAGGATAATGTCATATATGTTAAAATCATGGCTTACGTATAGATTAGAATGTGTGTGTGTGTATGTGTGTGTGTGTGTGTATGTATGTGTGTGTGCGTGTATCTTCAAACACATAAATGTGTTTAGATAAACATGTTCCAGTGTTTGAAGATTTATGAAAATATATTTGTAACATGTTGATATCCTTGGTTGAGTTTTTAAAGATATTTTTAAATATTTTTCAGTGTCTAAGCTCAGTTTGGTGTCATATATTAGATGTCAACAAAATATAAAGACATTTCCATCTTCAAAAACTTACTTTATTTGGCTGTTTGCTTGAAATTGTCAAGAATGTCTTGGACATTCTGAAAGTTTTATTATCTTCGACACAATAGTTCATTCATTGCTTTTATTAGTATCAAGTTACTTTATGGAGTAACAAACTTTTCTATTATAAAATATAATTAGATTATGTAATGAATAAAGTTTTCTATCTCTATATTAGTAAATTTATGGAGAAAAAATATATTTTAGAGGAAAAAAGTGAAGATGCAACTGTAACCGGGTTTTTTTCTTGGGTGCCAGTGAGGCACAGCTCCCCCGAGGGAATGCTGTGGGTTCTTGGCCTCCAACCTCTTAAAGAATAAGTGATGGGACCACTGCAGGTGCGCTGTATGCTCATAAACATAAATATCAGACCCAAGAAGTGTTGCAGAAAGGTGATTTTATTTAGGTAGAGAAAAAAGAAGGAAAGGAGAAGAAGAGAAAGACTTCCACAAAGAGTGTGGGAGGGGATTCCACAGGGGAAATCCAGCATGGGTGAAGGAGCAGGGGAATTTATCCTGGGAGAAATTCCCACCTTCCCAAGTTCCTGTGGCCAATGAAAGGAGTTCCTTTAAACTTCTGCTGGGGTGGTTGACTTTTAGTTTTTTTCCTATGCGCGTGAAATGCAAACATAAACCATTAAATCTCCCAGATGGAGAGAGATGGGAGTGGGGCATGGTGCTGGGAAATTCTTGCCCTTAAAGCTACACTCCCTCATGGACGTGGAAAGAGAACACATTCCCTCACAACTATATACAATAGATAAAGAGGTTATTCTATGATTCAGTATGTTCTTATATAACAAAAACACTTGGAGAAAGATAACAATGTGAACATACATTGCAAATTAATATTAATGAGGCATCTTTTGTGTTGTAAACAGGCACTGGTGCTAGGTGCCACAAAGAGACAAAATCAGCACTGAGACAAAGGATCTCTCAGCAAGGCAACTTTACTTTCTGCTGAAAGGGTGCTACCTACCAGCAGCCTTACCACAAAAGCACACCAAACAAAGGAGACAGGAACGTTTATAGCTAACGCATTTGCCCTATTGCTGTTTCCTGTTTGCATTGGCTGGAACAGGACCTCACATTCTAGGCTACATCCAATTGGTTAACAGCTTAAAACTTTCCCAAATAGGTAAAAGCAAGGGTGAACAAATGAAAAGAGGAAGTTACTTGTGAAAGACTTGGAGAAGTAATAACATTTCCAAATAAGCAAGGGAAATCAGCTATGAGCTAAGGCTTATCTGCCCTTATCAAGGCAAATATCTGCGCTTATTTATTTATTATAACTAACTACTAAGGATGATTAGCAGAAGACTTTAGAGTAAATCAACCTAATAGTCCAAGAAAGCTTTGAAGAGGAACCTCTATTTACACTTATTTCATATAATTTTGTCCCTTTTTTACTCTATAATTCCTCTTCGAACTTGTTTAACAGGTCTTGGCTTAGTTGGTCTGTTATGTTTTCTAAAAGAAGTAACATATCTGAATAAAGTGGAGGAGGGGTTTGGGATACTTTAGTAAGAGTTGTGTCTACTAGCCTCTGCACCAGTCTTCGAATGCATAATATAACACCACATCCAACAAGAAGGAGTATACTTACTATAGTTGCTAAGGAAGTAAGAACTGAGGCTATTGTTTCTTTCCACTGGCCAAACCACCCTTCTAACCAATTTGAGATGGAGTTATTGATACCAGAATTCTTAGCTAATTCATTTGATAAAGCTGTAAGTCCTTGTAGGGCTTGTGTTATGCTACCATTGGGAGCAGTGTTGTTTGGAATGAAGGTATATCACTGGGTTTTAATCATAGCACAAACACCACCTTAATCTGCTAATATCATGTGTAGGGCTATTCTGCTTTCCCAGGCTGTTTGGCTAGTGGATACTAATTGTTCAGCTCTTCCTTTAACAGCACTGTTAGTATAATTAACAAACCACTGTTGGCTGTAATAAATATAATTTACCCAGTCTACATTTTTATTAATCGTTACACACCAGAACGACGTTGACTCAAGTCCTGCAGCTATCTGATCTCAAGCTTTAAATTTATCTGGGACTCCTCACGGGACTCTAGTTGCATCTAAATAGACGTGGTAATTGAAGGATCCATAAGGGCTACTCTGACTCGCTGATGCTGTATTTTTCCTTTTTCTGGTTGATGAAACGTCAGGATAAAAGGGATAGCCAGCTGGACTAGAGCACAAGCACCTCTGCAATTATTTGGCAGAGAATCCAGTAAAGGTCTTCCAAAATATGGCAATACGTCCACTCAGCAATGACTAAGGGAGGACTGATGAGTCGCCTGACTACTGCATCCTGTTAAGTTTCCAAAGAATGCCAAATTTTCCCCTTGTTATTGCAGACATGAGGTAAAATTGGTCATGGAAGACGGAGGCTGGATGGCCCTCGGGGGCTGACCCATGGGGTGCTGTACTTCAGGAAATAGAAGAGACAGACTTTGGCACAGTTCATTATCCCAGGCTGAAGGACTTTGAAAAAGAGCTGCCATGCAGTTCATGTCCTGTCTATTAGAGGATCATCTGAGTGTAAAGGGGAAAACCTGGGCCTCTGGCCTACTGTGCACACAAGCATAACAGTTGCTTTTGGTTAAAGCGTGAATGGAATATTTAATCCATTCTAACCAGACATTTTCATCTTGATATCCTGTTTTAATAGTTATGGTCTGTTTAGTCTTTTATTTCTACTACAGAGACTCTGGTTTTCTCATTGTGTCTGGGAGGAACCATTACTTGAGTGAGTTGTGACAACGAAGTTGAAGAAGAAACATGTTTCAAAAGTTCTTCTAGGATCCCTTCCTGAAGTGGAGGCCCCCATGCCATAAGTAGGACTTAATGAAGGGAAGAGTCTTGGGATGTTGCAATAGTAATAATAAGTTGTACAGGATTACATTGGTTAGTCTACAGTTGGGAGGAGTGACCACTTTGGAGAAATGGATAAATGGTCTTAGGGACTGGCAAAGGCTAGTGGAAGCAGTCACACTAAAACCTTTGGTCACTCATAGAACACTGGACCAAAAATAACAAAGGGAATCTGTTT
The DNA here is from genome assembly GCA_004027715.1 of Plecturocebus donacophilus. Lineage (NCBI taxonomy): Eukaryota > Metazoa > Chordata > Mammalia > Primates > Pitheciidae > Plecturocebus > Plecturocebus donacophilus. Next base: position 112,834 of record PVKP010000540.1, read on the forward strand.
GAGGAGGGAAAGAATCCCATTCCCACCAGTTAACACAACTACTATTTTCAGGATTTGTCTCTGTGCAAGAAGGTGTTTTATCTTCCCAATCTGACAAAGTCCAAGAAGGAAAAAGATACTTTCCTGAAGTCGTCCGCTGTCTTTGCTTTGTAAATTTCTATGGGGTATAACTAAACAAGCATGAAACATAATAACTTGGGGCAAATCTGATTTAGTTACACCAATGACAAAATGAGGAGTAGTGATAGGAAAGAGAGGGAAGAGAAAACGTAGATAAATGAAGCTCTTCTTAACTTTACTTTGGTAAGGCTTGACCCTGGAATGACAGCCCATGATTCTGAAGATGCTGATATTTTCTTGACTTGGGTATGATGAGGCCATCCTTTTTCTGCTGTTCAAATGGCAGTCTCAGTAGTTAACAGCACAAGGCAGAGTCCTTCCCAAGCTGGCTCAAGTATCCCTTCTTTCCATCCTTTGATGAAAACCTGGTCTTTGGGCCAGTGTCGATGTACTAGAAACTCTAGGGGTGATGTCTGTGCTAAAAGACCTTTAGTTTTAAGAGAAGAAATGGTAGAGGAGAGACCAAGTATATAATTTCTAAGAAACTGATATTTTGTTTCAAATGTGGGAATATTAGCAGAGGAATGTAAGGTAACTCATACAACATTTCCATACGGGGATAGACCTACGTCCTTTTGGGGAGCTGTCCTAATCCTTAGTAAAACAATGGGAAGATATTTGGTCCATGGTAGCCAGGTCTCCAGATTTAATTAGTTAAATGGTTTTTAAGGGTTTGATTCATTCATTCTATCCTCCTAAAGGAGGAGGGATGCCAGAGAATATAATACTCCCATTCTATGTCCAGTACTTGAGCTAATTTCTTAATAATACGCACAGTAAAATGGGTTCCATTGTCTTAATCAATATTTTCCATTAATCCAAATTGGGAATAATATTCTCAATTAATACTTTTACTACATTTCTAGCAGTTGCTTTTGAAAAGAGAATGGCCTCTACCCAGTGGGTTAAATGATCTACTATTACAAGTAAATATTACAATTAAATATTTAGTTGAAAAATAGGGGGCATTTCAGTGCAATCAACTTGAACACTTTAAATGTGAAGGATATAAACAGACACTTTTCAAAAGAAGACAAATATGCGGCCAATAAACATATGAAAAAATGCTCATCATCATTGGTCATTATAGAAATGCAAATCAAAACCACATTGAGATACCATCTCACGTCAGTTAGAATGGCAAGCATTAAAAAACCTGTAGACAACAGATGCTGGAGAGGATGTGGAGAAAAGGAGCACTCTTACACTGTTGGTGGGAGTGTAAATTAGTTCAACCATTATGGAAGACAGTGTGGTGATTCCTCAAGGATCTAGAAATAGGAATTCCATTTGTCCCGGCAATCTCACCACTGGGTATATATCCAAAGGATTATAAATCATTCCATTATAAAGACACATAAAACAGTATGTTCACTGTGGCACTGTTTACAATAGCAAAGACCTGGAACCAACCCAAATGCCCACTGATGATAGACTGGAAAAAAAAAAATGTGATACATATACACCATGGAATACTATGCAGCCATAAAAAACGATGAGTTTGTGTCCTTTGTAGAGAAATAGATGAATCTAGAAACCATCACTCTCAGCAAACTGACATAAGAACAGAAAACTAAACACTGCATGTTCTCACTCGTAGGTGGGTGATGAACAACGAGAACACTTGGGCACAGGGAAGGGAACAGCACTCACAGGGCTAGGTGGGTGGGTGGAGGGGAGAGGAGCAGAGGGACAGCAAGGGGTGATGGAGAGGATGGGGGGGATAACAACAGGAGAAATGCTTGATGCAGGTGATGAGGGGAGGGAGGGATGGAGACAGCAAACCACCATGGCATGTATGTACCTATGCAACAATCCTGCAGGATGCAGGAGGTGCACATGTACCTCAGAGCCCAAATACAATTAAAAAAAAAAGACTGTAGATAAACTAAAGTTATCAATTAAAATCAGAGATTGTCAGAATGGATAAAAAAACAGTCTCAATTATATACAGTCTAAAAATAGTACACTTAAAATGTGAAAACACAGATAGGTTTTGAGTAGAAGAATGAGGACTGTACACTATATGTTCAGTAAGCATATAGAAACTAGTATGATTATGGAAGTACTAAAAAATTAGACTTCAAGACAAAACTTCAATATTAGCAAGAATAAAGGACATTTAATGATGATAAAGAGTTCAATTCATCAAGAAGGCAAAACAATCAAATAAATAAATAAATAAATAAAAATGGCCTTAACCTTGAAGTTCTTCCTCTAATGAGTAATTTTCTCAGGGCCTGTTTATTTGTTTTCTTACAAACTAAACAGCCATTTGTGATTTGTCTGGCTAGGGTATAAATTCCTATGCACTCATAAACTCCAAGAATGGCATCACACAGAGCCTGGGAGCCCCAATGAGTCCCTTGATGCAAATGAGAAAAAACCTCTCTCCTAATGGGCTTAGATAACATCTCCCTTTGATCTGGGAGTATCCATCTTCCTTCTAAATTTTCCTGAGCTCCAATCTCAGCTAGTTTTTCTTTCTCAGCATAAGAGAAAATAGGAACTACTGTGAAGGGAGGGAGACAAGGAGTCAAATGGAAAATGAGTGTTTCAGAAACAGCAGCCTCCTTAGCTTTTTGATCTACCAGGTTATTCCCTCAATTTTCAAAAGGAAAATCATGTTGATGTCCTGTAGCATGGACAATAGCTGTTTCCTCTGGTAACTGGAGATGAGTTAGAACATGGACAATCAATGGCTCATGAACAAGATTTCGACTTCTACTGTTTATGAAGCCTCATTCAGCACAGATGTTACCAAATGTATGGGTAACCCTAAAGGCTTCCTTGGAATCTGTATAGATGTTTCCTATCCGGTTCTCTAAATATTTCAGAGCCTGGCTGAGTGTAAATAATTCACAAGCTTGAGCTAACCAATTATTAGGTAATCTTCCTTATTCTATTTCTTTAAGAATTTCTCCATCAATTACTGCATGCCCATTATGTTGTTTGCCATCAAACATCTGGGAGGAGCCTTCTATAAATAAATGTTGTCCTGTTTTAAAAGAAGTTTCTGCTAATTCAGGCCAGACTTTAGTATGATAATCAAATTAAATCTTGACACAAGTATCCTGTTTTTAACAACAGTTTCTGATGGGTTAAGTGAATTGCCTATGGTTATGGTTAAATCATCTTTTTCTAATGGGATAGCTTTCTACTTTAAAATTCTGGAGTCATTGAGCCACCTCGCTGCTTTTTGGTTCAAGATGGTTCTGACTTGAGAGGTACTTACTGCCAAGTATCCCCCAAAAGTTAGTTTTCTGCTTTCTTCTACTAGGATTGCTGTGGCTGCAATGGATTGAATACACTGAGGCTATCCCCAAGCAACGGGATCTAAATCTTTTGACAGGAAGGCTCCTGGCTGCCAGCAGCCTCCATGTTCTTGAGTAAGCACTCCTAAAGCTACTCCATTATCTACATTACAAAAGGATGAAATGGTCTCTCTAAAGAAGGTAGAGCCGAAACAGGAGCAGATATCAGCGTTTCTTTTAGTTGATTAATTTGATCAGCCTCTTCCGAGGACCACACAAGTGCGTCTGGTAGTCTTTTACTTAGCTTCTCATATAGCAGTTTACTTCTTAGTGCATATGAGTCAATCCATAAATGGAAGTATCCAGTTAGCCCTAAAAATTTCCTAAGTTTTTGTTTCGTTCAGGGCAAAGGCAAGGATACAATTCCTCCAACCCATTCAGGCCCTATTCTCTTTTTCCCGGCACTGATTAAATGACCTAAGTATTTAACTTCAGGTTCTACATATTGGAGCTTTCCCTTTGAGACCTGCAACCTTCAGAATGTAAATGATTTAGAATACATAGAATTCAGCTACTTTTTCTGTATCTTTCCCAGACATAAGAATATTATCCATGTACTGAAGTAAACCTAGCTGCTTTGGAAAGTAGCCTTCCCTATTATTTTCTCTTAAAATGTGACTAAAGAGATTAGGTGAATTTGTAAATCCTTGGGGTAAAACTGTCCATCTGTATTGTTGCTTCTGTCCTGTATGGGGGTTCTCCCACTCAAAAGCAAATACATCTCAGCTGTCTTCAGCCAGAGGACATGCCCAAAAAGCATCTTTTAAATCTATTACTGTAAACCGCTGATGACTATAAGGAATCTTACTAAGAATAGTATATGGGTTGGTCATAACAGGATGAGGGGATTAAACTATTTCCTCAATAGCTGTGAGGTCTTGTACCAGTTGATGTGATCTATCTGACTTCTTAACAGGTAAAATTGGAGTGTTACAGAGACATAAAGGATTCCAGAAGCCCATCCTTAATAAGGCCTTCAACTACAGGTTTTAACTCTATCTGTCCCTCTAAAGAGATAGGGTATTGCTTCCTCCATACTACCTCCCCTGGAGTCTTTAATTTCACTTGTATTGGGGGAATTCATAGCTTTCCTCGATTCTCCTCCTCTGACCATACATCAGGATGAATGTATTTCTCATCTGTTGTAGTCAGCGAATTTAAAAAAGTTAGAAAACTCTTTGGGCCAACTTGTAGACTGATGCCTAATTTTATCATTAAATCTCTCCCTAGTAGATTAGTTCCTGCTTCAGAAATTAATAAAAGTTGAATACAGGTTGACCAATATTTATATTTCACTTCTGTGTTTTCTAAAATCTTTGCTTCTCCTTTTACTCCAGAGACTAGCAGTTCCTCTGAAGAACAAATCAAATTAGCTGGGAAAAACAAACAGACGAATGGGCTGCTCCTGAGTCAGTTAAAAAGATTATTAACTCATGGTTAGGTCCCACCTCTAATTTATCGAGGGCTCCTGGCAGGACTCGAAACAGAAAAGATAGAGCCCCTGACCCCCCATTCATCTTCTTCAAAAGTAGGCATGAGTGGAAGAGCTTCCTCAGCACTTTCTAATTCAGGACATTCTCTCTTAAAGTGGCCTGTTTTCCACATTTGTGACATCTATCTTGCCCTCCTTCTCTCCCTTTCTTCCTTCTTTTCACATCCACGACCTTTACAAAACTTCCTTTGACTTCCTCCTTTAAAATACTGACTTTGCCTCTCTCCTTTTGGATTCCTGAGTTCCAGGACTTTCCACTTTCATTACCTTTAGAAAACTTTGCTGGCATGGGTCTAAATTTAGCTGCCAGCATCATTTGTCCTGGTGAATTCTGCCAAAAACTTTTTGCCTTCTACCTTTGCCCTTTTTCATCTCTCCTTACATATACTTTCTGGGCTTCTCCTCATATTCGTCTACAGAGCAGTTCTTCCAGTTTTCTATCTTTTGCAACTTCTTTGCCCTATCTGGCCAGCTTTTAGTAACAAAATGTGATTTTAACATTCTCTGTGCAATGGGACTTTCTGGATCTAATCATCATGTTTTCTTATTTGTTCTCTCAATCTGTCTAGAAACTTCATAGGCCCTTCATCTTTTTCTTGTTGTACATCAAAGGCTTTAGAGAGATTTGGGGGTTGGGGTGCTGTATTATTTCTCTTAAATCGCTCATGTTATCCCAGTGGGCTACAGTATTATTATCCCGTTGTGGGTCCTGAGCAGGAAGTTTAATATCTGCTGCTGGGACATTTTGGCCAGCAGGATGATCCTGCTCCCAGGCTGCCATAGTAGCTCTGCAAATCATGTTCCACTCTTCCTCTGAAAAGAGAATACCTAGGATGGACGTTAATTCAGTCCAAGTATATACCTGGGGACCTAGAAACTAATCAATCTGTCCTGCCATTCCATCAGGTTCATTTAATAGTGGCTTAAGTTCTTTCTGTAGACTTCGGACCTCAGAAGCAGTTAGGGGAGCATTTACAAAACCAATTGCACCCCCTCCCTGAGGTACTTCCTTTAGAGGAAAAAGCGTGAAGCCAACTCCTTAGAGGTAGACGGGAAAGGGAGATTTTGAATAATCTTTTTACGTTGTTCTATTTCTCACTGGAGTTCCCTCCTCAAAGAGGGACACTCAGGCTGGCAATGATCAGGATTCCGAGGTGTCAGTTCCCAAGTGGCTGGGTTATTCCGGGGGAGGGATAAAAGGAGTGGGGAGCTCTGGTTCAGGATGCGGATCGGAGAGGAGGAGGCAGGAATGAGGGAAGATGGTCTAGAGGGTCCCACTTACTTGTAGGTTGCTCATGAATAACGAGCTCACCTTTTTCAGAGGAATTAGCCTCTGACTTTTTGTCACTCTCTGCTTCTTTTTCTATATCCTTCAAAGAGTAAAAGAGAACAAGTCCTTGGCACCAACAGGAACGTAGTCTATTTCATCTTGTGAGTCAGGGCTTTTGTTATTAACATTCATTATTAGAAGTTGACAAACCCAATCCTCATCCAACCCAAATTTTGGCCAGACAAATGCGGGCCTGAAGATTGGTTCTAAAGATCAGTTTTATGTTATCATTTGTGGCTTTTTCTTGTGTTTAGTAACTTCATTGTCCTTTCAATACTTTAGCATGCCCTAAAGGGCTGTCAGAGGTGATTTAATCACCCTCACCGTTTCTTTGCTCTGTTTTACTTCCTGTCCCTGTTTCACTAGGAACATTTCCTATATTGGACATTAATCAGGCTCAACCTCTCGACCCAGAGATTTCTCGCCTATTCCTTTTCTAGAGGCTTACTGATGGCCCAATCTCTCGAACCAGAGATTTCTCAACTATCTTATCCTGAGAGGTTAACCTGTTTCTTCTTCCTCCCTCTTCCGGAGATCTCTTTCACTCTTCTGCTTTCACGTCGTCCTCTCTGGACACGCCCCTGGAGGAGAGTTAGGCCCCTTTTAGCATAGGTATGCTGGTATAAGCCCAACGGCAGGATTGCCCTAAGCCATATGAGGCAGCCACGGAGCCACAGAGAACACTCACTCACTCCGTCCAGCAGGACTTGTCACCTTCCACATAAACAACACCGCAAGCAGTGAGGCCTGTGCCCATTCACTCACACATTCAACCCTCCAGAGGCTGACCACCAAGGAAGTACTTTGTCACTCTCTTGCAATGTCTCCTACCTTGGCTTGTGCGTGAGGTCGCCTGGTCACTGTGGTTCCGCAAGCCTTTCTTTTCCCCAGGTTGCTGAGAATCCAGGTGTATTCCTTGCACCAGTTGGGTCTTGGTGCTCTACCCATTGAGGCTGCGGCAGTGAGGCACCAGGGTGACTCCCCATGAGAGACAACCACCCCAGAGAGGAATGGCTCTGTGTATGGGCCACCAAATTAGTTTGAAATGGGCACTGATGCTTGGTGTCACAAAGAAACAAAGTCAGCACTGAGACAAAGGATCTCTCAGAAAGGCAACTTTACTTTCTGCTGAAAGGGTGCTACTCACCAGCAGCTTTGCCACAAAAGCACACCAAACAAAGGACACAGGAATATTTATATCTAATGCATTATCCTACTGCTGTGTCCTGTTTCCATTGGCTGGAACAGGACCTCACATTCTAGGCTACACCCAATTGGCTAACAATTTAAACTTTCCTAAATAGGTAAAAGCAAAGGAGAACAAAAGAAAAGAGGAAATTACTTCTGAAAGACATGGAGAAATAATAACATTTTCAAATAAGCAAGGGAAAGCAGCTATGAGCTAAGACTTGTCCTTGTCCAGATATTTCAGGGCAAATATCTGGGCTATAGTGTAAAAACTAAGAACACAGAATACACTCATTTTTTTAATTTATAACTAAAAATTCCTGAGGATTATTAGCAGAAAGCTTTAGAGTAAATCAACCTAATAGGACATGAAAGCTTTTAAGAGGAACCTCTATTTACTTTTGTTTTCTATTTTTTGGGTTTTAATAAGCTGTTAAAGTTATTTTTAAGGAAAGAAATTTCTGCTTAGCCACATATATCTGTGGATAAATTTACTTATGGTTTGGACAGAGAAGTTAGATCATTTTTCATGCTAGAATTTTGAAGTTTTTCATCTTCGTCTTCTTAGTGTGAAATATCAATTTCAGTTATTCTGGGGATTTCCTCAAAGAAACCCTGGCCAATGTGAATATAAAATGAGTTAAGGACACACTGTTTTTGTATGTTTTACAGCATATGATGACCAAGATTGGTTCATTGTCCTTATAGATACTTACTGTAAATGACTAGAAAACGATACTCACATCTGTATGTTTTCTCAATGCCAGAATAACAAAGTACAAAGGAAGCCAGACGTACATTGGTAGCCAGAAGCCAGAGGTACTTGGTCCTTAAAATACTCCTTCCTACTTCCCTTGGACTGACAGTCAAATCCCCTCAACATTTTCTTGAAAGGTTGTCACAGTCAGATTCCTCAACACACAGCATTACCTCTTGGACATCAGCTCCTTTCTCCCTGTTGCTTACTCCATCCCAGAGCCTCTTGCCTTCTTGTTCTTCCCTCACTGCAAGTGCAGTGCTGATCCATTCACCAGTGCCAGTGCTGATCCATTCACCAGTGTTCTTCAAATATCCTTCATTTTGGCTCCTGTTCTCATCCTTACTGCATCCTTACAACTTCTCAGTGAAGCATTCTATTAAATGGCAAATAATCCTCACATTTAATGTTCTCCTTCTCAGCTGTTTTACTTTCAGCATCCGATGCTTGTAATATACTGTGTATTTTATTACTTATTGTATTAGCATCTGTCTTTCTGAACTAGGCTACGAACACCAGAAGTTCAGGAATTGTTATCTGTTTTATCTACTAATTATATTATCTGCCTGCTGATCATGCCCAGTGCCAAATTATGCTCAATAAAATGTGTTAGATAAATTAAACAAATAAAATAAATATTTAATATAATTCTTGAAAAAATGTGTTTATGTACAAAAATAACTTTATAAATGTTTGAGAACCTGTAATTATTAGGATAATTTTCTCTAATTCACTAAGTAGCCTATAAATAGCAGCATTAAAGTGGCTAAATAAAACACAAACATACCTACACCTACACACGTGTGTGTGCATGAATTAATTCAACACATAGTTGAATCATGAGTACATATTCAAGAAAACTCTAAAGACTAACTGTATGTATTAAATAAGAATGAATATTTCTCTGACAATTTTAACTATGTAAAAAATATCAACAAAACACTATATTTGGCTGGGCATGGTGGCTCATATCTGTAATCCCAGAACTTTGAGAGGCCAAGATGGGTGGATCACTTGAGGCCAGGAGTTTGAGACCAGCCTGGCTAACATGGCGAAATCCCATCTCTACTGAAAATACAAAAATTAGCTAAGCCTGGTAGCTCATGCTTGCAATCCCAGCCACTCAGGAAGCTGAGGCAAGAGAATCACTTGACTTGGGAGGTGGATGTTTCAGAGAGCCTAATTGGACCATTGCATTCCAGCCTGGACAACAGAGAGAAACCCTGTCTCAAAAAAAAAAAAAAAAAAAAAAAAAAAAGGCATTTTTTCTTTTATTATTTTCATTTTTATTTTTATTTATTTTTAATTTTTATTTTTTCATTATACTTTAAGTTCTGGGATACACGTGCAGAACATGCAAGTTTGTTACATAAGTATACACTTGCCATGGTGGTTCACTGTACCCATCAACTCTTCATCTACATTAGGTATTTCTCCTAATGGTATCCCTTCCCTAGCTCTCCACCTCCCAACAGGCCCCAATATGTGATGTTCCCCTCCCTGTGTCCATGAGTTCTCATTGTTCAACTCCCACTTATTAGTATGAACATGAGGAGTTTGGTTTTCTGTTCCTGTGTTGGTTTGCTGAGAATGACGGTTTCCAGCTTCATCCATGTTCCTGGAAAGGACATGAACCCATCCTTTTTTATGGCTGCATAGTATTCAATGTTGTATATGTGCCACATTTCCTTTATCCAATCTATCATTGATGGGCAGTTGGGTTGGTTCCAAGCCTTTGCTCTTATGAACAGTGCTGCAGTAAATACACATATGCATGTGTCCTTACTGTAGAATGATTTTTAATCCTTTCAGTATGTACCAAGTGATTGGATTGCTGGGTCAAATGGTATTTCTAGTTCTAAGTTCTTGAGGAATTGCCACTGTCTTCCACAATGCTTGAACTAATTTCCACTCCCACCAACAGTGTAAAAGCTTTCCTATTTCTCTATATCAGCTCCAGCATCTGTTGTCTCCTGACTTTTTAATGATCACCAATCTACCTGGAGTGAAATGGTATCTCATTGTGGTTTTGATTTGCATTTCTCTAATAACCAGTGATGATGTGCTTTTTTGCATATGTTTATTGGCTGAATAAATGTCTTCTTTTAAGATGTGTCTGTTTATATCCTTTGCCCACTTTTTGATGGGGTTGTTTGTTTTTTTTCTTGTAAATTTGTTTAAGTTCTTTGTAGATTCAGGATATTAGCCCCTTGTCAGAGGGATAGATTGCAAAACTTTCCTCCCATTTTGTATATTGCCTGTTTAGGCTGAAGATAATTTCTTTTGCTCTGTATAAGCTCTTTAGTTTAATTAAATCCCATTTGTCAATTTTGACTTTTGTTGCCATTACTTCTGGTGTTTTAGTCATGAACTCTCTGCCCATGCCTATGTCCTGAATGGTATTACCTAGGTTTTCTAGGGTGTTTATGTTTAAAATCTTAAACGTAAGACCTAATACAAAATGCTCTATATTGAGTTAATTCTTGTGTAAGGTGTATGAAAGGGCTTCAGTTTCAGTTTTCTGGATGTGCCTGGCCAGTTTTCCCAATACTATTTATTAAATAAGGAATCCATTCCCCATTGCTTGTTTTGTCAGGTTTGTCAAAGATCGGATGATTGTAGATGTGTGGCATTATTTCTGAAGCTTCTCTTCTGTTCTATTGGTATATATGTATCTGTTTTGGTATCAGTACCATGCTGTTTTGGTTACTGTAACCTTGTAGTATAGTTTGAAGGCAGGTAGTGTGATGCCTCCAGCTCTGTTCTTTTTGCTTAGAATTGTCTGGGCTATATGGGCTCTTTTTTGGTCTATATGAAATTTAAAGTACTTTTTTTCTAATTCTGTCAAGTAAGTCAATGGTACCTTGATGGGGATTGCATTGAATCTATAAATTACTTTGGGTGGTAAGGCCATTTTCATGATATTGATTATTCCTATCTATGAGCATGGAATGCTTTTCCATTTGTTTGTATCCTCTCTTATTTTCCTGAGCAGTGGTTTGTAGTTCTCCTTGAAGAGGTCTTTCATATCCCTGTAAGTTGTATTCCTAGGTATTTTATTCTCTTTGTAGCTCAGGATTAAGAAAGTCACTCAAAACTGCACAATTACATGGAAACTGAACAACCTGCTCCTGAATGACTACTGGATAAATAATGAAATTAAGGGAGAAATAAATAAGTTCTTTGAAACCAGTGAGAACAAAGACACAATGTACTGGAATCTCTGGGACACTGTTAAAGCAATGTTTAGAGGGAAATTTTTAGCACTAAATGCCCACAAGAGCAACCAGGAAAGATTAAAAATTGACATCCTAACATCAAAATTAAAAGAACTGGAGGAGCTAGAGCAAAAAAAATCAAGAGCTAGCAGAAGACAAGACATAACTAAGGTCAGAGCAGAACTGAAGGAGATAGAGACATAAAAATTCCTCCAACAAAATCAATGAATTCAGGAGCTTGTTTTTGGAAAAGATTACAAAATGGATAGACCTCTAGCCAGGCTAATAAAGAAGAAAAAAGAGAAGAATCAAACAGACACAATAAAAAATGACAAAGGGGATATCACCACTGATCCCAGAGAAATACAACCTACCAACAAAGAATTCTATAAACACCTCTACACAAATAAAACAGAAAATCTAAAAAAAAAAAAAAAGAATAAATTCCTAAACATGTATATTCTTCCAAGACTAAACCAGGAAGAAGTGGAATCCCTGAAAATATCAATAACAACTTTTGAAATTGAAGCAGTAATTAATAGCCTACCAACCAAAAAAAGGCCCAGGACCAGACAGATTCACCATTCAACTCTACCAGAGGTACAAAGAGTAGCTGGTATCATTCCTTCTGAAACTATTATCCAAATAATAGAAAAGGAGGGGCACCTTCCTCACTCATTTTGTGAAGCCAGCATCATCCCTATACCAAAACCTAGCAGAGACACAACAAAAGAAGAAAATTTCATGCCAATATCCCTGATGAACATCGATGTGAAAATCCTCAATAAAAGACTGGCAAACCAAATCCAGCAGCACATCAAAAAGCTTATCCACCATGATCGTGTCAGCTTCATCCTTGGGATGCAAGGCTGGTTCAACATACACAAATAAATAAATGTAATCCATCACATAAACAGAACCAATGGTAAAAACCACGATTATCTCAACAGATGCAGACAAGGCCTTTGATAAAATTCAACACCTTCATGCTAAAAACTTTCAATAAACTAGATACTGATGGAATGTATCTCAAAATAATAAGAGATATTTATGACAAACCAACAGCCAATATCATACTGAATAGGCAAAAGCTGGAAGCATTCCCTTTGACAACCTGCAAAAGAAAAGGATGCCCTCTCTCACCATTCTTATTTAACATAGCATTTGAAGTTCTGGCCAGGCCAATCAGGCAAGAGAAAGAAACAACGGGTATTCAATTAGGAAAAGAGGAAGTCAAAGTGTCTCTGTTTGCAGATGACATAATTGTCTATTTAGAAGATTCCATCATCTCAGCTCCAAATCTCTTAAGCTGATAAGCAACTTCAACAAAGTCTCAGAATACAAGACCAATGTGTAAAAATCACAAGCATTTCTATAGACAAATAATAGACAAATAGAGAGCCAAGTCATGAGTGAACTTTCATTCACAATTGCTAAAAAAAATGCTATTTTTAATCACCTATACATGTTAACATAAAGATCTACTTTATGGTATGAAGTAGATGAAGTATGAATTAGCTGAAGTATTATTTATGGGTTTTATGGTTTCAAACAGAGAAACTATAAAGTGGTAAGGAAGAATGTTTGAAACTAACATAAAAGTGAAACTTAACCAATCCTTCAAAATATCAGATTCATCATTAAATCTTTTAAAAACAAAGAAAGTTTAGAGTAAAAGCTGTGGACCTGGGAAGTCACATTCTCTTTTTTTTTTTTTTTAACTTGGTTAACAGCTTAATTTTCTCTTTCATTGACCTATCATACTAGGCCAAACAAGGCAATGCTAGATGATCATTCCTTAAGCATGTACTTATTAAACCATTGTTACACGTATAAAGGTAACTTTCATTAATTTATTATTTAATAAAAATTAATACACAGACATATTAGTTTTCGTGATCCATTTCTCATCACCAATTCAGCTCACAAATTTTACATGCAGAACATTCTGCCTCTGATATCATTAATCAAAAATATCTTTCTCTTCATGTCTTTGAATAACAAACACTAAATTAAGTGTAGAATGTAATATGATCTCTCTGAGACCTTTATAGGATAATTATGGATGTACATTTGAAAATGATCAATATTTATTTTTTTAAATACTAAAATATTAATGCAACATTAATGCTGCATATTCAGACATTTAAATTTTTAATAACAGTTTTGTATTAGGACTTTATCATTTGTTTATTTTCTTATTACTTTACTATTTATAATCAAAGCATGAAATAATTTTAGTTTAATAAGAAAGAACATATGTTTTTATTTTTAAAGTTTAAAGTACTTATTTTAAATTAGTAATTCAAGAAATACACTTAATATGTATTTTAATTATATCCTTTTCCTTAACTTTTTTGCAGAAAAAATTATGAGAAATACTTAAACATATGATTACAAGTATAAACTTATAAGTATATATTTAAGTATAAAGAAATATGTCTCATATTTATGTTCTATATTTCTATATATATTAAGCCTACAACACCAGTCTTTGTTCTTAATTGGAAAGGAAAAGTCTCAGACGATTGAAGCAGCAGTGATAGAGAAATGAAGATGAGTTTACTATAAATATGAGTAGTTTTGTTATCAAATTACAAAATGTCATTAAAAAATAGTTTCTGTGGAAAAACACAAATTGAAAGAGGTAAAATGATGGCAATCTTTAGGTCTCTGCAGGTATTTGATCAGAAGTATTTGCTTTTAATTGGGATAGAGCATATCGAATGGATCTTCTATAATTGTTTATTCTGTCAATTGTAGGTAAAAAACGCTTTTCAGGGCTAATTATTTTCTCTCACTCAAAATAAATTGCTTGTGGAATTTAGCAAACTCTATTCAGTTTATCTTCTGAAATGTTGATGTGTATTTGATGTGAACTCAAAGTATTATTTGATTTTTTCTTTATATTCATCCTTAGGGTTGAAAAGCTGCCACATACATCAAATATCCTTTGAACACAAAAGTACATGATAATGAAAGGAAGACATGCTTACCAAATGCATAGGATATAACAGATTTTGTCCTTGACCTGCATCAAACAAAGAAAGTAGACAAAAGGAGGAATGAATAGAAACTGCCAGACTGGGTCAAGTAAGTCAGTTTCCTTACTAAGTAAACAATTTAAAACTCGTCCTCACTTCTCAGTGTGTATTCTTCTGCCATCCCTGGTAAAAGTTCAAAACTGATTTCTGTGATTTCTATGACTAGATATCAATGTTTCAGATATTATCTTCTTTCTTTTTAGAAGTGCTTAGACTATGGAAAATCTGTTGGGCATCAGCCATGGGGCAGCTTTTTGAATATGTGATGCAGAGGTTTTATTAGAACTACACATCTCACATGCATGTCTCCAAAATGATGTTCTACAGAGTTACCGAACAAATCATTTTCCCAATTTCAATGTCAGATTTAATAACTAAATAAACCCTCCTATTATTCTTGAAGTTACTTAAACAACTTTCAATTCATGTAAGTTGTACAAGGAACATAGTAGTGGGAAGAAAGGAGGCAAGTGGGCTGGATTTTCATTCTTTTAGGTAATTTATTCATGAATTTCTACTTGGCATTTTTACCTCATCTGATTAGCACTTCCATATTTCTGAATTTTGTTGTAAAATTTTCATTTGCAGCAGCTGCTCTACTCTGGATTAGCAAATTGTCATTCTTTATCCCTCTTTCCCTTTTAGTTTTACCTGTCAGCTTGAATCAGAATCACTATTCTAAGAACTTTTTAATTAATGTCATTAAGGAAGATACACACCTGTTCAAATTGTTAGCATTCCATGTATGTTTTAAAACATTTAAAGCTTTTTTCAATATTTTAACATATGTAACCCTTTGGGTTCCTGGTCCTCTTCTATTTTACAGTTACTTTGTTTCCATAATCCAAATAAAATGGTCCCAGGTTCCATCCCAGATCCTGTTGAAAATCTCCTACTATCATATCATCGTACTTCTGAGGGTTCCTAAACAGTTGGTTACATTAATCTGTAATTTCTTCCTCCTGATATCTGCTCCCAGAGCTGGTCTCAATTATCACTTGTCAAAGCTGACTGCTTCGCCTTCAGCTCTGTTCACGTGTGTATTTTTCAACTTTAATTCCTCAGAGAAAAGCCAATGCAAGTTTACAGTGGTGACACTTTTACAAAAGTTTTGAGATAGCAGGGGTGTGATAGGAAAGTAGAGATTAGAACCCAAATCAGAACAAGGAACAAATTAAATACAATTGACCCTTTAAAAACAGGAGGGTTGGAGACACAGATATCCACCTCCTTCTGCAGTTGAGAATTCACATATAACTTTTGATGCCTCCAAAACTTAGCTTCTAATAACCTCTTTTTGACCAAAAGCCTTAAGATAACATGTGAATTAGACATTGCATTCTTACAATAAATGAGCTAGAGAAAAGAAATGTTATTAAGAAAATAAAAGAAAGAGCAAATACATTTCAGTACTATACTGTATTTAATAATACTACGAGTTTACATCACCTGTTACAAAAAAAAAAAAAAAAATCTGTCTGAAATGCTGAGGAATTGCAGTTGCAGACCTAAATCTGTGGTAGATATCCGGCAATTCAACTTTATATTTTAATGTCATGACTCTTTGCTTCTTGGGAGTACTTTCATCATCACTAGTGACACTGTGCATGGATTCCATGGTGTTATTCAAGGTTTATAATATTCCACTAAACACAAGAAAAAATATACTATAACTGTACAGGATCACATTTTACTGCCATACACAATTTACTAGAGACAAACTGCTCAAGTAGAGATAATTAGCATTACATGGTATTCTAAAGGGATACATGCAACACAGGAACTCACCACAACAGCAGTAGGAGGTGGCCGCCAAACTATTACAGCAGTACGGTATGCACTACAGGTAATTGTATGCAGTTATAGTTTAATACTACATATTTACATTTATTTATATTTCTCTCAGCTGTGAATGGCACCATGTATAGTCTGTATATGTATTTGTAAGTTTTGATAAATTTTAACTTTTTATAATAATCTATGTTTTATGATAATAAATGATAAAATATGCTAGTATATGCATGTACTTTGTCCATTTATGACAGATCTAACTTTTTTACCTTTTTTGGATATTTCTGCACAGTTTATTGACAAAGTTTTTTTTTCAAATATTTGAAAATCTCCAAAAAATTTTCAATGTATTTACTTGTAAAAAATTATGAAAGTGCATTTATACAATTCAAGCCTATGATTTTCAAGAGTCAACTGTACTATAATCAGTATTCTTCCAAGTTCCTCCTACATTCTTCAACTTCGCTGATTTGTATTTCTCATCATTCATAATTATCCCCAAATCCAAGCCTTCTACCATTCCCTGGGCCATTTACGAATTCCCAAAGTTTTGTTTCTCTGGAGTTTTGAGAAACCATTTTTAATATTTTTGACTCTATTACATAAAATTGTCTAACTCCTATATTGATTTACTGCTATAGTTTTAACATACCTTAATTTCCAATAAAAATGAATAAAAACAAACAGGCAATAAAGGCCATTAGCAGTGTTGATCTAAATTTCTTCTTCTGTGAGTAAGTCTATAGATTATAAGAATCCTGTAAGATTTAAAATACATATATATATATATATGCAAACACATACACACAAATATTGGCTATGAAATCAATACCCTTAGGGAATATCATAGAAATAGCTTTCAATGAAATATTTTAGATGGAGAAGTCATTTTAACTGTAAGCCACTTAATGCTGCATAACTGTTTTTTAAGCTTTTAATTTAAATGTGTTTGTGAATTTGTATACAATGTAAAACAAATAATGGAAGAAATATAAGACTGAGTCTCTATAACAATTAGGAAGCAAACATCACTGTTGGAGGAATAAATGAGAATGTATATAAAAGAGCTAGCTAAACTAAGATTCTTAAACAAATACTGTTTTGTAATATTAAGGAAAGAAAATATTTTAAATTACATGATGGATAGTAAAGCAATACATCTAAACAAGAAAATTACTAACTATAGTTTGAATACAAGGATATTAATACAATAAATATTTAAGAAATAAATTTAATGCTGAAACTACAAAAACAATAGCATGAAAATCATTGAACTGTGTACCAAATCAACAACTGTGTTTCTATATAAAGTATAAAAATTAGAAAATAGATATTTAAGACATGCAGAATTGTAAATATAAATTAGAGATAAAATTTTGTCAATTTCAGTTAAGAATTTTTTTTAATTTTTCTCATAAAAATAGATGTCTCATAATGAAAGTTACAAATAAGAAAAGCATTTCCACAAAGGTTTGTATTCAATGTTTAATGACAAATACACAATTAGATTTATTGATTTTATCAGAGGAGCTACTGCCATCTGTAATTTCAGAAGTCCTTGCAATTATTTATGGCTTTTAATGAATTGTAATCAACTATGGAAATAAACTATAATCCCTAAAGCCTTTGACATGCCATTTAACATCAGTTTTTATTTTATTTTTGATAAGGTACAGTGATGACTCTATCCTGCATGGAGATGACAAACTGAGAATAAAAAAGACATAAAATGATTTCCAACACCTCAGATGGTCTCTAAACAACATCAGTAAAATTGAGTATTCTCTGAGCATTGTCACAAAATATGGCATTCAGGATAATGGAACTACGGAACTGACAGTCAGTTAGAAGCTCAAGGACACCATGATATGATACATCTGCCAATTATGGGAGAGCTTAACACTAATGCAGAATAAATGGTTTACATCGAAATGTGATGGAATGACAACTGCTAAGAAAGTATCAAAGAAACTGGATTTTTTCTTTCAAGGAAGACTACACTGCTAAGAAATTTTCAGTCAGTGTTCTATTATTACCAATATAGTCAGAAAGACAATGGG
Source organism: Plecturocebus donacophilus (assembly GCA_004027715.1). Lineage (NCBI taxonomy): Eukaryota > Metazoa > Chordata > Mammalia > Primates > Pitheciidae > Plecturocebus > Plecturocebus donacophilus. Next base: position 131,148 of record PVKP010000540.1, read on the forward strand.
ATTCTTTAAAATATAGAGCCCTGTAGAACTAACACTAATTCCATGATTGGGGAGCAAAGATAAAATCATCACTACTTCAAATGGTATCAGACATTTTCACAAAGCAAATTTTATCCATAATTTTGGTTTTTTTATAAGCATTATAAAAGCTTACAATTGAGCTACATATAGCTTTCTATCAAAAAAAAAAAAGAATAAATATTACTAAATTAAGTAACTTGAAGGCAGTAGATGCTTTGGAAAGAAAAAGTGCTGGTAATATTTTTTAACATAATATCTTAGAAGACAAAAATAGCCTCATATTATTAGATGAGTGACTCTAAGTTCTTTTAAAAATAATGAAAGATATTATTGACTCAATGATCATATATGTTTGTATGCTAAGGTAGCATCTTATTTATTCCTGACTAATCACATCCATCTCTAGTTGACAGTGATAATATATGATCGGGCAGTTGAGTAAAAGATAGAACAACCCCAAATACACAATTGTGTTAAATTTAAAAATTCAAGGCAGAGGAAACAGCATTCACAAAGGCAAGGAGGTATTTGATACACTGACATATTTTTCTATAGTAGGAATAAATAGAACCAAAGACACATAACAGAACCAAAGACACAAACCACATGATCATCTCAATAGATGAAGAGAAGGCCTTCGAAAAAATTTAACAGCCCTTGATGCTAAAAACTCTCAATAACCTAAGTATCGATAGAATGTATCTCAAAATAATAAGAGCTATTTATGACAAACCCACAGCCAATATCATACTTAATGAACAAAAACTGGAAGCATTCCCTTTGAAAACTGGCAAAAAACAAGGATGCCCTTTCTCACCACTCCTATTCAACATACTATTGGAAGTTCTGGCCGGGATGGTCAGGCAAGAAAAAGAAATAAAGAATATTCAGTTAGGAAAAGAGGAAGTCAGATTATCTCTATTTGCAGATGACATGATTGTATATTTAGAAGACCCCATCGTCTCAGCCCAAAATCTCCTTAAGATGATAAGCAACTTCAGCAAAGTCTCAGGATGCAAAATCAATTTGCAAAAATCACAAGCATTCCTATATACCAATAATAGAGAGAGAGCCAAATCATGAGTGAAGTCCCATTCACAATTGCTACAAAGAGAATAAAACATCTAGGAATGCAACTAACAAGGAATGTGAAGGACCTCTTCAAGGAGAACTACAAACCACTGCTCAAAGAAATTAGAGAGGACACAAACAAATGGAAAAACATTTCTTGCTGATGGTTAAGAAGAATCAATATCATGAAAATGGCTATACTGCCCAAAGTAATTTATAGATTCAATGCTATCCCCATCAAGCTACCATTTATTTTCTTCACAGATTGGCAAAAACCTCTTTAAACTTTATATGGAACCAAAAAAGAGCCTGCATAACCAAAACAATCCTGAGGAAAAAAAAAAAAAGCTGGAGACATCACACTACCTGACTTCAAACTATTCTACAAGGCTACAGTAAGCAAAACAGCATGTTACTGATACCAAAACAAAGATATAGACCAATGGAACAGAAAAGAGGCCTCAGAAATAATGCCACACATCTACAGTCATCTGATCTTTGACAAACCTGACAAAAACAAGCATTGGGGAAGGATTCCCTGTTTAATAAATGGTGTTGGGAAAACTGCCTAGCCATATGCAGAAAGCTGAAACTGAATCATTTCCTTACAACTTGTACAAAAATTAACTCCAGATGGATTAAAGATTTAAACATAAGACCTAACACCCTAGAAAACTTAGGCAAATACCATTCAGGACATAGACATGAGCAAAAAGTTCGTGACTAAAACACCAAAAGCAATGGCAACAAAAGCCAAAATAGACAGATGGGATCAATTAAACTAAAAAACTTCTCCACAGCAAAAGACACTATCATTAGAGTGAACTGGCAATCAACAGAATGGGAAAAAAAATCTTTGCAATCTACCTGACAAAGGGCTAATACCCTGAATCTACAAAGAACTTAAACAAATTTATAAGAGAAAAACAACCTCATTCAAAAAGTGGGTGAAGTATATGAACAGACACTTCTCAAAAGAAGACATTTTTGCAGCCAACAAACATGAAAAAAAGCCATCATCACTGGTCATTAGAGAAATCAAAATCAAAATCACATTGGGATACCATCTCATGCTAGTTAGAATGGAGATTATTAAAAAATCAGGAGACAACAGATACTGGAGAGGATGTGGAGAAATACGAACACATTTACACTGTTGGTGGGAGTGTAAATTAGTTCAACCATTGCGGAAGACAGTGTGGCTATTCCTCAAAGATCTAGAACTAGAAATACCATTTGATCCAGCAAACCCATTACTGGGTATATACACAAAGGATTATATATCATTCTATTATAAAGACACATGCACACATATGTTTATTGCAGCACTGTCCACAATAGCAAAGTTGTGGCTCCAACCCAAATGCCCATCAATGATAGACTGGATAAAGAAAATATGGTACCTATACAACATGAAATATTATGTATGCAGCCATAAAAAAGGAATGAGTTTATGTCCTTTGCAGGGACATTGGATGAAGCTGGAAGCCATCATTCTCAGCAAACTGACACAAGAACAGAAAACGAAACACCGCATGTTCTCACTCATAAGTGGATGTCGAACAATGAGAATGTACCACCTTTTCTTTATTAATTCTATTGAAGAACATCATGGTTGCTACCAAATTTTAGCAGTTATGAATAAAGCTACTACAAACATATGTGTCTAGGTTTTTGGGTAAACATGGACACAGGGAGGGGAACATCACACACTGGGACCTGTAGGGGAATGGGAGCTAGAGGAGGGACAGCAATGGGTGGGGGTTAGGGGAGGGATACCATTAGGAGAAATACCTAATGTAGATGACAGGATGATGGATGCAGCAAACCACCATGTCACATGTATACCTATGTAACAAACCCACACATTCTGCACATGTTTCCCAGAACTTGTATAATAATTTTAAAAAAGAAATAGAAAAAGTCAGAATTATAGTAAAAGTACTAGAAGATAATTATTCAAGGAATTGCAGATCTTATTTAAATCTAAGGTAATATTGAAAATCATATTTTGATGTTTAATTTTCATTCACTCTCTAGTTATTAATGGTGAGTAGTCAAACTGTTGAGGAAATATAAACATAAATCTATTTAGCATTTTCTATGTGATGGAGCTTAGTCTTGAGCAATGCCCTGCTTATTCAAGTTGTCTCTTTTCTTCCTTTCTTTCTCATTAGATAAAATGTGGTGATAATCAACCAGCTTTATTAACTATTGGCAATTGTCTGATGGAATTGATTATTTTTATTTCCAATTATGTAGATTTCTTTTGGATATATTTTGTTTTTTAATCTAAATTAACAGATTTAATATTTCAGTTCAGTTGTAGATTTATAAAAAATAATTAGAACATCCTAAACTTCAATTTCCCCTATTATTAATGTATTGCCTTAGTGTGGCACAAGTATGACAATTGGCACACCAATATTGGTACACTTTTAACTATAGTTCATTGTTTATATTAGGAATCACTCTTTGTGTGGTACATTTCTTTTCTTTCTTTTTTTTTTTTTTTTTTTTTTTTTTTTTTTTTTTTTTTTTTTTTTTTTTTACAAAATGTATGACATATATCTGCCACTACAATATCTTTTTTTAAAACTATATATATTTTATTGCATTTTAGGTTTTGGGGTACATGTGAAGAACATGCAAGATTGTTGCATAGGTACATACATGGCAATGTGGTTTGCTGCCTTCCTCCCCATCACCTATATCTGACATTTCTACCCATGTTATCTCTCCCCAAATCCCCACCCACCACTGTCCCTCCCCTAGTTCCAGCCCCACACAGACCCCAGTGTATGATTCTCCCCTCCCTGTGTCCATGTGTTCTCATTGTTCAACACACACCTATGAGTGAGAACATGTGGTGTTTGATTTTCTGTTCTTGTGTCAGTTTGCTGAGAATGATGGTTTCCAGGTTCATCCATGTCCCTACAAAGGACACGAACTCATTGTTTTTTATGGTTGCATAGTATTCCATGGTGTATATGTGCGACATTTTCTTTGTCCAGTCTATCATCAATGGGCATTTGAGTTGGTTCCAAATCTTTGCTATTGTAAACAGTGCTGCAATGAACATTTGTGTGCATGTGTCCTTATAATAGAATGATTTATAATCCTTTGGATATATACCCAGTAATGGGATTGCTGGGACAAATGGAATTTCTATTTCTAGGTCCTTGAGGAATCGCCACACTGTCTTCCACAATGGTTGAACTAATTTACACTCCCACCAACAGTGTAAAAGTATTCCTATTTCTCCACATCCTCTCCAGCATCTGCTGTTTCCAGATTTTTTAATGATCGCCATTCTAACTGGCGTGAGATGGTATCTCAATGTGGTTTTGATTTACATTTCTCTAATGACCAGTGATGATGAGCATTTTTTCATATGTTTGTTGGCCTATATATGTCTTCTTTTGAAAAGAGTCTGTTCATATCCTTTGCCCACTTTTGAATGGGCTTGCTTGTTTTTTTCTTGTAAATCTGTTTTAGTTCTTTGTAGGTTCTGGATATCAACCCTTTGTCAGATGGGTAGATTGCAAAATTTTTTCCCATTCTTTTGGTTGCCACTTCACTCTATGATTGTTCCTCTTGCTGTGCAGAAGCTCTGGAGTTTAATTAAGTCCCACTTGTCTATTTTGGCATTTGTTGCCAATGCTTCTGGTGTTTTAGTCATGAAGTCTTTGCCTATACCTATGTCCTGAATGGTTTTGCCTAGATTTTCTTCTAGGATTTTTATGGTGTTAGGTCTTATGTTTAAGTCTTTAATTCATCTGGAGTTCATTGAGTGCAGGGTGTCAGGAAGGGGTCCAGTTTCTGCTTTGTGAACATGGCTAGCCAGTTTTCCCAATACCATTTATTAAACAGGGAATCTTTTCCCCGTTGTTTGTTTTTGTCAGTTTTGTCAAAGATCAGACAGCTGTAGATGTGTGGCATTGCCTCCAAGTCCTCTCTGTTCTGTTCCACTGGTCTATATCTCTGTTTTTGGTACCAGTACCATGCTGTTTTGATTACTGTAGCCTTATAGTATAGTTTGAAGTCAGGTAGTGTGATGCCTCCCGCTTTGTTTTTTTTTTGCTTAGAACTGACTTGGCTATGCAGGCTCTCTTTTGGTTTCATATGAAGTTTAAGCCGGTTTTTTCCAGTTCTGTGAAGAAGGTCACTGGTAGCTTGATTGGGATAGCATTGAATCTGTAAATTACTTTGGGCAGTATGGCCATTTTCATGATATTGATTCTTCCTGACCATGAGCATGGAATGTTTCTCCATCTGTTTGTGCCCTCTCTTATTTCCTTGAGCAATGCTTTGTAGTTCTCTTTGAAGAGGTCCTTTACATTCTTTGTTAGTTGTATTCCTAGGTATTTTATTTTCTTTGTAGCAATTGTGAATGGCAGTTCGTTCTTGATTTGGCTCTCTTTAAGTCTGTTATTGGTGTATAGGAATGCTTGTGATTTCTACACATTGATTTTTTATCCTGAGACTTTGTTGAAGTTGCTTATCATTTTAAGGAGATCTTGGGCTGAGATGATGGGGTCTTCTAAATATACAATCATGTCATCTACAAATAGGGACAATTTGACTTCCTCCTTTCCTAATTGAATATCCTTTTTTTATTTTTCTTGCCTAATTGCTCTGGCTAGAACTTCCAATACTCTATTGAATAGGAGTCCTGAGAGAGGGCATCCTTGTCTAGTGCCAGATTTCAAAGGGAATGCTTCCACTTTTTGCCAATTTAGTATGATATTGGCTGTGGATTTGTTGTACATAGATCTTATTGTTTTGAGATATGTTCCATTAATGCTGAGTTTATTGACAGTTTTTAGCATAAAGGGCTGTTGAGTTTTGTCGAAGGCCTTCTCTGCATCTATTGAGATAATCATGTGGTTTTTGTCTTTAGTTCTGTTTATGTGATGGATTATGTTTATAGATTTGCATATGTTGAACCAGCCTTGCATCCCTAGGATGAAGCTGAATTGTTCATGATGGATAAGATTTTTGATGTGCTGTTGTAATCGGTTTGCCAGTATTTTATTGAAGATTTTTGCATCGATGTTCTTCATGGATATTGGCCTAAAATTTTCTTTTTTAGTTGTGTCTCTGCCAGGTTTTCATATAAGGATGATGTCAGTTTTTACAAGATGAGTTAGGGAGGTTTCCCTCTTTTTGTATTGTTTTATATAGTTTCAAAAGAAATGGTACCCACTCCTTTTTGTATATCTGGTAGAATTTGGCTGTGAACTCATCTGGACCTGGACTTTTTGGTTGGAAGGGTATTAATTGCTGCCTCAACTTCAGGCCTGGTTATTGGTCTATTCAGGGATTCAATTTCTTCCTGGTTTAGTCTTGGGAGGGTATAAGTTTCCAGGAATTTATCCATTTCTTCTAGGTTTACTGGTTTATGTGCACAGAGTTGTTTGTAGTAATCTCTGATGGTAGTTTGTATTTCTGGGGAGTTGGTGGTAATATACCCTTTCTCATTTTTTATTGCATTTATTCAATTCTTCTCTCTTTTCTTTTTATTAGTCTGACTAGTGGTCTATTTTGTTGATCTTTTCAACAAAACAGCTCCTGGATTTATTGATTTTTTTGAAAGGTTTTTTGTGTCTCTATGTCCTTCAGTTCTGCTCTGATCTTAGTTATTTCTTGTCTTCTGCTAGCTTTTGAATTTGTTTGATCTTGCCACTCTAGTTCTTTTAATTGTGATGATAGGGTGTTGATTTTAGGTCTTTTCTCCCTTCTCATTTAAGTTAGTTTTTCTTGAGGCATTGATTCTTTTATCATTATGTAATGCCCTTCTTTGTCTCTTTTGATCTTCGTTGCTTTAAAGTCCGTTTTGTCAGAGACTAGGATTGCAACCTTTGCTTTTTTTTTTTATTCTCTGTTTGCTTGGTAAATCTTCCTCCACCCCTTAATTTTGAGTCTATGTGTGTCTCTGCATGTGAGATGGATCTCCTGAATACAGTACACCTAATGGGTCTTGTCATTTTATCCAATTTGCTAGTTGTGTCTTTTGATAGCATTTATGTGCATTTATATGCATTTAGCACATTTACATTTAAGGTTAATATTGTTATATGTGAATTTGATCCTGCCATTTTGATACTAGCTGGATGTTTTGTCCATTAGTTGATGCAGTTTCTTCATTGTGTCGATGGTCCTTACCATTTGGTACGTTTTTGCAGTGGCTGATACTGGTTGTTCCTTTCTGTGCTTAGTGCTTCCTTTAGGAGTTCTTGTAAGGCAGGCCTGGTAGTGAAAAAATCTTTCATCGATGGCTTGTCTGTAAAAGATTTTATTTCTCCTTACCTTATCAAGCTTAGTTTGGCTGGATGTGAAATTCTGAGTTGAAAGTTCTTTTGTTTAAGGATGTTGAATATTGGCCCCCACTCTCTTCTGGCTTGCAGGGTTTCTATCAAGAGATCCACTGTGAGTCTGATGGCCTTCCCTTTGTGGGTAACTCGACCTTTTTCTCTAGCTGCCCTTAGCCTATTTTCTTTCACTTCAACTCTGGTGAATCTGACGATTATGTGCCCTGGGTTTGCTCTTCTTGAGGAATATCTTTGTGGTGTTCTCTGTATTTTCTCTATTTGAATGTTGGCCTACTTGTTAGGTTGGGGAAGTGTTCCTGGATAATATCCTGAAGAGTGTTTTCCAGCTTGGATTCATTCTTCCTATCACATTCAGGTATACCTATCAAACGTAGATTAGGTCTTTTCACCTAATCCCATATTTCTTGGAAGCTTTGTTCATTTCTTTACACTTTTTTTTGTCTAATCTTACCTTCTTGTTTTGTTTCACCGAGTTGATCTTCAATCTTTGATATCCTTTCTTCTACTTGATTGATTCAGCTATTGAAACTTCTGTATGCTTCATGAAGTTCTTGTGCTGCGTTTTTCAGCTCCATCAAGTTATTTATGTTCATCTCTAAGCTGGTTATTCTAGTTAGCATTTCATCTAACCTTTTTTCAACGTTCTTAGTTTCTTTGCATTGGGTTAGAATATGTTCCTCTAGCTGAGAGAAGTTTGTTATTATCCACGTTCTGAAGCCTACTTCTGTCAATTTAGCAAACTCATTCTCCACCCAGTTTTGCTCCCTTGCTGGTGGAGAGTTGTGATCCCTTGGAGGAGGAGAAGCATTTGGTTTTTGGTGTTTTCATCCTTTTTCCTCCTGTTTCTTCCCTTCTTCATGGATTTATCTACCTTTGATCTTTGAAGTTGGTGACTTTCAGATAGGGTCTCTGAGTAGAAGTCCTTTTTGTTGATGTTGAGGCTATTTCTTTCTGTTTTTGAGTTTTCCTTCTAACAATCTGGCCCCTCTGCTGTAGGACTGCTAGTGGTCCACTCCGACCCTGCTTGCCTGGGAATCACCTGCGGGGGGCTGCAGAACAGCAAGGATTGCTGCCTGTTCCTTCCTCTGGTAGCTTCCTCTCAGAAGGGTACCTGCCAGATGTTAGCCAGAGCTCTCCTGTATGGGGTGACTCTTTGGATATACAGAGAACAGGGAGCCACTTGAAGGGGTAGTTTGTCCCTTGTCACGGCTCGCATGTTGTGCTGAGAGCCCCATTTCTCCCTTCAGAGCTGCTGGCCAGGGACGTTTGAGTCTGCTGCAGTGGAATCCACAATCACTCCTTTTCCCAGGTGCTCTCTCCCAGGAAGGCGTGGCTTTATTTGTAAGTCCCTGAAAGGCTGCTGCCTTTTTGAGAGATGCCCTGCACAGCAAGGAGGGACTCTAGTCACGGTCTGCCTGCAGAGGCGTTTTGAGCTGCCTTGGGCTCCCCTCAGCTGCTGAATAGACTTCTTTATGCTTTTGTTTACACAGGTAAGGTTAGAGTTGCCTTGGTAATGGCGGACAGCCCTCCCTTTACTGAGCTCCACCATTCAGAGTCCAGCTCAAACTGTTGTGCTGGCTGCGAAAATCCCAAGCCAGTGAAATTCAGTTTGCTGGTTTCCGTGGGTGTGGGACCCGCAAAGCCAGATCTCCTGGCTCCCTGCCATCAGCTCCCTTTCTCTCAGGGGTATGGGTGATTCTCTCACAGGTGCTCCAGGTGCCAGTCAAAATGACTGTTCAGATTTGCACTGGGAACTGGTGGCACCAGCAGAATCAGCCACCCAGCTTTGCCCTGGAAATCCGCAGGCCCTGTCAGCAGGTGGGGATCTCCTGGTCTGCGGGCTGCAAAGACCATGGGAAAAGTGCAGTATCCAAACCAGAGCTCTGGAGTGGCTGGAAACATCTCCAGTGTCCTCTGTTGGGTAGGAGGGCCCTGCACTTCCCGGGTGAGGCAACACTCCACCCTGCCTTGGTTTGCCCTCCTTGGGCTACACCCACTGTCCAACCAGTCCTGGTACCTTGAGATGAAGCTGGTACCTTGGTTGGAAACACAGAGATCACTGGCTTTCTGTGTCCCTCTCACTGGGAACTGCACTCTGGAGCTGTTCCTATTCAACCATCTTGGTGGAAGACGAAAAATGTTTTTACATACGAGGATTAAGCTTTAAACTACAAAGTTTATAATGATCTAAGAAAAATAATTTTCTTACTCTTACAATTACTTTTCATCATCCATACCATTTTTAATGAACTTCAAAATGTCATTTATTCCAAGAGGCAGTACACTTTTTGGCAGCATGTAGACAAAATATTTACAAAGAATGCAATGAAATTGTGGTATGTTATCAAATTATAAAAATGCCTTAGTTTTACAGATATTAAAATGAAAAAAGTGAGCACTGAAATTGATACTTGGGTTATCATTTTATGCTATTTAATATATTATCAAATGATAATATCAGAAAATATATATTCAGAATTTTAGAGAAATGTTTAATTTCTCAAAGGCTATAACATTATTCATGAAATGATAAAAATATCTACAAAGTTACAATGGATATTATTCAAAAATATTTGAATTTAGATAACATTCCTGGTAACTTTTTTATAGATATTATATTATTATATTTCTTGGAGAAATCTTATTTTTGAAATATGCTTCATATTTCATGTAGGGTTTCAAGAATTTGGAATTAGTCTTTTAATAGTAATCACTTGCATTTAGCATTTTTCCCAAATGGAAAATCTAATTCTGTCAGCCTGATACTAGATTTAACTGGACTTAATAACTAATTTTTATATTTCATTGTGCACCCTGTTGAGAGAATGGCACCAACTATTTTTTTCTCTCCTACTTACTTCCAATTTCATGAACTAAAGTATTTCTCAAAAAAACATAACATCTTTGAATTATATTTTTTTCTAATTATTATAGGCATAGAATTTCTTTGAAGGTGACAGCAAGAGATTGTATTTTTGATGTTATTTTCAGTCTGGCAATTACTGAATTATTGAATTAATCTAGTTATAACTGTTTGCTGAGATAAAATGAAAGTTTAATGAAGAAATGGAACAAACATAGTATTTGATCATCAATCTGCATGTCAGTAAGGCAATTTCTTTATACTCAAGACCCTTTCTTGGCATCTATGTTACAGTTAATACCTATTATAGAGATAAAAACACACCAAAGTTTACATCTCAGCTGGTTCCAGAGAAAAGTTAAATAAGTGTGTTTGCCTTAATGCAGACTTGTTTTTACATTTTTTGATAAATCTATCACTTAGGAAGGTAACTCAGTGTTCTTGAGTTAACTGTCCAAATTGACACACTTCTCATATTCCTGAAGGCAGAGTTAAGAAAGGCATAGCAGGTGGAATGTGAACTTCTCTTGGAGCTAAGTTTTCTCTGAACAAAAGCACTTAAATGTATAAAACATTACCAAATATCTTCCCCAATTTAGCCAATGGAATAGAATCTCAATGGAATTAAATTCCAATAGAATAGAAGTTTCCCCAAATGGATCCAAAGGTATAAAAACTGTCATAATAGTCTATATGTCTCCAACCATTTATAATTAAACTGCCTACAAGGAAAGTTGTTCAGATGCTCCTTGACTTACAATGGGGTTAGGATCTGATAAGCCCATCCCATGTTAAAAATATCGTAAGTTGAAATGTATTTAATATCCTCAGTAAATCTATCATAATGTTGAGAAATCATGTCAAAACATTGTAAGTCAAGGATCTTCCATATTCCTATGACTCAATTTCTTCCGGTAGTCTTTCAGAGGATTCACTATTAATGTTAGTATTCAGTTCCCTAGAGAAAATTAAGTTAGCTGGGAAGTAATGCAGATAGATCAATAATAGATAGATAGATAGATAGATAGATAGATAGATAGATGATAGGAGATAGATAGAAAGGTAGATATATAGATAGATAGATGATAGACAAATAAGCAAGCATACAATCATAAAACAGTCATCACATATACAAGCAGTTAGCATGAATCTTAAAACCACTCATTTAATTACTGTATCAGGACAGGAGAGAAGAGGAGTAACATCTCTCTGTCATAAGAGCTGAAACTATCATATGAGCTGAAGAATTCAGCAGTGGCCTTGAGATGTATAGAGATCAGAGAAAACAGGCCACTTTTATCACAGTCAAATATTGTTTTCTATTATTGCCAGATAAAAAATTCTAAGGCAAATAAAATAAAGTCTTAAATATATGAGAATACATATTTTAACCTTAAATTCACTTACTGTCATGTGATAAATTTCTGTAAAAAAATTTGAAACAGTCACTGTATTTAAAGATCTTAAAACAAGAATTTTAGCCATCAGTCAACCTACCTGCTGAGCGTACCCCAAAACTGCCACAGAGCACAACTGGTGGAATTATACCTCAACTGTGCAACAAGCATTAAATCTTTCTATTTTATATACATAATATAAGATACTTTTTTCTTCAGGTACCTGGTCATTGCTTAATGACTTAAACACACACATACTCTTCGCATAAATAATTAAATGTATTTAAGCTGTCCCTATTTACAATTTTATTTAAGACTTCTTTATTTCCTTTAGATTTGTTTTAATCTGGCAATAATATGAACCAATTTTTGACTGTTTTCTATTCTAAAGTGGCTTGTTTTCTCCAATCTCTATACATGGGGCCACTGCTGAACTCGTCAGCTCATATGATAGTTTCAGCTCATGTGACAGACAGATGTTACTCCTCTTCTTTCCTGTCCTGATATAGTATTTAAATTGGTGGTTTTCATAATAGAGATTTGCCATTTTTTAATACTGGTCACACATATGTGTTTCTAATAAAAGAAAATATTTCTGCTTAAAAAATATTTACATATACACATAGATATTTTACTATATATACACTATGCACATAGGATAATAGAGTTTATCTCTGGAGGAGCCACTAAGACATACCATGTGATCCAAGAGTTGCCTTAGAAAGGAAAAGTATCTCTTCAATTGTAGGAGTATCTGCGGAGAAACATTCCAGACAAATGAATTAAGTTTTTAGTTGGAGTGACAGGATATCATAGAGAGAGTTTCTCAGTTTTTTTTAAACGTTAATTTATTAGATTCTTGCTGTCTTATTCCTTTCAATTCTTCATACTCTTTTACTGTAGAATGGAATTTGTGGGAGGTGGTCAGTGACAAGAGCCATTTTGACCTTTGTTTTAGGACACATGGTATTTTCCCATCAGAATTGAGGGGCTAGTTGTTTCTGAAGACAATGAATATTCAGATTTATGTATTAGACTCACAATAAGACACCACCATATACCCACAAAAATATCCAAAATTATAAATGTGAAAAACACCAAGTATTTGCAAGAATACAGAGCAACTATAATTCTTAGCCATTGCTAGTAGTGATTTAAAATGCTACAACCTTTTTTGTAAAGATATGAAAATTTCTTATGAAGTTAAAAATACGTTTACCCTGCTACCTAAGAATTCTCAACCTAGTTATTTATCCAACAACAAGAAAAACACCTATTCACACAGGGCTTGTACACACAAGAATGTTCATGGAAATTTTATTCATTGTAGTCCAAACCTGCAAAACCTGGACAGGACACAATTGCGAATCAAACTATGTTAGAGTTATACAAAGTAGTTATACTCAGCATTAAAAGGATTGAGCTACTAATTTACACAACTTGGATGACTTTCATTTCTGTCATAAAGAAAATTTTTGAGTATTTGAATATAAGACGTTTTCATAGGGATGTGAGCTACATGGGTTAATGTACTCGTCACAACTTACCAAGCTGTATGCATAGGATTTGTGATTCTCACTCTACATACACTTTGCCTAAAACGAACAACTATAAATAAAAATTATCCAGACTTAAACTATTTTTTTCCCTTCACTCTATTCAACAGTTAAAGAATGCCAAAAGCAAAAAGTGGAGTTATTGTGAATTAGGGTTTGTCAGAGAGCACAAGAGAAAGATGTTAAAATTATTAGAAAGAGCGGAGTTAAAATGAAAAGCCAACATGGGGGTTGACAGTAGAGGAAAAAAAACTGAGCACTGGAAGGAAATCAATGGGTAGATGTAGAGAGGTCAAATCTGGTCAAAGATGAGGTTTAGAGAGAATAGCCAAGAAAAAACGCTGGATTCATAGGAAATTGTAGTCAGAAAGTGCAAAGGTCAAGTTTCAGATTTCACATAATTCAACAGTTTGAAGTTTGACAGGCTCCAGTGTTTGTAGATGTGAGTGACAAACTGACCCACCAAAGCATAGGAGTTTCCCAGGGCTACCATCACCAAGTATCCTAAACTGGATGACTTGGAACAGCAAAAATTGATATTCGCATGATTTTGGCAGTTACAAGCCCAAAGTCAATGTGTTAGCTGGGCCTTGCTCCCTCTGTGGGTGCAAGAGAAGGATCTGTCTCTGGCCTCTCTCCCAGATTCTGGTAGCTTCAGACATCTCTTGCTTTGTAGATGGTATTTACTCAGAATCTTCACATCATCTTCCCTCTGTGTGGCACTTTCTTTTCACATGCCATTCCTTCCCTGTGCCTGTGCCTGTCTTCAAAGGTTCTATTTTTATAAATACACAGTCATATTGGATTGGGAATCACACAGATGACCTCATCTTAACTCATTACATCCTACTATGACCCTGTTGCCAAATATAGCCACATTCTAAGTTACTGGGGTTAGGACTTCAACATATTAACTTAGGAAGGATACAATTCAACATAAAGCACATGGCTACAGGAACCAGGTTATTAATGGAATTGAGAAGTTAGTGATGGATACTGAGAATAATAAGGGAAAAAAATAATGTATTATGACATGAGTCAGAGGACAAGGCTAGAGGAACAAGGATCTAGATGGGGCATGGGGAACAAAGCCAGTTGCCACGGAGGAGTGGAATTGTGCAAGAAAGAGCAATAATTTTTGAGGGAAGCCAAATCAGCCTTATTTGCAGAGAATGCAGAATTGGGTTGTGGTGAAAGGTGGCCCAGTGGATAGGCTAAGAGGAACCAGAGGGATCATACAGAGTAGGATCTCAATGTGAGTGCAAGTGAGCCAGGGAGCCTGTTAATTCAGGAAGGCTTAGGTGTTGCCTGTGAACTGGACAACTCCCCTCTCATTGCCTTCACCTTATTTGCTTAAAATGACATTACATTTTGTCTTTTTGTTCTTAGGAGGGAAAGGCCAAACTCTTTTTCCCTGAAGGGCTTTGCAGTAGCTGCTTTCTTTGTTTAAAACATGATATTTGCATGACTGGGGCATTCATGTCATCCATCTCTCAGCTTAAATGTCACCAGCTCAGAGAAGCCTTCCCTGCCAAAGCAATACAAAATGACTACCTGGCCAATATCTATCATATCATACTTTAACTATTTGCGTGGAAGGCATCACTGTTTGACAAATTTCTAAATTGTTTATATTGTATATGTTTCAACACATGATAATGTAAGCTAACAATGAAAAGGATCCTTAACTCTTGATCACTTCTGTGTTCCCAGCAACTAGAGCAGTGACTGGAACAGGGAAGCACTTAAGAAACATTTGTTGAATGAATGACGATCATTTAAAAATCTGGAAACAACAGATGCTGGAGAGGATGTGGAGAAATAGGAACACTTTTACACTGTTGGTGGGAGTGTACATTAGTTCAACCATTGTGGAAGACAGTGTGGCCATTCCTCAAAGATCTAGAACTAGAAATACCATTTGACCCAGCAATCCTATTACTGGGTATATACCCAAAGGATTATGAATCATTCTGTTATAAAGACACATGTACATGTGTGTTTATTGTGGCACTGTTCACAATAGCAAAGACTTGGAACCAACCCAAATGCCCATATGATAGACTGGACAAAGAATATGTGACACATATACACCATGGAATACTATGCAGCCATAAAACAGGATGAGTTCATGTCCTTTGCAGGAACATGGATAAAGACAGAAACCACCATTCTCAGCAAAATGACACAAGAACAGGAAACCAAACACACATGTACCCCAGAATTTAAAATATAATTAAAAAAATTAAAAAAGAAAAGAAAGAAGTATTTGTTGAATGAAGCAAGATGTCTATTGGTTCGTCCTCATGTTCTCAGCATGTAGTACAGACCCATGTAACATAAGACGTGCTCAATAAATAATTGTGAATGCATTAATAAATAGATAAATGAGCAAAGGTAATAACCTTTTCAGTAATTACCGGAGATGCCACAGATTGAGATGACACATGATAACATTTTCCAGCTGGAAGTTTACAGAATGAATTACTTTCTCCAAAATTCTGGAAGATAAAGCAAGTGTGGTAGGCTGAATAATGGCTCAAAGAGATGTTCAGGCCTAATCTTCAGAACCTAAGAAGAGGTTACCCTACATGGCAAAATGGATTTAGCAAATGTAATTAAGTTAATGATCTTTAGATGGGGAAATTATCCTGGGTTATTTGGTGAGCCCAGTGTAATCAATAGGGTCTTTATAAAAGGGAGGCAAGAGGATTAGAGTTAGACAGAGGTTAGTGAGTGGGAAGTAGAAGGAAGTGAGTCAGAGAGAAATGTACATACAGTATGCTGGTGGCTTTGAAGATGGAGGAAGAGCCCACAAGCCAAGGAATGTAGAAAGGTTATAGAAGTTGTAACCAACGGGAAAATAAATTCTCCTTCAGACAGATTCTCCTCTAAATCTCCCCTGATGTGTTCAGAAGAAATGCTGCGCTATGTCCTCATTTTAAATTCCAGATCTTCAGTTCTATGAGAGAATCAATGTGTATGTGTTTTAAACCACTCAATTTGTTATAGCAGCAATAGGAAACAAATGCAATGGGTGAGGGGCAAGGTAGAAAGTTTGATTGCATGGATTCATTGAACACTGGGAGGGATTCTTGGATGGTAAATTTGTTTTGCCACATTATATTTACAGTAAAGTTATCATATTATAATATATAATTCAATATATACCTATGTGTATATATGTATTTTATATTGTTTTTCTACATGATACTAATTCATAGAATAAAATAAAATTACTATTATTTAATTCCAGTGTATATGTGTTTTATATTGTTTTTCTACTTGATAATAATTCATAGAATAAAATAAAATTACTATTACTTCATTCCAGTGTATATGTATGTGAACTAATTTTTCAAAAGCCAGAAATGATTTTTTCCCTTTGCCTTATTAGAAACACAATTGCCCTCTTTATTCACTATTCTTTATACTTATCTTTTACAAAACCAATAATCTTATAAACGGGCTCCATTAATGCTACCTCACAATGGGTTAAATTTAAGTCAATAAATAGCAATAGAAAGCAGTATTTTATAACCCAGAGAAATCTTTCAGATGCTTACTACATAAATGATGACTCACGGATCAGCAACATCAACAGCACCTGCGCATTTATTGGAACTGCAGATGCTTCCTCCACTCCAACTCTGTGGAATCAGAACTTACATTTTAATAACATCCCAGGTAATCTGTGTGCACAATCAATTTTGAAAAGCACTGGTTTCTTTCATCTAATCAAATTTTGTTTTATGAATAAGAACTTTCCAATAAATTAAAAGCCAGGATTTTCAGTTTATTAAAAACAAGAATGTAAATCTCACACTTTGAGCTTTTTCTGCTAGTTTTTTTTTTTTTTCTTTACTATAGACTAATAACTATTACCACCAACTACTAGCTTTGACTGAACATTTTCCCTTTAATTGTGATAACCACTTTAGTGTTGAGTGCAGGGTTGTGGGAGAGGTGGGAGGTGGGTGAGTCATACAGGCTGTTCTTTATGTGAGTATCACATGTGTCATCTTCCCAACAGATCAGCGATTTCAGTTTCTTCACCTCTGGGAGTAATTGACTATAAGCCTGGGTTTGGGGGAATCATAAACTATTAATTCATTCTCTTTCTTTTATAGTGGTTGAGAAAATGACCATAATAGAAGGAAAATGAGTCCATGAAGTCCATAAAGTTGAAGAAGTCAAAAGGTCCTGAATATTAACAAGAGATTAAACCTAAAAATATACCTACGTAAAAAATGAGAAAACATGATGGAAAGAGCTGATTTGTTGAACTGTAAATTAAATCACACTTCAACTGTATTGTGATGTAAATTAAATTATACTTATTTTTCTACTAATTGTACTGAGTTTTCAAAATATCACAGAGGTACTGATTAAATTGTCTTGCAAAATATTACATAAAACTCTCAAATATTTTATTAAAAATAAATGCCTCATATTCTGAAAACAATGATCTGATAAAATTGTCAATCTAAATTGCTTCTACCACTATACTTATTATAATAAATCAACTGATGAGAGAGATGGCACAAAATTTTAAATCAGAAGACAACCAAAAAGAAAAAAATTAAAATTAAAATAAGCATTAAAGAAGAGATTTATAAGAAGGAATCATTTTACAATTATTTTTTCTGTTCCCCTTTTTAAATATACTGTCAAACTATGTTGTTTATGTCTTTCGAAGAGGAGAATACAATTTATTTATTTTATACTACCTAAAACTTAATCTTATTTAAGATATTATAATTCACTTGTATTGTAAGTTCTTTGGAAATTTTAAAAGAACAAGCACTCATTTTTTTACAGTGTATATTGACCACAATTAATTCTGTTTTTACTCTACAGTTTCTCTCCTAACCTGTCAAATCTGTCACTTAAATATATACTGCACACAGCGTCAATCCTTAAGGGCTAAAACGAAACCAATCAGAAATTTTCAAGAGACAGACACAGTCAAGATATTTTATGATTTTCTTCATTGCTTAAGAGATTGGGAGAAAATCCATTACATGTAAAACTTAATGAGATGCATCACCAGTCATCAAGTATGTTTTTGCCCATAGAATAAAACCAAAGATGACTAAATTGATTAGGAGAACTTGATATTTTTTCTATATTTTAGCATAACAAATGAAAAACAAATCATTTAAAATTAACAGTTATGTGAAAGTAGACCACATGTTAAGCAATATTAATATAGATAGGAAATAGATTACTGATAGATGAGTAATAGTCTTGTGTAAGAGTCAGATAAACAGATAAATGACTGACAGTTACAAATAAGTCAGAAAATACTTATAAATTTTAATAAAATTGTTATGTAGATTATAAGACACATTAAGAATAGTAGTAAGCCCTCGACGTTCAGGTGCAGTGAGGGAAACGGGCCTTGGCTTCATCACTTGCTAGCTGTGTAAATACACTAACGTCATTGAACTTCCAAACGCCTTTGTTTTCTTCCCTGTTGAAAACTATATTAGTTCACCACCCAGGGATAAAATTGAATAGGTCTATTAATATTTAAACAATATTGCATCTATCCAAGTATAGCCACCATGGGAAAATAATGAGAAAAAAACTTAAGCAATTTCTTGATTTCTCAAATTATAACTGCATAAATAGAACAAGGTTATCAGTATTACATATGTGTAAAATATGCACAAGTCTATAATTAATTCAGAGGTAGCACAACTGAAACATCAAATTAATGAAGTAGTCAGCCTATCATATTTTTGTATTGAATTTTTAATTCAAGCATAGACCATTTTCAGGTCTTTCCAAGAACAATAGATCTAAAATGTCAAACGTCACTTCTTGGAATCAATATTATAGTGCAAATTTAATAGAACCTAACAATGATATAATTTCTTTTCATATACCCCTAATCATTATTAAGGTAAAAATATTAATTTTTTCATTGAACATGAGAGTAGAAAATTAAACCTTCCTATTTTAATAATGATTCATCTTATAATAAATCTTCTAGAGAAAACAGATCCTCACAAGTGGGCAGGCATCTTGATTCTGGTACTTCTGAAGAGAAAAGTAAGATGTCATTATCCCCCTCACCCTTTTGTCTCTGTGCATAGGCATGGCCCTTACCTCTGACTGAAGGCAAGATTTCATTTTCATCATGTCTGTTATTTTCTTTCTGTTTGATGAAACACTAAAGAAACAAGCAAAACACTAAGCGAATGTTAAGGAAGCGGAGCTCATCTGTCTCTTACACCATCTGGGAGTCTGGATTATAATATTCATGGGGAAATGACAAAAATAGGCTAAAGAAGGCATGTTTAGTGTGAGACTGAAAAAAAAGCAGTGCCACTGGCAAAATAACAAATATGACTGGGAAAGAGGGTCAACTATCACACAGACCTGCAAGTAGAAACAAACAGCTATCTTCAGGAAGTTCACAAGCAAAGACTTTTATGTCCAGACAAGCAAGAAGAGCGACAGGCTCCTACAGGGGCCTTTGTGATACAGGCTTCTGCTGCAGTGCAGTGAGAAGGGACTTCCCCTAAGGGGTCTGCTGGTACCGTCCTTCAGTGTCCTTCGGTGAGCAGTCTCGCAGATAGTCATATGGACGAGGCTGCTCCTGCCTAGATGTAAAATGTTACCTCTATTCGTTTTCCACTTCCGTGCAATAAATTACCACAAATAAAGCGCCTTAAGCAGCATACTTCTATAGTCTCGCAGTTCCTGTGAATCAGGAGTTAGATGTGGTCTAGCTGAATTTTCTGTTTCAGGGTCTCCCCAGGCTGTGGTTTAGGTGTCAGTTGATGTTGTGCTCTCATGAGAGTCTGGACTGTTAAAGATCCATTTCCAAACTCCTGCAGGCTGTTGATGGAATTCATTGAGATTTCCATTTTTGTTCTGGCTGTTAGCCGGATGGTGTCTCTAGGTCCTAATCTGCTTCCAGTGTCCTACCATGTGTCCCATACACAGCTATGGCTATGGTTGTTCTCATCTTCAAGTCCAGCAGGTGAATCTTTCTAACCTAGTCCCTCTTTTAAAAAAAAATTTACTTTAAGTTCTGGAATACATGTGCTGAATGTCCAGGTCTGTTACATAGGTATACATGTGCCATGGTGGTTTGGTGCACCCATCCACCCTTCACCTAGGTTTTAAGACCTGCGTGCATTAGATATTTGTCCTAGTGCTCTCCCTCCCCTTGCTCCCCACCCGCCGGCAGGACAGGCCCCGGTGTGTGATATTCCCCTACCTGAGTCCATGTGCTCGTTGCTCAGCTCCCACTTATGAATGAGAACATAGAGTGTTTCATTTTCTGTTCCTGTGTTAGTTTGCTGACAATGGTGGTTTTCAGCTTCATCCATCCCTACAAAAGACATGAACTCATTTTTTATGGCTGCATAGTATTCCACGGTGTATATGTGCTACACTTTATTTTTTTTGAGATGGAGTCTCACTCTGTTGTCCAGGCTAGAGTGTAGTGGCATGATCTCAGCTCACTGCAACTTCTGCCTCCAGGGTTCAAGCAATTCTCTACCTCAGCCTCCTGAGTAGCTGGGATTACAGGTGCCCACCACCATGCCCAGCTAATCTTTGTATTATTAGTAGAGATGGAATTTCACCATCTTGGCCAGGCTGGTCTTGATCTCCTGATCTCGTGATCTGCCTGCCTCAACCTCCCAAAGTGCCAAGATTACAGGCGTGAACCATCATGCCTGGCCCATTTTCTTTATTCAGTCTATCATTGATGGGCATTTGGGGTGGTTCTAAGTCTTTGCTATTGTAAATAGTGCTGCAATAAACCTATGTGTGCATGTGTCTTTATAGCAGAATGATTTATTATCCTTTGGGTATATACCCAGCAATGGGATTGCTGCTAATCCATTCCCTCTTTTTAAGAGCTTTAACCTGATGAAGTGAAGCCCACACGGGATATTATTTCTTTTGATAACTTGAAATCAGCTGATACTATATTTTAGTTATGTTTTTATATGCCTTTACCCTTCTCATATTCTACAGACTATAATCAAATCAGATTCTGTCCACACTAAAGCGGGATTACACAGAAGTGCAATCCCTTTGGAGAACAGTTTAGGCTGTGTCCACTATATTTTTCACAGATACAGATATTTATTTTAAAAAAATGGGAGTGTGAAATTGGGGAGAAGTAGACTGATATTTCTAGGAGTAGCACTGATGAGTTATATCAGACTGAATACAGGTTGAGAAGCTCCAAACATCACAGTCAACTTGGGGCAATAGATGTGTGTGTCTCTGTGTGTCTCTCTCTGTGTGTGAGGGTGTCTGTGTGAGTGTGTATGTGTACGTCTGTGTGAGTATCGTATTAATACTGAATTGGTGTATATGTATAATTTGAAATATCAATTTCTCTTGGCATTTTTATAATTTGGGGAACAGGTGCCTTTGTTTAGTCATTACTGAATTACTTTCAGATGTAGGAATCAATTTCTATTTTTTCTCACTTAACAGAATTATTGTTTCCCTAAAACGATTAGGGTACTTTACACTGAGACAAGTGGCTTTGGTGGCTCCAGAGGAACAAACCTTTTGCCAGTGATTGCAGAACCCACCTTTGAGAGTGATGTTTTGTTTTTCACTCCATAACCATGAAGCAAGTACAAGCCTGTTATAATTTCTGAACACATGTGAACACTCTAAAATTCTTGTAATTATTTGGGTTCGAAACTTTCAGGAAGTTGTCTAGTGTAAAAATATTTAAGCTGGAAACATCAGGATTCAATATTGACCTAAATGTAAACTAAAGGTTGAGAAATTCTTGGATATACAATGTTATAAATGATGGTTGATAGCCAAGTGTGATATTAAGCAGTATACAAAAACTGATTTGTAAAGTATCATAAAAAGACCCCATATACTGGTAATTCTCATGTAGCTACCTTTTCTCTTTATTCATGATAGAACCAGCCAGATTATTCAGAAAAAAATCAATTTTTAGAGTTTTCAACCTTTTTAACTAAGGTTTTGTGTGATGGCTACGGAATAAAATATAGGGTCTATCTCTATGTTTAATCCACATGTGTTTAGAAGCTGAGCAAGTCAAGATGTCTTAAACACAATTCTTGAAGTAGGTTTATACTGTCTTCTGTTTTACAGCATATTATGCTACTGTGGTCTCAGCATGCCTTAAGATCGTGGCTGTGTAGGGTAAGAATGAGACGCCTAGTCTTCTTATGAGAAAATTGTGATCAAGTAATCTATACATAGTATAATTTATGAACCCAACTAAGACCAGGGCTTGTAGCTGTGCCTGTATGGTGGCTGAAAACTGAAATTAATTTACTTTTATAAATTAGGTGAGAAAGCAGTGAGCCACACGGACCAAATTATTTACCGATGCTTAAAATCTAATTGGTAGTTTTAAAATGCCTAGAATATATGTATGATGATTTCATTGTCTATTCATTTTCTATAGCTATGTTTTTAGTATCATTCTATGTAGTATCATTCCCCTAGTGGATAAGAATCAGAGTATACATTATGAATATTTCAAACAACAACAGTATTTGACATTCTAGGTATCAATAGGTAATCATTCAAAAGATGAATGAATGAGAAGAAAATCACTCACTCTGTAAGTTAATGATATAACATAACTAACACTACAAGACCAAAAAAAGCCTTAAGTTATTAAATTTACTTATACTAAGGAAAATAAGGCAAAATAATAAGGCAGGACTTTCAAATTTGAAAGTAAAACAAGGGTGGCTTCATAAAATAAGGCAAACTGAACCTGGTGTACACTACCTGCATATCTCTAAAATATATTATTCTTTAAGCTTTTGAATTTCTGAAATTACATTATTATCAAAGCAGGCATAGCACGGCATGCCTTGTACTTTGATGTTGGATGACTAGTTCTTCAGCTATGTTTTTTTTTGTGGCTAAATCCTTGGTTGAAGGGCTTGCAACTCTGTCAAAATAATGATAACAATGGTAGCAAATGCCAGATAGAATATTATATCTACATCAATAATTGCAGATTAGAACTTTCAAAAAGCTTTTTAATAGTAAGGTTTCAATCTAATTTTCAGTTGAATAGTGCTGTTGAGAATGTTTATTTTATTGCATAGTTCTTGGTTTATTCTCCAGTGACTGATTGGTCATGTTAATTTACCTAATGCACATTTAACAAGGCCAAACATAGTATAAAAAGTTGTCATAATTTTGTTATAATGCATTATAGTTGAAAACTATTTCTGTCTAATTAATTGCTTACAAAAAGCATAAGAGCATGTTTTCATCAGTTATACAGAATAATCATGAAATTTGAGGAAAAATTAAAATATCATTATGTAATTGGACATTTTGTATTCAAGTATATCATAGGAAAAATAAAGTCATTAACATCTACATGAATATCACAAATTCATTGATATTTTTATTGTTTTACTTCATGTATTATTCCCCTTGATGATGATAGTGACCCAGAAAATTAGAGGCAACTATAATTTAAACAAATAGTAACTATGTAAGTTGCTTATATATAAAAGTACAAAAATTGTATTTATGTATGAATTCAGTAAGTATTTCCTAGCTGCCTACTGCTTAGGAATGTAGGGAAATGACAGTAGCAATGTAGGGAAGCAATTCCCTGCCTTCTAGTGCAGTGATCTGCGACCCTGGCTCTTCTTCCTTACTACTTCTGGAACTATTGAAATAAAGACACATAACCCAACTTGAGAAAATTGTGATTCAGAACTTCTCAGGCAGGTCCCAAATAATCCTATTTAGGAATTCTGTTTAGAAATAATTCACTTTGTGATTTGAAGGAACCAGCATTTTTGAAAAACCAGCTTTCTATGACTCACTTCCTAATGAAAAAGGCATCATCAAAATAAATCTAACACCATAGAAATACACCCTGAATAAAGTATACCTAGCCCATTGTATTTTTTCTCAAAACTCATTAAGACTCTGATTGTTTCATTTGGATTTTGAATGGAGAATAAAAAAAGATACAACTTCTTTTTTTTTTTGCAAAACATTAGTTATAGGATAGATTAGGTTATAGAGCAACCATAGAATTGATCATGAATTATGCTAAGCGTTTTTTGGAGTCCTTCTTGAAGGTAGGGACTCTGAAGAATTTTGGGTAAAAGAGTCTTCTCTGTGATCTGGAGAGTGAACACTTGTTGCAGAACATTTCAACTCTTACAGGAGGAAATGAATGCATAGGAGACTGTTCTAGCAAAAAGAGACTAATAAAGGTGGCATGAACTCAGATGAAAAAGAGCGAATTTGAGAAAAATTCTGAAGGGTCAAAGGGGTCAATAAATAGAATTTTGTGAACTGTTGAGGTTGAGGTATATGGTAGAAGGAGAAATACAGAATGAGATCCATTATCTAAGCCCTAGCTTTATTATCATATCATCAAAGACCTTCCCAATCTCTCAGTTTATATGATTTGTTTCTGCACTCGCCATTAATATGATATATTCTTCTTTCATTACACATATCAAACTTTACAACTATATATTATTTCTATATTTTTCAAAATATATTGTCTCTCAAAACCTTATGATCTCAAAAGATGACAATCATATATACTTTTTAATCACAGTATTTCCAGTGAGTAGAATAAATATTAGTAGATAACTAAATATTTGTTGAAGAATTTGAATGAAAAGATGCCATCAACTTATCCATAATTATAGTTCTATTCTGTTGTCAGGGGCTACCTATTTCTAGCCAATTTGAACTCTTATTTGTAGCCATTGTAATCTATTTATTTTCCTATTCTCTCCATGCTTCCTCTCATTCCACACTATTTCCTATAATTGTGTTTCCTCTTTATTCCTATGCTAGTATTCAAATAATATTCATTGTTAAAGATTTTGCTTTTCATGTTATGTAAAAAATAACTAGAAACAGAGAACCTGAAGTTTACTTAAACAATTACCCAAAAGATGAATAAGCAGGGTAATGCAATATGCATTTACCTGTAAATGCTGAGGAAAAGGTCTAAGACAGTTTCTTGTAAAACTTGTGGACAAATTATTGATCCTGATACTAATGTGAGCATAGGTGTCTTAAACCAAGAGAATGATTATGTCAAGAGCAGTAAGGTTTAATGCAACTTCTTCTAGTCAGAATGAAGTATTTCTCTACAAATAGTCCTAGTTCTAGTTCAAGACTTCCCTCTATAAACAAATAGAAACTGGACCAAATATACAAAACAAGTATCTTCAGGCAATATAAATTACTCAGCATAGGATTACACTCCCTGAGAGAAGAAAAATAAACAAGATGATCATTAAAACAGCCTCATTTGTCTGCCTAGAGATAATTTCTGGTCTAAAAAGGAAGTAAATCTATGAAGTACCTTACAGTTTCAACAAATTAGGAGGAAACAGAGATTTGTGTTTGAAGAAGCCAAGATGAGTGGATATGAAGCACAGAAAACAAAAAAGGAGGGAATTACATTTTGGCTAAATACTAATATGTGCATATATCAGATAAAAATTCCAAAAGACCCTGCATAAAACAATTTCCAGGGAAAGTAATGCTACTAATAAACACTTTCATAGACTCACATATCTCTGGGAAATTTTAAGAGATACAATGAGCTAGAGTGGAGAGACTTCATTCTACACAGAGAACATTTAGAAGAGATACCAGAAGTGTCATTTCTTAGTACCACTATTCAGCTATTCTTTGAATAAAATAGACTCACTCCCACTAAGTTCATAAACAAATCTCAAGAGAATTATGCTCAATGGCAAGCATCTTATCTATTGGATAAAACATACTTCCACATTCTTGAAAAGAATACAAGGAAAATTTTTAAAAATTCACTGAGCTTTCATAAAATCTAACAAATGATAAAAATTTAGATATGGAAAGAAGCCATCAAATGTGAGCCATAATCAGAAAAAAAATATTCAACACCAGTGTTTCAAGAAATGGTAGAAATGCTGGAAATAGTATATAAGAACCTGAAAACATGTGTTATAATATATGTATTAACACAAAGATTTAAAGCACAACATAAAAATGATGAAGATTGGCATGGCAACTATCATTTAAAAGAAAATAAATGGAACTTTTAGAATTAAAATAAAACATATGAAAATAAAAAACATCACTAGATAAACCTAAACAAAAATTGCAGAAGAATATGTTAGTGAACTTGAGAATATAACAATAGTAAAGTGGAGGAAAAAAAGAGTGAAAACAATGAACAAAAGCCTCATTCACATGCATAATAATATAAAATAATGTAGCATATACATTCTAGAGTCCTAGAAGGAGAAGAGACAAAAGAAGGCAGAACAATATGTAACACCTAATTGAAGTCAATGCTGGGTCCTATTACGGCCATGTGGCAATGTGTACAGGCGGGCAGTTCTCAGGCTAACCCACACAGTAAAGTGCCTGCCATTGATGAAGTGGGGCAAACTGATACTATGGCAGCAATAGAAATCACAGTGTAATTTTTCACACGGAAGCTGTTACTAAATTCTTTTTGATCAAAAGCTGATCTAGGTGTTCAGTACTGACTATCCTGAACTGTGAGAAGTACGTTCCAGGTGGATTTTTAGAATGCCTTATTCCAGAAAAAGGATGAAGGCAAGGAAACTTGTTAGGGGGACATCTACTATCGGAAGGTGGGTTTGAAAAGTGTTATTAAGATAGACTTGAATTTTAACCACTGATAAAATAAGAGGAAAGAAGAATTAATATTATATTTGACATTTGGAACACCAGAGAAAGACTAATTCAAAGCAATAATGGGACAAGAAGTTACAAATGCAAAGAAAATACATTTCTAGGTTAAACATTGTGAGGTCAATATTATAAATTTAGATTTGGGGATTATTTTAAAGATCTTCATTTTCTTCCCTAATGGCTAAAACTGTATTAGGCCCTTAGTAAATTTCCAGGAAAATGTTTTCATTTAATCTATTGATTAATATGATTTATGTATAAGATTTGGAGAACAGCTATAATATTTTGCATGGTGAGTGAGAGAAGGGAAGCCCTAGATATTTGGACTTACAGCACTTACTTAGAGACCAAAGCCATAAGCTAAAAATCAGCGATGAAGATGTGCTGTAAGAGTGGTTATAGTATAGAACTGTACAGAAAATATTTTGTATATTATCAAAACTATATGAATTAAAGGATAATGGGAAGAAGCTTTTGTTAAGGAGTTTGAACATTCAAACTTGCACTAATGAAGACATAACAACTGGCTGTTTATTGAGGAAAAGGTAAGACACTATATTTTCAACTAGGTTACAAAACAATGAGAATAAAACTGATCAGAGGTAATAACTCGCAATAAACTTAAAATATATCCAACATGAATGTTTCCAAATGTTAATACTTCTAGTGCATAATATAGCAGTCTACGAAGATGAAATATGCACTGTTGAAAATAGTCTAATCATGTAATATTAAAAGTATTGATTAGCAGGAAGTAAGCAATTGTGGCAAATCTATGGAACCTTTAACATTTCAAAGTACTAAGTAGCACTGTGGTATTTTTAATACAATGCCTCAGGCAGCCTTTCCATTGCAAAATATAAACAGCGTATAATCTGTGGCACTGCTACTATCAACTGGCAAGGTTAATTCATCCAGCTCAATCTTGGACATAGAGAGGTTGTTTCCAGTCCAATTATAAAAATGGTACAACCAAAATCAACAGTGTTTCCTATCAGTCACATTGAGAACATTTATTTTATATTGCTATGTACAGCAAGTTCATATTTTTAATGTGTTATTTCCATATCAGTAAATAATAAGAATTTGTAAATATTTGTTTGTTCCCTAAAAAACTTACAAAATTCCAGTTGTTTTCTACAATAATGGAAAAATTTTGCTAGTGATGTAATTGCCCTATTCAATTCATTTTCACATATTAAAACAATCATTGCTGATTACATATACACACATATATGTACACACACATTGTTTTACACATATGTATACAATTCATAGCAGAAATCTGTCAAAAGAGATAAATAACTTTTTAAATCAAAATCATAAAAATGCTATTAGAAAGTTATTGGTCAGTAATTCAGAAGCTTTATATTGATTATGCCCTCTCCTTAAATGTGGAAGAGGACTTAAAAATAATATGGGTATTTTTATAGTTAGCAAATAAATATATCCTGGTGAATGTGTTCACAGATAGCTGTATTTGGATATTATTTGTCATTTACTGGACAATTATTAGGTGCCTACTATGTCACAGGTCTCTAGAAATGCGATCAATTTATTTTCTAAACCTAATTTTGACTATCAAATAACTGTTTTATAATTTAGTTAAAATATAAAATTATTAATGCATCATTTTAAAAGAAGTTATCAAATGTGAAAAAGAAATACTAACAATTGATATTATCAATGTGTTTGAGTGTTAATCCATTCTTAACTCAAATTACTGAACTACAATTATATAGTAACATGGGGGAAAAGGAAGAAAGTAAATTCAAATGATAAAATGTAGCAGTCCAGTCAGGAGGTACAGATTTAGTAGTAAATATTTAGGTTCATTCTGGCACATTTAGAACCTGAAGGCTACCACTATAATTCTCTGCTTAATGAATTCAAAAACAACTCAAAAACAATTCAAAATCTGAGAATTCAAAATCAAGAAGAAAATGACAGTAGCTACATTTTTACTAATTCCCTGCTTTTATCTTTTTTATGATTTGAAGTAAGGTCTGTTTGAAACAATCATTGGACACTGTATTGACATAAATCTATAAGATTATGGTTATCAAAGCCATATATTTGGAAAACAGATATGAATCAAGTGTTAAACAAAACCAATATTAGTTAAATTGGGTAGCAATTGAGTTTGGAAGCTATATGTCAAATATGAGAACAACTTAATTGCTTGAAAGAGTTCAAATGTTGGGATAATTTGAGTAGAATTAATTTGACTCATTAATATTTTATTGAGATTTTTAATGCTACTTTTGAGGATTTCACTTTAATGTATTATGCCTTAAGAGAATTGCTTAGGTTGAATACAGATTTTCATATATCAGCTAACAAATGGTAATTTATCATACTGTATCATACATTCTAGCCAATGGTTCATTTGTGGTGTTATGACAATTTATGTTATATAATCCTTGATCAGTTATTCAATATACTATTTAATTTTATTTTACTCTTTCATGCAAATTAGGAACTAGAAAAAAAATCACTAAAATTAATAATGAGAGGTCTAGAGTTTCTGTTCCTAACGCCATTAAAATAATCTGCAAATAACTAGATGTTCCCAATGCGGCAGAATTTTAACCTTTATAAAACAGTCACTGATTTTTAAGCATAGTCCCTATATGACCCATGATGAAATACAAAAGTAAAATTAAAAATAAACAACAATGCTAGGCTATATTGTTAAAAGTTGCCAAAAAGTTGAAATATCATGAATGATTTCATACAATATTTCATTCTTTGAAGCTAGATTCTCCTCATAACTCTAATGTCTGTTACATGAATTTGGTAATTTGATTAGTTTGTATATATTCAAAAGCCTATTATGTATTAAAGAAGAAATTTTGATATTTTTGCTTAATCAAATAGGATTTAGTCATTTATGTTTATAACGTTTTCTGTTTTCTATTTTTTAAAGTAAACTTGTTAATAATGTGATTTATCTTCACCTTCACTTTTAGAAGAAAGAATAAAAACAACAAATGAAGCTTAGAAATTCAAATAATGACTCCAAAGTTAGTTCGGATTCTTTACTGGCAACATTACCATTGGTTGCCAGGATTTGGACAATGATCTTTCTTTGTTTACCTGCAATGACATTTCCAATAAAGTAGATTTTCTGGGTAGGAAAAAAACTGTGAGTCTCTTTGGGTGTCTCAAACAGTTACATTTGTATGTATCCATCTGTCTCACCACATTATCCTCAGGACTCATATTTAGTAATTGGTAATGCTACTGATGGCTTACAAATTACAAGCTTAAAGTACAAAATGAAAACAAATAATATAAGATTTTGGTTTTCTGACTATATTTCTTCATATGCAGTAAACACTCTTTTACTATTCAAAGGTAGGGGAAGAATATGAACAGACACTTTTCAAAAGAAAACATTTATGAGGCCAACAAACATATGAAAAAATGCTCATCATCACTGGTCATTAGAGAAATGCAAATCAAAACCACATTGAGATACCATCTCACGCCAGTTAGAATTGCGATCCTTAAAAAATCTGGAGACAACAGATACTGGAGAGGATATGGAGAAATAGGAACACTTTTACACTGTTGGTGGGAGTGTAAACTAGTTCAACCATTGTGGAAGACAGCATGATGATTTCTCAAGGATCTAGAAATAGAAATTCCTTTTGACCCGGCAATCCAATTACTGGGTATATATCCAAAGGATTATAAATCATTCTGTTATAAAGACACATGCACATGTATGTTCATTGTGGCACTGTTTACAATAGCAAAGACCTGGAACCAACCCAAATGCCCATCAATGATGAACTGGACAAAGAAAATGTGGCACATATACACCATGGAATACTATGCAGCCATAAAAAAGGATGAGTTTGTGTCCTTTGTAGGGACATGGATGAACCTGGAAACCACCATTCTCAGCAAACTGACACAAGAAGAGAAAATCAAACACCGCATGTTCTCACTTATAGGCGGGTGTAGAACAATGAGAACACATGGACACAGGGAGGGGAACATCCCACACTGAGGTCTGTTTGGGGGTCGGGGGCTAGGGGAGGGACAGCAAGGGGTGGGAAGGTTGGGGAGGGATAACACTGGGAGAAATGCCTGATGTAGGTCATGGTGGGGATGGAGGCAGCAAACCACCATGGCCTGTGTGTACCTATGCAACAATCCTGCAAGATCTGCACATGTACCCCAGAACTTAAAGTACAATTAAAAAACATTATACAGAAAGCATTATCAAACACACAAAAAAGAAAGCACGAACTATAAAAAAGGACCAGTGTCAAAACTTAATGCTTAAGTATTTCTACTACTTAATGTTTAAAGAAGCTATATATTGTAAATGATCCCATATTAATGGTAAAACACCATACATATATATTCAGTTATTAAATTCTAAAATGCTGACATTATAAAAAGACAGTTTTGTCAAGATGCAGGCTCTAAAGGAATAAAGAAAATTAGGCATACATTATTCTTGCCTTCAAATGTATATGCTATATATAGAATGATGAAGAAAACAAGATATATAAAGTAGAACAATTAGATTATTAGAGATAGTAGTACATAAAAACAAGTAGTATAATATTTGCTAAAATAATAATTTATATAGAAAAGTTAGATTATGATGGAAGCATTGTAGGGTAGAAATATGAAGAAAGGATGTATTAAAGAGTTGGTACCTAATGTGCTTTGCACAATATTTGTGTCTAAATGAGAATCCAACTAACCTCTCTTCTATTTTCTGAAGCCATGCAGCCTGTTTTTATCATTCTGACTCCAAGAATGAATATAAATCTTTCTTTTATTCTCTTCAAAAGACTAACTAAAAAATTAGTTTGCTAATGTAGATTTTACAACAGTGTGTGTATAGGGGAGAGATTTTACATCACACTTTTCTAAGAAATGAATTTATACAAAATTTCTTGGGACATAACTATTTTCTGCTATCTAATGTCCCTACTCAGATTTCTTCTCATGTATTCCCTGTATAGTGGCAATCTTACCAGCAACATATTTTCCCTCTGTAGGATTTTCTGGAGACATTCAGATTCTACTGTGCAGAACATCTCAGTCTGAGCCCATGTTGTATTTTTAAATTTGCAAATCCCAATTCAAATAAAAGTGCTTCCGTTTTATAAGATCCATCCTTCACTCACTGCAGTTTTAGAGTCCATCTGTGTGTCTTTGAACATATTCATAGTTCTACTCTCACTCAAGCTAATTTCTTACAAGCAATTATATGGTTCTCTTAAAGAGAAATTTAGGCAGAAATATATTTTACCATAATATGCTGAATGAATCATAAAATGGAAGTCTAAATGAACAAAATCAAAGAAAACAGGATAAGAAACAAAAAATGAGTTTGTGGGGTAAAATAGGAAGACAAAACTTTTGAAATAAAGATTTCAAGTCTGTATATAGAGGCAGATAAATTTAAGTTGATAATAGAAAACAGGGGGATTTTTAAAAATTGTTGTGTACCATAAATATTTTGCCAAGGGAATCCAATCCAGCATTGGCAACATTGTATATTTAGAGCAATAATATGGTGATTGGTGACCAATTGAGTCTGGGGTGACAAAGAATGTGGGTAGGTAGAGAGAACAGGGGACTACTGAAGCAAACCAAATGTGGAATAATTGGATTTCTAATCAAGTAAAGGCAATGAAAATAAAGAGAAAGACTGAATCTGAAAGACTCAGAAAAATCAAATTGCATGTCATACTAAGACAAATATTTAATTTCTGTTTACATATAAAATTTAGAGCATGAGAACACATATTTTAATTGCATGCATGTTAACTCTAAAAACAGGTACAAACAAACAAAAACATCTTATACTAAACAGTAAGTCCAGAAATGAGGTTTTACAAGGCTGAAAATTAGCCTCATCTCTTGAAAAAATAAGAATTGTATCGTACAGCCTATTACTTGCTCATTTTGTGAATTAGGTAATTTTCCTAGGATTTTTCACAAAAATTATATATATATATAAATACATATATATATGTTTTGTTTATATATTTTTTGCATACTAGAACATCAAACTATAATTCTGCATGAATTTAGCATAGCTTGGATAGTGGGTTTAATAAACTATTTTTGAGTAGTTTCCAAAACTGGATGATGCTGTTCCACAAAGCTTACATGTTTTTCTCACGCAAGTATTGTCTTTATGAAAAGCAAACTTAAAAATTCTACTTGTATGTATTAAAATTTCATTTTAACTTCTATTTTTATATATGTAATACATATGTATTAGAATACATATGTAAGGGCTTATATGTATATGTATAATTTATAAATATATCAATGTTGGATACATGTATTTAATACTTAATACATATATTTGTATTTGTATATTTGTATTTGTATATTTATTATTTATATATTTATTTAAACTCAGGTATGAATGATTACATATGCATATTACATCTTAATTATTTGACACAATCAAAAAGATTTGGAATCTACTTTTAATAAGTGATCAGCTAACCACGCCTTAAGATATTTGTAGAATCATGTTAAATCATACACACACATTTCTCTTCACAATATGGTTGTACAGAGGAGAAACAGCATTGAAGCCTGTTGTAATCCAATTGCAACAATAACCTGCTACTTTAGAAAAAAGGAGTTTCTCTAGCTCCTGGTGAACCAGCAGCTATGTGTGACAAAACAAACCACTCGATGAAAAGACCCTCAGATGACCCAGTGTCTAAAGAAGCCATTTCTTAAGTAATCCATTAGTTACAGTCACTATCTTGGCAGCTGCAGCCCCAACACTAAAATGAAAATTTCTCAGAGGTGCCACACCATCCAAGTTAAAGTGGATCTCTGTCTTCCCTCAAGAGACTTATTATCATAAAATTTGTAAGCTTCCTAAAGTTCTTTCCACCCTTAGAAACCCATACACTAATATACCCATATAATTCTTCCTACACCAATAGAAATCCAAGCTTCCAAGTTCACTTACTATTCTACATATCTGTTAATCTAATATAATTAAACTTACACAACCTTCAAAAATATCCGACAATGTATTTTGACTGATAAGATCTCTAAGCAGCAAATTTCTCCTTAATTTTAAAACTATTTCTGTATGTCTACTCCACCTCATTATAACAGAAACTTGGTTGTATCCTGACCACACTACCGTATTACTACCTCTGCAGCCTCTTAAAGAAAGATGCTTTGTTTTCATTTAATTGCCACTTATTGGAACCTCCTCTTTTGTAAAGTAGCAGATGAAAAAACCAAACAAAAAATACTTCTCTCTGCATATGGTTCAGTTATTTTTCCCACAAATATTTAACTTTATTGAAGATTCCAATTTATTTTTTCTATAAATTACTAATTTTCCAAGGTATGTATTCATTTTACTTCTCATACAATTTAGATTTAATGCTCTGTAATTATACCAGGACCCTTGTAATACCTTTAACTCTCTCCTTCTCCATCTGTTTTACTTAACTTACAAAGTGTGATACCTAATTAAACTAAAATTTCTACCTTCTTCGTGACTGTATCCATCAGAACTGATTTGTCACATCCTAAATTTAAGACTAAATGTTTCAAATGGTCAATCCATTCTACCCAGAAGTCTGATTGTTTATATATTTATATATTCTTAAGTTTTCTATGACCCAAAACCTCTATTACTCATTTTCTCTATTCCTCTCAATTTTATTTTTCCTTCTTCCTGTTTCAGCTAATGGCTTTGGCCCATGCTTTCCTGAGAAAACAGAAGCAATCTAGGAGCAGTGATTTCATCTTAGGATTAAATATGTCTGCACTTGCCCCTGTCTTGTCTGCCTTCCTTCATCTTAGAACTGTGGATGAAAGACCCTGCATTTACCAACCAAGAGGCAGCCCTTCTGCCTGCACCCTGGACTCTCTCCCCTGTCCTCTCAAAAAATTATTTCTGCTTTCTTCTATAGTATGCTTCTTCATTTCAATGGACTCATGAATATAGACCACACTAAATGCTATAGGATGGTGACCTCTAAGTTTGTCTCTGACTTCTCTAAATCTCAAGTCTTCTTACTCAGCATGCTCATGCAGATTTCTTACCTTGATCTCAAATTTAACATGTCAAAAAATCAATTGCCATTCCTGACACTCCCATCTCATTCCCCATTAATCTCTCCCAGCTCAGTAAAAATTGCCACTTTCAATCAGTTGCTTGTCAAATTGAGGGGCTGACTTTCAGTCTTACCTTCCCTTAAACTCCCCATATTCAACATATCAGTAATTCTTGGTTGTTTCTTTCTTGAAAATACATTCTAGCATCTAATGTTTTCAATTTTTACCAGCTCTACTATCATGATGATAACCACCATTTCTTCTAAGATTATTTAAATGCCCTCTATGTGTTCTCTTTTCTCCCACATTTTACCCCTACATTCCACATATTCGCATAAAACTCTTCAAAATGGGCCGGGCACGGTGGCTCACACCTATAATCCCAGCACTTTGGGAGGCCCAGGCAGGTGGGTCACGAGGTTAAGAGATCGAGACCATCCTGGTCAACATGGTGAAACCCTATCTCTACTAAAAATACAAAAATTAGCTGGACATGGTGGTGCACGCCTGTAGTCACAGCTACTCGGGAGGCTGAGGCAGGAGGATTGCTTGAACCCAGGAGGCGGAGGTTGCAGTGAGCTGCGATGGCACCATTGCACTCCAGCCTGGGTAACAAGAGCGAAACTCTATCTCAAAACAAAAACAAAAACAATAAACTCTTCAAAATGAATTCCCTTTGCACCGAAATAAACGCTTAACTGTCTTCTAGCTAAAATAGCTCTGCTTCAGCCACTTTGTCACAGGCCTGTAGCATGACCTTACCCTCACCTTTCTTTCCCTTGATGCTATGGTCCAGTCTTACTTTCTTTTGGTTTCTAAAAGACTCTCTCTGTATGTGTTAACATAAAATTATTATCTTAAAGTCACATGATTTCAAGAGATAAAAGATTAGAGCTAAAAACACTCAGATTTTCTATATAGATTTTCTCTTGCTGTGCTGAGGCATACCTAATGTTGAAGGTCTACTTCAGCAGTCTGGAGGTGGCAGGAAGCAGGAACCATTTAAATTATTTAAATTGATTTGCAGTCAATGGCTAAGACAAGGCAGGACATTTCAACTAGTCTATCAGTATCAGTTCTATGGCATCTTTTTATTAGAAGTGTTTCAAAATCTTTTTTTAAAAAGTATCACTTAAATATTAGAGGATGGAAGTGATAAAAAATTCACTTCAATGGAGTCTAAAGAAAACCGTGAGCGGTTAAGCCTATTCTTCCTTTTCCTGGAAGACTGCACTGTAATTTTCTTTCTTATGCAACTTGAAAATTTGTGATACCTTGAACACACTCAGCAACAGCTTGTAAGAATCCATTATGTGGCATAGGGCACTCCACATAGACATTCATTTCTATTTCCCTTGCCATTTCTCTTCCGCATACTTTTTTTTCAGAGTATGTAATTTATGCTTTGGATTTGCTATTCATTTTGTCAACTGTGTTTCATTTTCTGCATGCTGATTCTAGCAACAAAGATGGTTTGAAATTGGTAAGGCAGTTCTATAAACCAATACTATCACAAAATTGTCTTTATATATTCAACCACATGGAGATCTAGACTAAAATGGACTTCGAAAGATCATATTCTTAATGTAAATCTAGATATAAATTTTTAATGGAATAATTTAGACTATAACTGATTTGAAATAAAACACTATTAATTTCTTCTCTAATTTTCTATGTTTTATAAGACATGACAGACTCGCTAAGTCCAAATCATATCAATAAGCAATGTAAAGCTAGATTGTTTCAAATAAAATCAAATTATTTTAACTTAACATTTTCCAAATTATGTTAGTACAGGCTTTTTTACTTGAACTTAATTAATAGCCTACTTTTAAAAAAAATTGTGAAATGGTTTCTTTTGAGATTTTATAAGTAGTTCTTGGTTCCTCTTGTATCAGACACAGGCACTGGAAACATCCTGTATTAGCTATAAGGTTACAAAGTAATCATTAAAACAGGATTCACCTCTCTTAAAAAGATTTCCCGATAACCTTTAAATTTAATTCTAATGAAATAATTAGCATTACAGAAAGTATTAGAATTACATGAGCTGTATCAGGAATTATAAAAAAAAGACCATTGGTTTGAGACCTTTGGTCCAGGATAGACTACTACAGTAAGTCCTGCTAGCCTTAGATCAATTCCATAGTCTCTCAACTTCAGTTTTCTCACTTGCAGAAGAGAGATTCCAGCGCCAGTCTGTGATTAATGGTAGCAAGTCCCACTACACTGAATCGGAAAATAGGTGTGCGATGCAGCAAGAGATAAATTATATATCCTAGAAATGGCTGGGCTATGTATGATATATATATTCATATCTTTATATATTCAACTTTCATTTAATAAGTAATTTGTTTCTCTCATATCAGATGTACAGAAGAACCATATCTATCTTTCAATTTAGTTGTTCTCAGTTGTAGTATTTGTTTGCAAGTTTAATTTTCTGTGACTGAAAAACAGAGAGAACAAGAAAATGCCAGTCTTCAGCACCATTTGCTAAATATTTTGAAGACAATTTTTGTTAATAGCATAGTATTAATTGTATCTTGCAAAAATATAAAAATCTATTTCGTCTTTTGAAGGATGTGGAAACACAACTCAAATTTCACTTTCTTTATAAAACTTTTTTGATTATCCCATCTTTTATTACTGCTTAGTATTTAGTACTACCTTTTACAATACATATTATATAGCACTGACCTTTGGGTTATATAAATTGAACTCTACTAATACATTTGAAAATTGTCAGATCTATTAATATTCTAGTCAGATCTATTAATATTCTAGTATTTTTTAATACCAAAAACTAGAATGGCAAAACACAAAGAACAGTAATTGGATTTGTGAATAATACAGACTTGAGATTATCAAACTGTGAATAGGCAAAAAGATTGCCTGTTCAGAAACAACACAAATAAATGCAATAAGAAGAAAAGTAAAATTCTCAAAATAAACTAAAATGATGGCAAATTTCAGAACCAGGGGATATAGCCAGAATTGAACGTTTCAAAGATTACTATCACTACAATTTGCCTTAAATAAAGGGAAGCAATTATATGTTCCAAGCTAAATGTGAACTGACAATGTAATATGTGGTGCTGTGGTTTAGATATTGTTTGTTAGATCATGCCAAGTTACGTGTTTAAATATGATCTCCACTCTTGAAGGTAGGACATGGTGGGAGGCGTCTGAATCATGAGGCTGGATTCTTCATGAATAGCTTGGTGCCATTCTCTTGGGGAGCTAAGTGAATTCTCACTCTTAGTAATTCCTCTTAGTTTCAACAAGAATGGGTTGTCGAAGAGAACCTGGCGTCTTCTCCTCTCTCTCTCTTGCCTTGTAATCCTCACATGATGGCTCCCCTTCACCTTCCACTGTGGGTGGAAGCAGCCAGACCTCCTTACCAGAAGTAAATGCCAGCATCATGCTTCTTGTACAGCCTGCAGAACCATGAACCAAATTAACCTCTTTTCTTTGTAATTATCCAACCTCAGGAATTCCTTTAGAGCAGCACAAGCAGACCTGGGGCATGGCCATAAAATACAAAGATTCAAATATTCAAATTTAGGCTTGATTTCTTGATGTATAATTTCCAGGGAAAAAAAAAGTGTGTGTGTGTGTGTGTGTGTGTGTGTGTGTGTGTGTGTGTCTGTGTCTGTGTGTCTGTGTGTATGCATTTAAAAATTCTGTTTTTCAATTATTTTCTTTTTAATAATTTTGTATCATGCTTTTGCTGTTGCATTCTATTCCTGTTTATATCCCATTTAGGTACCAGGCTTTTGCAAATGTTATTGCTGCTAGCTTTGTTCCCTTTTCCTTTCCCTGTTTGCTTCATTAAGCTTTCACCTCTCAGCTCCATCATCACTCCAGAGAAAACTTACCTAAACCAGGTCAAATCACCACATTTCATTCTGCAGAAATGAACATATTGATGTATTTTTAAACATATAATGAAAGTTACTAAGGAAAATGGGAAAAAAATCTTTATTGAATGCATTATGTGAGATGGATTAACCAAACATTTAAATTCACACTAAAACAATACAGATATAGCACGTTATTTGTTATCATATGTTATAAAAACAATTACATTACCACATTCTTCTTAATTAATTTATAATAATGAGGCAGAGTTAAAATAATAGATTTTTATAAGGATTATGATCAAAAACATATTATTGTTTAATAATTGTGAGTGCATTCATTGATCAGGTACCTAGGTCCCTAGTTTTTGAGACCATCTTTTATAGATCATCATTAAACATTTTGATTTCATTTTATTAACTTTATTTGATGCTGAGATTAACTTTTTCTACAATAAACATTACAATATATAGAAAGTCTTTGTTGATTTTCAGGTGTATTTCTACCCCAATTTAGAGACTACTGCTCTAGTAAAATTTGACAAAAACTGCATATTAAATACATTTTATTTTTCATAATTACATATATTCATTCTTTATACTCTAGCTAGGATAGCTTTTTTAATGTGCATAGGTAGATTATATTTTCTATGGACGCCATTTCCAGATAATAATTTATTTGCTTTATGTCTGGTAGGGTTGAAAACCTCTAGCTTAAAATGATGTGGACCAACCTGGCTTAATTTGTAATGCTTAGCATGTACTGATTTCTCCGCTGACCTTAGGAACTGAGATTAGAGTTCTCGTTCTTCTGATCATCAGATATGCTTTAAATGCAGCTGCAGTGCTTTGGAATCTGTATTGCGTGAAAGGTTACATCCCTTATCATGTATTTCTATTGTTATTCCTGACATTGCCCAGGGTGTTAATATTTTCCTCTTGGTGGCAAATCAACTTAGGATGCTTTTCACATTTCCTTTTGTTCTTCTACTTCCTACTGAATTGTATGCATTGTTTGCTGTGATACCCTAATATACTGAAAAATAAGAAAAATGATGGCAGTGAAAGGAGGATAAAGTATGATTTGGGGTCAGGCAAGCTCAGAAAACTAGAACTGAGCAATGGTGCCCAGTTTGTTTAAATTATTTTCTGCCCATTGCAGTCACTGTGTCCTTGAGTGAAAGGATGTGTGTGTGTGTCTGTGTGATGATGAGGTTAGTCTGACAAAATTCCTATCTTTTCAGGGGATATCAATCCACTTTGAATTCAGCAAAAAGACTAAGGTTAGTCCAAAATTGTGCTTTGTAATCCACTTATATGGTTGCACAATTAGTGGAAAATCCCTCTAGAATTTGGTTCATGGTCTTCTATTAATTAAGTTGAGAGGACTGATGTCAAATTTGATATGTCTGTGGCTATCTACAGAAGTATTTTTATGGAGGATTGTGATAAACCATCTGTGATACTAAGTGTTGGTACTTGGTATGAATTGAAAATCACTTCTGCTATTAAGAGGACCAAAATTATTTTTATTTTCCAAACTCAGGAAATTTGTGAATGTGCTTGATCATTTATAAATTTTCCTGTTTTAGTAAGGTTTTTATTTATTTTAAATTATCTTTATTGTAACTTCAACCCACCCTTGTCCAACTCTAATACTCTTGAGGACAGATTTAAACAGGGCAGACACATATTTCTATATACTAATTTCTTTTCACACCACCTAATAAATACAAAATAAACTGTGTTTCAAAACTAATACTTTCATC
This sequence comes from Plecturocebus donacophilus, assembly GCA_004027715.1. NCBI lineage: Eukaryota > Metazoa > Chordata > Mammalia > Primates > Pitheciidae > Plecturocebus > Plecturocebus donacophilus. Next base: position 171,806 of record PVKP010000540.1, read on the forward strand.
ATCTTAATATCTTCCAAATTATCCACTACCCTCCTTACATGTCTTCCAATCAGTTCAAATGTTGAAAAAATAAACCAGCTTGATTATTTTCCTTGCTACACTGAATACCAAGTGCTCATCTGGAGTTTTGTGTTTTACATTTTTAATCAATGTTCAAGTATATTAAAATAGCTGATGTAAACCCTGATGCAGTAAATTCTGCCTATATCCTTGCTTAGGATGATTTAATATCATTTTACTTAGCTATATTTGCTGTTAATTTGTAAAATAATCATGTCTTTATATTAAAATCAGCATTTGATATCAATGTATTTTCATAATATATTACCTCTTCAGTCTCACATGGAACTGCTGCCATATTCTTATGCCATCACATCTGGAATCCAAAGTTATAAGGAAAGAATAAATATTTTATGGGCAAGGCACGGTGACTCATGCCTATAATCCCAGCACTTTGGGAGGCCAGGGCAGGGATCACTTGAAGACTAGAGGTCGAAACAAGGCTGAACAACATGATGAAACCCCATATATACTAAAAATACAAAAATTAGCAAGGTATGGTGGTGTACGCCTATAGTCTCAGCCTTTCAGTAGGCTGAGGCACAAGAATTGCTTGAACTCAGGATGCAAAGGTTGTGGTAACCCCAGATTGTGTCACTGCACTCTAGCCTGGGCAACAAAGTGAGACACTATCTAAAAAAAATAAATAAATTAAATTTAAAAAAATATATATATATACTATGACATAGATGTGTATATATATATATATATATATATATATATGTGTGTGTCATAGTAAAAAATTTGCAAGTGAAATTGCTGATGTTAAAAACATTAAGGTGACAGATGGATTTAAATTCATTGACTGAGCTTCAAATTATAATTTTCCCTTCTCTTGGCCTTTAATGTACTCTTTCTCATAAAGTATTATATATACCTCTCATATCTATTATGCCGGATACTACAGCAATGTGCTTATTTTCCTAAACTCAAAACATTTTTGTCATAGTTACACATTGAACTTGATATTACATTTTTATTTGATTTTTAGATTTAAACAAAACCCAAATCTTAAAGGCACATTTCAGTTATGCTTAATTTAGATTATTTTTATTTTATGTCTAACTCTCATCCCAACACTAAAGATTTTCAGCATTAGCAAATAGTCTATATAGTTTTTTCATCTTCTGCATCACGATGAAAATATAAATATGAAAATTAACATATTGATGCTTATATTTGCTTGGCTATACTAAAAATTTTAATGACATAAAATCCAGTACTTAAGAAAGCAAATGTTGATATGCATCCTCATTCTCTGCTACACGGTCATTCTCAAGATGCCTTTTAATGAACATTCAATTTCCATTCCTCTGTTGTTCTCTGGTGTCTCTTACTTCAGTCCCTTGGCTTCGATTTAATGCTCTGAAATAGAAAAAAGAAAGAAAGATGTATTTGGAAAATTCAGTGTCAATGTCTCTATTATTGTTATGTGCTATAAATAGTGAGCTATGCAAAGAAAAATTAAGTGGTCTCCAAAAGAAATCTTGCCTTTAGCATCTACTGTTTTGTGTGTTGCAATGATGTTAGGAGGAGACAAAACAGGACGGAACTGCGGGACATGGTGAAGCATTACAATGCATATGAATTCAAATACAGTTTCAGAGAATCAGTGTCAGACATGGGCATTATCTGTATCACACAGTAAGGTGGATGTATCTCAATCTTGTTCCATTTCACTAGGATTCGAAGGGCCCAAGCATCTAAAATGTGTGTGTGACAGAGGAGAGTGGGAAGAGATAGTAGCAGTGATAATTGTTTATGTCACTTGATTATTAGTTTAGTTTTTCTAAATTATTTTGAGATTAACTCTTACATTTTTGGATTACATCAGTATCATCTGGCATCTTCAGTCTCATCTGGAAAAATGACCCGTGCAAGTGGTAGTGGAGGGGGGCAGACCCTTCTCTGACAGGTACAAATCATTCATGTCAGTCTGAAGCTGGCCATAATAAAGTGTAACTGACAATTTTATCTCTGTTGAAACAAGGAGGTCAGTATCTTAATCTGCACATTTGACAGTAGCTCACATATTTTTTTATTTAACTCCTCAGTATTCTAGTTTAAGACCCACAGAATCATTCACACCTGTGATTTTGGTTTTTAAGAAGAGTGAAAAAATTCTATGACTGAGTCACTTTTTTAGGTGTAATGATTGTTTGTATTGCCTAAACTAACTAATTTTAGTGATTTTAAAAAATTTAATAGGTGCACACACATTATTGTCTCTGGATGCATATGTCACCAGCAAATAATATTCTGGATGTTATTAGTTCAAGTCACAATAGCAGACCAGCAGGAAGGCAGACACAGGCAAATGTGTCTGAACAAGTGGCTTTCTACGGTTCAACTAGATAATATGTCTGCAACATCAGAGAATAGATTTCAGACTAAGAAAATATCTCTGAGTCTGTTGTAAGTATATACATAGAGTACACAATTTTTTAGATTCTCTAAAACAGTAGCTTTAAAACATACCCATATACTACTGAACTGTTATAAAAGAACATCAGCAAATACTCTGACCAAAAATATTTTATTGATGTGACTGCATATGCCATCTTAAATACTTTTAATAAACATTTTATATGAAATAAAAAGTTGAAATATGAAGGCTTTGCTGCCCATGACCATATGCATGACTTATTTTTTTCCTGCCAAACTAATTGTGGTCATGTAACTTCAACCTCTTTTGGGGGAAGATGTTTATCTTTCTTCACTTTAATCTGTCCTAATTACTTTGGTTTCTTTATCACCATCACTCCGAAAGAACTTAATTGCTTTCTTTGAGATGCCAGCCCTACTTGAAATCACCAATATGGTTTGTCACTGAGGGAGAAACAGAGCATCTGTTCCCACATCATCACCTCTTCTTCTCATGAAAAAGCAGCTGCAGCTGTTTTGAGTAAGATTTCTCATTTCGTGTTCAGGGTTATAGAGAGGTTGATGCCTTTTTATTTCTATAAGATAACCTACTGTAGGAAGGCTGGGTTTTTAAGACGTTTTCTCAGTATTCAAACCACGCTATGCACTGTGTTTTCTGTTATGGAATCAGCCAGGATTTCATTCTAGCCTTCCATGAAGTGATATGTAACTTTTATTGGCTATTTCTCAATGAATTGTACTGTCTTATTTATGACACACTGTGTCATTTTTAGCCCAAACTACCAACACGTATATAAAAGACATTCTATTCTAGCACTTCATCTCAATTGTGATATTGTATTTCCTCCCTCTAGTAAGTCATGAGCTAGAAGAGGTTGCCCCATTTTCTATATACTTAAATGTTCATCATAAAAAGATGCAGGCCTAGATAATGAATTCTGATTCTGTAAATAAATAAAATAGACTTTGTGAAGGAAGATTTGTTACCAGCAAAATCTCCTTTGTCACTTAATACATGTATAAATGCTTTCCTTTGTATTCTCTTTTCCATGCAACATGAATAAAAATAACAACAAAAACAATAACTCTTAAGAAAGCATAGGTGATGTGTTTTCATTTCAAATGACTTATCCATGAAAGAATTTTCATTGACAAATTCTATTAGGAGACCCTGGAGCCTTCTGCCCCTACCTACATTGGGGCAGTAACATTGATCTTTGGTTAGACATTAAATCTCTTTTCCCTACTTTATCACCATAAAAATAAGACTACTTGTTGCAATTGTTTGAGGCAAGTAAAAAGATTTAAAATACTTTTGCCTCCTTGGACTTCCTCAATGTTAACTGAGGACACAAGTACTACCCTTGAAACAGAGAATAGACTAAATGATTGAACATACCCACAGCTGGTACTGGACAACTTTCTCCTTCACTCACCTTACAGGGGACAAGCAGAAGTTGCCAGATAGAATCAGATGATAAAAGCAATGCTCTTGGACTGGGCGCCTTGGCTCATGCCTGTAATCCCAGCTCTTTGGAAGGCAGAGGCAGGAGGAATACCTGAGGTCAGGAGTTTGAGACCAGCCTGGCCTACATGCTGAAACCTTGTCTCTATTAAAAATACAAAAATGAGTTGGATTTGGTGGCGCATCCTTGTAATCCAACTGCTTAGGAGGCTGAGGGAGGTGGAGGTTGCAGTGAGCCGATATCACGCCATTGCACTCCAGCCTGGGCCACAGAGCAAGACACGCAAAAAAAAAAAGCAATACCCTTAAGCCCCTTATTGACAATGACTTTCTTTTCTTTCTTTTTTGTGTCTAATTATAGAAACCTAATTGCACCCAATCATGTTTCTATGTCTTTGCCACTGAATTCAAGTGTTAGGTCTTCACCACAGCTGACCTTTTTACAAAAAATCAATTTGATTGATAAAATTAGGGTTATCATGTATGAACACTCAACTTTTTATCACCAAACCTTTGTAAACCATTAATTCTCCTTTTTGTGACAGAAGTCTTAGACCTCTTTCTCCTTTTGTTGTATACAAAATGTTTTCAAAAGTGAGGTATATATTTGCTATTTCTGCTTTTAGTCGTCAATCCAGTCTAACATCTACTGAATCTGCTTCCCATGGAAGTCACCCGTGACCTCTCTAATTCTAAATCATTGTACCTTTATTTATCAAAAGCTTCCACAATTCTACTAAGTACAAGTTACATTCCAAGAGCTTTATACATATTAGTCAGTAAGAAATATGCAGACAGAAAATGAGGTTTGTGTCAAAATATCATTTACAAACATTTTTAGTCTGTATCTAAAATTAACTGCTGCATTTGGTATTGTTGTGCACTACACCTTTGTTAAATTTCCCTCTCTTGATTGCAGTGATGAAACTCTCTCTAGGATTTTCTTTACTCAGCCTTCCTCCTCTTTCTTGGGCTTCTTTTCAAACCTTGATACCTCATTCTTCTACTCTTTTTCCTTTACATGCTTTACATTTAGGTCTTCCAAACATGGTGAGGGATGCAATGCACCTCAACTCTCATTTTCTTTTCATGCCTTCAATTTCACATTTTTCTTTGCCTATTGAGTATCTCCATTAGTTCGCTGTCTTCCAAAGCTAAGACTTATAAAGTGAAAGAGTACTACAAAACTGATCTGTCTCAAACTTCTCCATTTGCAGTAAATGTGTTACCACTAATCTCATTGCAAAAGCCAGAGTAGGAGTCTCCTGAATTAGTCCATGGGTATTTTGATTCTGTATCTTTAATATCTTGAAAACTTGGACCAAAACTCTGAACAGAATATACCATATAACTGTTCATTTGTCCCAGTAATTTTGAGAAAAAAAGTTAATAAAAGATAAATATTTACTTGGTGTAACTTACAGAACTTGAATGTTTTCCCAAAGCTATTTTTAACATTTGAAAACTGGACATTACTCTATTTCACATAGATTCAGATATAGAACCTATTCAATAAACAAGTGTTTTATCAATAAATAATATTGTTTCTGTATTAAATACTTGAAAGCTTATAATCACAGGAACAAATAAGACTAAAGCTCAAGCTAAAATGGGAATCTATTCATATTGTACAATGGTCATTTTAATTACATCTCCTTTTAGTTAAAATTTAATCTAAAATATAAATGATTTTTATATTATTATATATGCAGCATTCTATAATAGAGATAATTAAAACAGCTATTAAATTTAAAACAATCTTAAGTTAAATAATTTAGAATGTTGAAAATGCTTTTAGGGTAATCATCACAAAAGTCATTATACACATTCTCCAAGAGAAATATAACTAGGATGCTTATCGTGACCATGCTCTGATTGACTTAAAACAGGAAGACTGTTTTTACCAGAAATCAGTTTCTCAATCAGGTGAATTAGATTCAGAAATTTTCTTACCAAAAATATGTGTTTGTGGTCAACATAATGTAAAGAACCATACAGGAAGTCTTTGTAATATATACTCAAAGAATATTTTAGATATTTTTATGAGTAAAAATATAAAAAGCCAGGTTTTATGAAAAATGAACATAAATAGTAGTGAAGTAAGATGGAGTAGGTTTTCTTTAAAAAATTTATTATTATAAACATAGTATTTTATCAAACTTAAATTTTTAAACTTTATAAAAGAGCATAAGGGTATTAGAAGGTTCCTCCCTACATCTATTGTCATTATTAATTCATAGAGGAAATTAGTTTCTGGATATAAAATTTATTTTTAAATTTGTAATCATTAATTTGATTAACTTATTTTTATTATTTGAACACATTGAGGATCATACTAGACACTCTGTTCTACAATAAGTATGAATGATAAAAATCTTCCCACATTAACTGCATATAAAAATTGTCCTTCATATTTTTAGGGTTACATGTTAATTCATCTTATGGTTATCTCATAATTTATTTAGTAATCTTATATTAATAGATATTTATTCCATTTCACTTATATTCTCATTCTATTGCCATGAATCCTACAAAAAATTTACATATGTATATTTTTCATCATTTGTTATAAACCTGTAACATCCATCCTAAGGAAGTATAATTTCTTTTTCTATTTCATATTACTCATTCTGCATTAATCCCATACCTACCATGTGTCTCAAATTGAGTTTTTTCTACTGGTATGTATATATTCATAGAGTAGTTTTCAATTCTACAGATATATACATTCAACTTAACATACTCATAAAGTTCTTCTCCAATAATTTCTTACATTTAATTTTACCTATTCAAATTATTTCTAGGCTCCTACATTAGTGGGAATTTCTCATAAGTTAATTTATGACAAATACAAAGAATTTCCTATAAGAAATAGTTGCATTTAATACTTGTTCTACTTGTCAACATTTTTTATTATTCTGGGAAATAAAAGTGCAGTACATATTTATTCTCCAGTTCACATGCAAATGCTTTGGTGTTAATTCAAGTCTGGATAAATATAAAACAAAACATCTGTTTTAATATAAGCTGAATTTATTCCAGAAATCTTTCTCATTTAATGTAAATCACCTGAGAGAATATATTAAGAGTCTTTATTAAAAATATAGCTATATTTTCTGGCACAACTGTATATAGTTCAATTGTGATGGATGGTGCACCCCTTTTGTGATGTTATTTTAATGCTAGAGTTTATGTGTTTGAATAACAATATAGTGACAAAATTCACAGAAGGGCATATGGAAGTGCCTTCCCCATTTATTTCCCTTTCTGACCAGACCTGGTTCCTTAAGACTACATGAATGACAATTAGAAATCTTCAAAGGAATTAAGTTTATAGTCATATACCAACCTAAAAAGTGGAAAAACAACGTTTCAGATGACACCATCCCTTCTTTTTCATATTAATGAAGGAACAACATAGACTTTTCTTTGTCTATGCCAATCATTTATCCCTGTCCATTCTGTGCTTATCCACATTCTTTTACACGGTTACTGAATTCTGATGAGGATGCAATGTCCACTTCAATCTGTTCAGCCTTCAGGTGATTACTTTGTGTACTTAAACTCTCATTCTGTTGAAATAAGATAAATAAAATGCCAGGATGCACAGTGGCCATTTGAGCAACAACCAGAGGTAATTGTCAGTCTTAACCTTTGCCAACTCAATTGATGTTGTTTGATAATGTAGTTGTCAAGAACATTTCTCTAATGGCAGTCTGGCTGGGATAGGTATTGTGTTTTTAAGGTTGTAAGTTCTGACATTACAATACTTTTTTATGAGTAATTCTGAATTATACAGATTCCCAGTTGGAGACCTCCGAATAGCAAATGAAATTCAATAGATAATAAAACATTTTAGATAGAAATTACTAAAGTAGCCAAATAGTGATATATATATAAGTGTGCTGCAAGAAAATAATTAAAAGTAGCAGTAAGTTAAATATCAAGAAAATAGATGGCCAATTTGAAAGAATGAGATGACAGAAAGAATTAATTACTTATTTTGATTAACTGACAAGCTCGGTAGGCATGCGCACAGAGCCTCACCTACACACATGGTTTTCTTTTTCTTTTTTTCCTCTGCTAGTCAGGCAATACAGAAAATAAGCTGCTTTCAATTGCTTTTCTGTAAAATCAAAGGTGGAGATCATCCAGACAACTTTCTCATAACGAAAATTAAATCCAACTGTGGATTTACCTAAAGTTGCCTTCATTGTATAATTGAAAGCCCAGGCAATTAATCAACCTTGTGCCATAATGAGATCAGTTTCCTTTATCCTGCAAAGAGAACATCAATGCTGCACACTCCCCTGCCATTTTATTTGTTTGCTGCTTACACTTCACCCACTGAAATTGGGCTTACAATAAAACCCACCACATGTATAAAGTAATGTACAAGTATGTTTACATGTATATCTCATTTAATTGATACTCCAGCCATCTCTAAAATAATTCATGTTAAAAATGAAGATACTGAGTGTGTAAGTCAGATGTTCTCGGCATTACATTTTTAAGTCTGAGGATCAGACTTGAACTAGGGATTCCCTCTTCACAGATGATTATTTTGCCCCTGCCATAGGACCTGCATTTATGCTTAGCTAACCCTCTGGCATGCAATCCTTTTAACAATTGAAAAATAATACATAAGGAATGATGCTGGCACCATTGTTCTCGGTGTAAATATGCTACCAGGAACTTCTTCCTTTTCTACCCATCCCAGGGCTATGCTCTCACTCTGTAACTGGAGACTATGTAAATAAATTGGCTCGGTTTCAAAGTCTGATGCACATAAACTATAGATGATTTTCTACTATCATCCAGAACCACCTCTCTGAAGAACCTTTTAATATTCTTATGGTGACCCTGTCTTTGTAGAAAGTCAAGTAAAATTACAAATTATTAAAGAGTAAGTCTTGATTCAATTTTCATAATAGGCCCTTGAGAAAGTTATCCTGGTTTTTTTACTTTCTGAAAATGCAGAAGAAAGTATACTATTTCAGTTAAGTCCTCCCCGTTGGATTCCCACTTTAACTTTCTATTTTATCAATGATAATATTATTCTCCCATTTTACTAGTTTCAAAAACGTGATAATATTGAACCTTTAATATCTCATTCTCCTATACAACATAATAGGAGACCATGACTAGTCATTACCTACCTGAAAAAATCCAAATACTTTGTCTCTTACTAATTGTGTGATCTTGGACAAATCAACCTCTGGGATTCAATATCATCCACTATAAAATGGGGATAAGTGCCCATCTCATATGGCTCTTGTAAGTATAAAATGCGTTATTATTTCTTACATATACAGACATTCAGAGTGTGTGATACATATTAAGCAGCACATAAGATTTAGCAATCTTAGCTAAGTGCACAAAACCATCTGAAAACTTCATTTCTAAATTCTACCCATGTGCAGCCACTTCATTCACTGTTTCCCAACTGCCAAGCTGATGTTGTCAATATTTTGTAAATTATATCATCACAAATCTGTTGCACATTTTTCCCTAAAACTGTGCTCTCTATTTATGATGTGCTTTGCTATACTTTGGAATGATAGAAATTTTAGGTCCTAGTAATCAGACACTTAACAACAAAGTTCAAATTTTTTACCTATTCAAAAGTATTTTTTGGCCTTTTATTGCAGGGTTACAAGATAATCAGTCCAGATATGAATTCATAGGACTTATTACATAAATTACATAATTTTTATAAATATTGTATAATATATTAAGATAAAATGATATGAAGAGCTTGATCCAGTGATTGGTAAACAATAAGAAATCAATAAATGTCAAATATCATATATAAATAATAAATAATATGACATATAGTATTGTTATTTTTAAATTATGTACATCATCCCCTTAGCTACAAGGTATTGTCTTTTGACAGATTCTCTTTTTCTATATTGTTTTTGAAAATATATGAATATATATCTTTTATACCCATGTTTATATTGTTTTCCCAGTTCAACTCTAGATTATTTTTATTAGATAAACACTACTGAATCTTCGTAATTCAGCAAATAGGGGCCAAATTATGATAAAGTGCCAAAATGGTAACTCTTCCCTCAGAATTCACTTTAAAATATCATCTATTTTATGTCCTAACTATAACAACATGTAGTTTCAAAATGAATATTAAAGGCACAGAATTTTGTAAGCGATGCTTTTTCAGAGAAAATGAACGGCCTTTGGATCCCTAAGACAAAAATGAAAGAATTATCATTCAAAGCATACCAGCCATGTGTTCATTATACCCTGTCAATGACTTGCAACAGCTATGTGATTAGGGCGGCAGTGACTGGAATGTGACCAGGCTTATTCCGGTGGCGTCGGAACCATGAATTCTTGGGTAATGGTATGCTTGGCCTCAGCCCTATTTTCAATCAGACCAATTGGATGAAACAGAACATCAAGGCTGAGTTTTAAATGATCAATAAAAGATTTAGAAGGAAAAATATTAAAGGAGGCCATGACTACCTGAATGTAAGTGTGTGTGGGACGTGTGAAGCCTGTCTGTGTATGCTTTTTCTCCAACTCATAGATTTGAATAGACATATACAAGATCCTCACATAACCCTTTTTAAATATCAAACATATGGGAATCCCAAAACTGGTAAAATTTCTCTTAACTTTTTTTTAATCCTTGATTTTAAAACGATTCATAGAAGGATCTTTAGATGAGAGACTATATTTTTGAAGCCTTTTCTCTCCCATAAATTCTAGCCGATGGCAGTGGGCCCAGCTCTCATCAACATGCATGATCATTTGTTGGCCACGTACCTCCCTTTATTCAACGGTTTTAATTACAAAAACTATTAAGAGAGAGCTGGGTTACGCTGCAACTAACAAATACATCCACGCATTTTTTTTTTTAACTATTGTCTTTAATGCATCAGGATGACATTTGTTAACTTTTACTATTGGAACTCTCTCTCAGAGTAAAAATACTAAGTAAGCACCGGTTTGTTATGATTCATTTATGTCATTTTCTTTATTCAGATTATTGGTAAATATCCAACACTTTTATCTTTCACATTACCTCCTTCCACATGTAAAAGGAAGATATATATTCTTAGGTATTAAACAATAATGGCCTTAATATCCATTTGTTTTCCAGACACTGTCTGGAATACATATGAAATAATTCATGTTACATGTAAACTATAAATGGGTTTGCAACATTTAATATATGTTTTATATTTTTCAGAATCAGTGGTGGTATAATAAAAAATATTATCAATAAAGAATGCTGTAAAGAAATGTCAGGTGTGTATTAAGAACACTTATTATGCTGTGTAAAGTATTGCTTAAATCCTCTATCAAAGTTAGAGAAAAAAGACGAGAAAGAGACAAGAAGAAAGTCCACATGTATGAAATTAAAGTTAAGGGATATACAATTACCCCTAGGTTACTCAAAGTGATAAAGAAAAGCAAAGGTATAAATACATTTCAAGAGTAAATAGTAAAGCAAAATTTTTGTAATCATTTTTATTTGTATTCAAAATACATACAAGGATTTTTTTACGTACATACATTTACAATTATACTTTGCCTAGCCATATTAAATTAATATATGAATTGTTCATAGTAACCTAGAATTATTTTGATTGATAACATTTTAATATAAAGTAGGATACATATTAAACTGTCTATAGCCAACTCAGCTTTGACTGTACTGTGCAAAGTTGAGAAGAAAAAAAAGTTTTGAAGTACATGGGACAATACAATATTTTATAAAGTACATAGGACAAAAATAAGACATTATATTAGAAATTAAAGTCATCTTCTAAGTATTTAATTTGAGGAAATGAAAAGAATGAGTTTAACAATCTCTAAAAGTGGCTGGGCAGGGTTGCTCATGCCTTTAATCCCAGCACTTTGAGAGGCCAAGGCAGGCAGATCACTTGAGGTCAGGAGTTTAAGACAAGTCTGGCCAACATGGTGAGACCATGTGTCTACTGAAAACTCACAAAAAATTAGCCAGCTGGGTGTGTTGGTGGGTGCCTGTAATCCCAGCTGTTTGACAGGCTGAGCTGGGAGAATTGCTTGAATCCAGGAGGAGGAGGCTGCAGTGAGCTAAGATAACAACACTGCACTCCAGCCTGGGCGAGAGTGAGACTCTGTCTCAAAGTAATAATAATTATAATCCTTAGAAGTAATATTTTCCATTAAATTATATATTAATGTCCGAAACAGAGCAGGTCAAAACTCCCACGCTGATCAGTGGTGGGATCGTGCCTGTGAAGAGCCAATGCACTCCAGCATAGGCAACATAGAGAGACTCCGTCTCAAAAAAAAAGAATTATATATTAATGGATATCTGAGTAAACCTACTATTCCTCTAAATTACCAGGGCTTACCCTATAATTGTAAGTCAGCATGAAGCCTGGAAAACAGAGACCTAAATTCATCACTAAGTTTCCAACATTGTCCAAGAGCAAATTTGATATTCTTAATTGTTGTATTCTAAACCACAATGGGTCATTAAAAGATGATGACAGCATTAGATTTTGTGATCACCTACTAAAGTTCACTTTATCTGAATGCATATCACTGAAGACCAAGTTATATAAAATTTGGCTTCCCTATATTGAGAGATTTCAAAAACAATCATCAATTTGGGGCATAGAATGCACTCTTAAAATGAGGTATTATCAGATTTTACTGGAACTGATTATATATGAGGATATCTTCTTTCTAAACTCTTAAGTGTTTGAAGTGCAGACTATTTTATTCCTCTCTCTGTATCCACTCAAACTAGTAGGGGCCAGGTTAACAAGGATCACTTAATAAGGGCTTGTTGAATTATTAAGTAGGTTCTTCATCCTCTTCAAAAAACTCGCATGTCTGCTGTGAATTTTCATCTATTTCTCCAGCTGATGCTCTGAGGGTCATCTTGGGGATCACAGGGATCCTAAATCTCCATCCTGCTGGTGATTGCCACCCCAACCTCCCCTACACCCTTCCTGTTCCTTTTCATTCTTTTTGCAGTTCTGGGAGTAAATTTCTCAGCATATTTAGATATAGGGCAGTGGAAGCACCCTCTTTCTTTCTAGACTGGATTATGCTCACATGCTCCCCTGCCCTGACATTTTCATAAATTCTGTGCCCTTTGCTTTAGCTACACTTCAGATTAAAGTAGAAGAAAGAAAAAAATAATAATGCCTTATTTCTTGTTTCATTTGCAGAATTAAAATATTTCATTTGTTGCATGCACAACATTCTTATTCAGTATAAATCCATCAAGTCCCAATTGTAATTTTTTACATAATCAGAATTATATATCTAAGGACTAAGATCTCCATATGATTTTCTATACTATGTCACCTTTTACTTTACATCACCTTTTTTTTTTAATTAAGACTATATTTAATCACATTCTACTCACAGAAAGTGCTCACCTAATAGTTATTTAATGTTGAAGCTTGTCTGTTCTTAAAACCCAAACTTGGCATGAGTACAGTATGAGCAGATGTTTATTAGAGTTCCAGAATAGGATAGACACTTAAAGATATTGAGTGATTCAGTGCACTGGTTCTGCAAGCTGCTGTCAGAAAAGCTAAAAGGCTCTATGGCCTTTCTGTGTATTGCTGTTTTCAGCAATAAAATTTGCATTTTAATCTGCAGGGATGTTCATATCTTTCCGCCAGCTAGTATCAGCATCCTGTCCAGAATCATCAAACTAGAAGCATGATGGCCTTGACAAATATTTTCATTTCACTTAGCAAATATTTCTCCCATCACTGAAAAGTTAACACCTCCATAACCAGAACTTATATTACTTTGGAGGGGTTGAAAACTTCATTTAAACAAACAAAAGTGATTTTATAAGGAATTATATTGCCATGACAAATCAACAGTTTGAATAAGGGAAGAGTCATAGGAGTTTCCATGGCATCTGGAGTGCATAGAATTCAAAGTGCTCAAAAGGGAAAACATTGCCCTTAGTTATGCTTGCTCACTTTAGTGGAAATTACACATGCATATCAGAGTAGAAGCAGTTCCTGTTCAACTTCCTGAAAATTCTAATTAGGGAGATCCATACAGTGCTGATCCAATTATACTTACAGATTTGCTGAAACCACTTATGTAAGCAGAAATGTAAATGAACATGGGTTGCCCCAAAATATATACAAAAATATATCACCGCATTAAATTTAAAAGAAAGACCAGCTATTAAATCACTAATACTTTAGTTTCCGGAGGACTATTTAAAAAGAGATAAAAAGAAGAACAAATTAGGTTCTCCTTTACTTTCTCAAACCATTTAATGAATGCTTTCCCGACAGCATTCCCAAAGATGCTTGGCAAAACATCCCCAAGGAAACTGCTAAATCCTAAAAATTTTTAACTTTTGTTGAAGGTATCATTTTACTTCCTAAGAGTTAGAGAAAAAATTAAGGCTGAATTGCACAAAATTTGTCCAGAACTTGAAACTTACAGTGCAGTGTAGTATTATATGAATGAAATATGATCCCTTTTGTTCTTATACCGCAGTCCTTTTTGTTTCATTTTCTGCAGTTCTGAAGTCCTTCACTGATTTCTGACTTTCCCTCCTCTCATTCTGTGATAGTACATGCTTATAACACTAGACTGTAGCAGAGACAGAATACCATTATTTCAGAGCCCAGCATTGAAGATAGTACAGAGGTAATTGGTTGTTAATATTTTTGACTATGCCTATAATTATCTCTAAAATAGTTATCCATAAAGTTAGTACTTGTGTTTGTTAGTTAGTTGGCAAGCAAAACAAAATGAATGTTTGCCATTCTGGCTTCAGCTGCATTTCCCTGCCTTGCTGCTCCAAACTACTGACAGACAGCAACACCCTCATGTTATCCCAGAGACCATCACTTCTCACTGCTTGCCTGATAGTACCTAGTCAGGCTAGTAAAAACGAAGCACAGGCTAATTATCTACCCTGTTATTATTTATATAAATGCTCCATTTTCTCTATTTAATTTCTTGTATGCTTTATAAAAATATTGATGAGATATATTTATTTCTCTGCTATATGAAATAAAGCTTTTGAAGCTAGAACCATACATTTATTCTTTGTTATTTACCTTACAAAATTTAACTCATAGTCTACCTAGGCAGGAAATGCTCACTGAATTTTCACTGAGTTAAAGAAAATACAATAAGTTACTTGAAGTTACTACTTACTTATAACTAGAAATATTTATGTTATACATGGCACATACTTTTCTCTATTAAATATTATATGTTTTCACATTCACGAATGTCTTGGGATCAAAACGGGAATAGCGTTTTGGTATGCTTTATATAGAAAAATAATTTTAAAACCATATCATTTTAATTTGAAACTAACTACCCAGAAGACAACACATTGTATTCAAGGAGTGTCTCTATTTGTTTCCATTGACAATTCTACAGCACTTTTAAGATATTAGTATTACAAGCCATATTTTGAATATTTTCATACAGAATCATCTTTCTATAGGATGTGTAGTGGCTAGTATTTCATGAAGTTTTGTCCATTGATTAATAATCAATTCTGAACCTTATTTTTCTATTAAGTAATGCGATTTCTCATGGTTTTCTTTGATTCGTATTTTCTCAAAGCCTCAATTAAAATATAAATTCTCATTATTAAAAATACTGCCAGGTTGTGACTTTCACCATCAGTTTTTGGAAACAAGCCAGAGCTTGGCTGTCTTACTGACATAAGGAGTAAATTTGTTTTAATTTCTTATACTTGTGGTCACACTACTTCATCTTTTCACACAGGCAACTCTTGAATATGCCACTGTTATCACTTCTCTACCTTTGCTGTCAATGTGTTCTTTGGTTTGGTGTTTCCTTGTTTACATATACCTTTATAAATGAGTACTGCTTCAGTAACATCAAACTATCTTCTGGGACATATTGTTACTGTATTTAAATAAGATCAATGGCAGAAAGGTAGATACATGAATTTTGGTACTTGAAACCATTCCCCAATACCCAATTTATTGTTACTATATGAGTAATCTAAAAAGTTGCTATGTAGTGTCAAATCCATTCAGCATAAGAATGTACATACCTAATATTCCTCACATTCTTCTTGGGAGGATTTCTACCTGTCAGACTGTCACATCAAAATGCCTCAGCATTCCTCTTATCTCCCACCCCTCACCTGAAGTCACACTGAATTCCTGACCAATATCTCCTCAACCTCTCTGGCAGTTATGATCTTGACTCTATGTCTGTCCTGCTACTCCTTTTCTGTTCTAGCTCCTGTTTTTGTTTTGTTTTGTTATAGCATTAAATTGTTTCTCTGGCCCTCGTGAAGATAATACTTTTTCCATGGTATTAAATAATAAGGTAATTCCTTGATACTGCTATATCTTCATTTCTGTGGGGTCCTAAGGAGTAATGAGTTCCATGCACAATGGGGAGAAAAGAATACTTGATAATTCTGCAAAGTCCTCATTATTTAGCCCAGATTATTGCAAAAAGTAACTGCCTGGTAATTCTTAATTAGTATGGGCTTGGATCAAAATCAAGTGATTCTATGGGGAACAAAGGCTATGTCTTACTCTCCAGCTCTTCAGCCTTCTTAAACTCTTTCATGTTTTTTTTTTTTCCAGCAATTCTTTTTTGCTCCAGAAATTTCATAATTAAATAATCCATACATAAAAATAAGAACATATATCTGTGATTATGAGGATGTGCCTACCTTGGCAAATGCTACACCATCTGAAACTGTGGACACTAGCTTTGTAATGCTATTGAACTTGAAATATTCCTTGTCCAGATAGAGATGTGCTGTGTGGAATAAACTGTGGAATTAGAAGTCCTTGCACAAATAAAAGGATAAAATCTCTAACATTTTATATTGATTACATTTTTAAAGGTATATATCTTAGGCATATTGGGTTAAATAAAATGTGTTATTAGTGTTAATATTATCTAATTTATTTTATATTCTTTGATATGGATATTAGAAAGCTTAAGACTGCATCCCAGGTTCACATATGTGGCTCACATTATTTTTTCTGTTGGACTATGTTGATATAGGGAATAATATCAAAGTAAAATTTATAGTTACACTATCTTTTAGTAATAGTAACATTTTTCAATAATAGTGTTAGTTTTCTAATAATCCAATCTATAACACTGACTGAAAATATTCTAATTCTCCATATGATATATCACATAATAGCACTTTATTCCTACATGTTATTCATTTAAAATTTGTTATAAATAAGAATGTCGAGAGAGATCCAAGATGACCAATCACTAGCAGCTCAGGATTGCAGCTCCCAGTAAAACCTCAGAGAGCCAGTGGACGCCACACTTACCGATAAATTTTTCCTGCCCACGGACCAGGACATTCCCAGCGGAGGAGCCCCCACAGGTCGCCAGTGCGACCCTTTCGGCTGGCGTGGCTTTTTTGCCGCCGCCTCGGCTGGGCGGCTCTTGGTGTGGAGTAAACGGGACTGAGTCTCCTTTTGGATGATGTTTGGAGCTCTGTTAAGGCAGAGCAGTCCATTCAGCTGATTGAAAAAGGGACTGAGAAGCCAGACCGGAGACCCCCGGGCAGAAAAGCACCACGAATTTCAATGCTGCTGTCTTAGCTAGTGTTGCGAGTCACACAGTGAAAATTACATAGATTCCGGAGCTGGGAATAAACAAGCTGGACGTCCACTCAGAGACCTAATTTGAAAGTGGGTAATTACAAAGACAACAGATGGATAAAACCATAAAGATGCCAAGAAGCCACTGTAAAAAAACTGAGAACACTCAAAATCAGAAAGTCTCTCCTTCTACAGAGGA